>JBAIZL010000001.1:284315924-284340924 GCA_036971475.1 Prosapia bicincta
GTCTGTTACAAATTTTGAATTGAAACGGGTAATAGAAGAGAAACTGTCAACTTCGTCAAAGCATAAAAGCAATGACGATTTTAAAGAAATTTCTACTCATTTTCTCATTTTAAAGAATTCCAATCAGTAATCTTGTCTGCACGATAGGCTTAAGTGTGTGTTACAAAGGGAATAAACACGCCCTATGGTTTATATTGTGTCTTATTGTAACGCCGCAAGGAAGTAAACCCTGGGAAGGAAATTTGACTTTGGGTATATTTGGATATATCGACGCTACCTTTGCGCAAAAGGAAGTAATTTCAATGTAGGCCTACCATGTCTCTGGCTGTTGAAAGCAGACAATTTGTTTAAAGTAAGACAGTAAATAGTTTCATGTGAGGATTTAGTTGTTAAAACAAGAATGTTGCACTAGTATTGACATTTTATGACCACTACCCATTGATTAACCTATGATGTATGTTACATTATGATACAAACAATGACGTAAAATTTGAGTAAAAAATTAGTTCAGAATACAATTCTCTTTCTCAGGCCTATTATTTTTAAACTGAAGCTTACATAATACTTCTTTGGCGATTTTATTGCTTGGAATAAATAATAAATTTAATCCTAACAAAATGTGCCGAAAAACAGGCATGCAATGAAACGCCTTCAACTTGTAGTGAGGCAAGTGTACAGCACCACCGTATCGTAGGTGGTATAGTGCGGACTACGTAGCCGTGCACTTGGCCTTGCGTGTACTACCATACTATGGAATTTCTGAAACAATTTTACATATTGAGAATGATCCATACATCAACAGGTCCTGCATCCAATATGTCTACACATATTTCAATATTGTTTTTTATTTCATACCGAAGCTAATTTATCCATCGAATTTATGTAATATCGCCCGTCTCATGTAAGTCAGTGTTTTGACAATCCTTGTCATATTTGTAGGAAAGTTTTTATATGAACCCTCTACCTCCCGTCTCGTCTACTGCAATCTCGCAAGGCCAAGTACGCTGTGACATGGTTATTATACAAACAACAAGCTTGGTCATCACCAAATGTAAAATTTACGTTTTTAAGTTGGCCATACCGAAAATGTTACACGATAAAAGCTTAAAATTGTCTTGCTCCCTTAAAAACAAATCATTACTAAAATTATTACTGAAGAAAAATTGAAAAATTATATTTTTGGCTGATATTTGAATATTAAAAAAAATTAATCGATATATTTTGTTTCTTTTAATTTAGTCTTATAAGCCCTGCCTTGGACGTAACAGGGAGAGATTCGGACAAGCCACGATTACTAAGGTTTGGCGTCGATCGATGTAACATGATCAAGCAACACTGAAGATAGAACACTCACATCTACTCACAACAAACACCCTAACGTAACAAAACACTAAACAAGTTATCTCTGTAATATGTTCTCCTGTGGAGGGTATCAAATACCTCTTCAGCATTTAACAAGTGGTTTTAATACTTTGTACACCGAGGGAGGGTATCAAAAACCTCCACAGCAATATACTAGTCGTTTCACTAACATGCCCTCTAGAGAAAGTATACCTCAACAATATTCAGCCAGTCGTCTCACTAACATATACTCCTAGGAAGGGTATCGACTACCTCTACAACATTCAACGATATATCTTTCTATAACGTTCGTATAGGGAGAGTATCGAGCACCTCCCCTACATTCAACGAGTGATCTCCCTAACATATACACCTAAAGAGGGCATCGAATACCTCCATTATAATCACTAACGTGTAATCCTTTGGTGGGTATTGAATAACCCTATAACATTCTAAGAGTCGTTTCACTAATATGTAATAATAGGGAATGTATCGAATACCTCTACAACATTCAAAAATGGTTTTAATAATTTTTACACCAAGGGAGGGTATTGAATACCTGTACAGCAATCATTTAGTTGTCTCACTAACTTACAATCCTAGGGAAGTTATCGAATGCCTCAAAAGAATTCAACGAGACGTCTTAAAACCCTGTACTCCTAGAGAGAGAGCATCGAATACCTCAACAATATTCAACGAGTGGTCTCACTAACATATACTCCTATGAAGCGTATGTATTACCTCCACTACATTCAACCAGTTGTTTGACTAACCTGTATCCTAGAAAGAGTATCGAACACCCCAACAACATTCAAGAGTTGTCTCCCTAATATGTACTCCTTAGAGGGTATCGATTACCTCCACAACATTCAAAGAATCGACTCACTAAAATGCATTCATTGGGAGGTTATAGAATACTTCTTCAGCATTCAACGAGAAGTGTCTCTAACATGTACACCAAGAGAGGATATCGAATATCTCCTCAACCTTCAACGAGATGTCTCAGGATCATATATTCCTATAGAAGGTATCAAATACCTACACAATATTCAACGAGTTGTGTAACTAATATGTACATACTTCCAGGGAGAGTATCGAATACCTGCACTACTTCAACGAGTTGTCTCACTAACATGTAGATCTAAGGAGGGTATCGAATACCTCCACAGCAATCAACTAGTCGTCTCACTAACATGCACTTCTAGGAAGGTTATAGAATACCTCCAAAGCAATCAACTAGTCGTCTCACTAACTTGCACTCCTAGGGAGGTTATAGAATACCTCTAAAGCAATCAACTAGTCGTCTCACTAACTTGCACTCCTAGGGAGGTTATAGAATACCTCTAAAGCAATCAACTAGTCGTCTCACTAACTTGCACTTCTAGGGAGGTTATAGAATACCTCCACAGCACTTAATGAGACGTCTTACCAACTTGTAAGACGTGTCCGATATCCTAGAGAGGTTGTCAGATACCTCCACAATATTCAACGAGTTGTCTAACTAGTATTTACTCTCAGGGAGGGTATCGAATACCTCAACAACAATCAATCAGTGGTGTTACTACCATGCACTCCTAGGATGGTTATCGAATACTTCCACAACAATCAACGAGAGGTGTTACTACCATATTCTCCTACCGAGATTATCGAATATCTCAACAATATTCATCGAGACGTCTCCCCAACACGTACTCCTAGGGAAATTATTGAATACATCGCCTTCTTTCTATTATATCCATAGGGGCGACCCTTCATAAACTCCAAAATCGTTATATACCATCCTTGGTCTGATATTTATTCCATGCCATTCATACCTTTTGTTTTGCATTTTGGCGTAACTGGAGGATTCATTACTATGATTCGATAAACAGTAGGTCTACTTTAAGCATAATGAGGTCTAATTCTTCTCCTATAGCCCTGACTAAGTTTTATATCACAACGTTAACCCTTTCCTAACTACGATCATTAAATTTTTATATCAGCAAGCGATAGTAATCACTTAGATGACTAAATTTACAAGTTGAAAATAATTAACAGAAAATACGTTTGACTTATAAACTAAGCGCACAATGTAATCTAAATAATACATGTAATAGTAAATAACTGAAAAAAGTTATTTTACTATATTTGTTACCTACGTATAATATGAGTACAACCAGTAATTTATTTGATTCTAACTAAATTAAATTAAAGACTCCCTTGTGTAAATGACACACTCTTTTTATTTAAAGCTAACAACTTATTTTTAAAGAATATAATTTTTCAAAATTTTTAGTTTTCACATTTAAGCATTTGTCTTAAATTGACATTTTGAATATGTGTCTAAAAATTAATTTAATATAAATAAATTAAAACTAAAAGAAGTTTACATCGTGTAACATCAAGACAGAAAAAGTTAAAAGATTGTTTTAAAAGTGTGGATTGGAGCAAACGCGAAAGAAATAGTAATGTTGTTATAACGCCCATTTAATGAAGGGTTGAAGTGTAACTCGGGGCAACGATGCTTTAATAGGTCTAGTTGCAAAGTAACTTGTTTTAAAGTAACCTAAAAACAAGAGCTGGTCCTGGAAAAGCAGAAAGTAAAATGTTTAGAAACATACTAGTTTTGAGAAGGAGAGAAGAAAAACAATAATTTGGATCACGATATCGTGTATGAAACCACTGTAACAACCATATAGAGCTTTTTTTTTATTATCGAGCTATTAGAAAAAGATGTATAGTAAGTTATAGTATGTATTACACACACACACACACACACACACACACACACACACACACACACACACACACACACACACACACACACACACACACACACACACACACACACACACACACACACACACACACACACACACACACACACACACACACACACACACACACACACACACACACACACACACACACACACACACACACACACACACACACACACACACACACACACACACACACACACACACACACACACACACACACACACACACACACACACACACACACACACACACACACACACACACACACACACACACACACACACACACACACACACACACACACACACACACACACACACACACACACACACAAACACACAAACACATACACACACACACACTCACACTCACACACACACACACACACACACACACACACACACACACACACACATATATATGTGTATATATATGTTCTACACATCAACAGCTTCTGCATCCGATATGTCTACAAATATTTTAAGATTGTTGCTATTTAATCGACCATAGCTAATTTATCATCGAATTTATCTAATATCGTCTCATGCAAATCAGTGTTTTGCCAGTCCTTATCACGGTTGGAGGAAAGTATTCATACTGACTCTCTAACTCCCATCTCGCCTGCTGCGATCTCTCAAAACCAAGTGCAAGGCTACGTGGTCTGCACAATAAACAATTATTTTTAGTGGTTAGGTTTTCCACTTAAGTTGTAAGGCTAATGAAGAATACTGTAGATATTAAAGTAGTAAAACCCACCACAGCTTTGGCATACGTTTTGCAATCCAAAAGTTAATACTTTTTTGTAATTGAGAAACAAAGTTTTAACGGCCCTTGTTCCAAAAGGGAACCATCAAAGGAATAGAGTAATTGGACGAGCTAGAACACCTTTTATTATCACAAATGAAGATGACGAAGAATGAAATTTTCATTTAACATTGGTAATTTCCAACGGACCGATCTGTATTACTGAACCTTTCCAGCAGGCTGATCATGTTGATAAACAGTTATCCCTCGAATAAAATATTTTTGACCATTTATTCACTTAAAACTGACTAATATAACTAATAAACACAATGGAAAACACAATACCACTATATTCTAAATATGTTTGGCATTCTATTTTGTGTCCCATATGTGGGAAGTCGGTCTGTAGCAAATTTTAAATAGTGTATAAATTATAGGTTAAACACTACAAAGCGAACGTCCCAGATATGGGATGCTCATAAAAAGGGTGAGAAAATAAGATTTAATCAGTGTTATTTTCCAAATCTAGATTTATTTTGCAATGCATAGCACTAACTAACAGATAGTACTTCTAGTATAAATAGTTCTAACAAGGACATTGAATAGTACTATTTTAACAATACCATCATGATAGTTCGCCACTATTAGTGAGCTCTTTGTGACAAACCGCAAAACAAGGTGCTGGACAGAGTCCTACTCACCGCTTTCCCTTTTTGATCCTTGCAACTGTCACGAACGTAAAAGGTGTTTTTTTCCTTTTTTCCAGTCTTGAAGCATTGTCGACATCTTACACATGAGTTTATTCTTATTAACTTGTGGCCTCCATCTCTCCTTGGGCGAATGCATCTACGCCTTACACGCTGCACCTGAAGGTAGACCGCAATTATTATATCTCTGAAAGTCAAGTATGTGCAAGCAATTCCTATGTTTTTTTTTAAAGATATAGACACTTTTCCAGAAAACAGCGTCCATAAGGTGAAAGAACAGGTGCTGCGAGTTTTTCTCTTCTTATTACGAGCTTGCTTTACTCATAGATACTCAGAAATGTAAACCAAAAATACTAAATAACCTCTCAATGAAGAGTAACTAATAAAACAGCTGTAACTGAACCTTAATGAACAGCATGTTAACAACAGGTCGACGCACTAAAAATACTCTGGAAGGAAAATAACAAAAGTTCTACACAGAGCCCAAATGTCCCAGGGGTGGGACACACATTCCTATAGACCGATAAACCAAAACAAAGACATTCAATCTCATCGAATACGAGTACAACAATATTTCTATTAGTGACTGTGTCAAACCAGTTGGACTTCGGTCTGCTAGAGACAACTCGTACGTCTCACCGGTAGGACTCAGTCTCTTGCGAAAACTACTGTACCGGTAGGACGTCAGTTTAATTTGGAAGTACAGTTTTTAGAGTCCGTAGCCAACGTGTTTAAGCAAGACGGAGAACCGTTGCAGAACCTCACTGGTGATCGGGATTTTCTTAATCACCTCTAGGTCTAGATTTGTTAATCGTGTGGGCTCAACGAGCTTGGCACTTCTTGATAGTTTTTCTTTGGAAATTCATCTAATATATATGTTTTTGTACCTTACAAATTACACTCTTGCTATTACTTGCGACCAGACATTTGTAAACTAAAAGTTGTTAATTGTTAACTTACACTTGGAGGAAACGTTTTGGTCTTACGACTTCTTCAGCCAGTTAATTTGTAAATTTGTAATTTACAACCAGCTCGTCATGAACAACAACAAGATGTCGATATTTTTGTACCTTTACCTCTTCTTTATCAAAGTTCAGAGCAAGTTCTAAGCCTTAAGGGAGCGAGTTACATTGGGGTGGGTGCTGACATCACTAAATAAGCAAGTAAAATACATCCTTATATTAAATCAGAATGCATGTTTGAATCTTGTTATAGCTTTTAGTTTAATGATAGAAACTAATAGTACAAAACTCGCAATGGTCGAAAACGAACGAAAAATTCATTTTTATTTATAAAATATTCGGTTTTAATTACTTTGCAATATGTACGAGTATGTATGTATGTTATATAACTGGGTTTTCTTAAATTTAATTTCATATTACAGCTGAATGATATTATGTTTGCTTTTAATAGTTCTATTCTTTGAGAACTAACTTCAAACTTTTATTAGGTTTATTTAGCGTTTAGTAGTGTTAATTTTAAATTAAAAGTTTCTAGGACATTTGATGTTTTTATATTACAATGACAATGGCAAAGATTGAATTAAAATATATATAAACATAAAATTACAAGATTTTACTCGTTATATTTATTTAGCCTTCTTGTAATTGTATTCCATTTTTAATTTTTCGTTTATACTTGAAGAGACTGAGATACACCGTTCGCTTGCGCAGTAACACTTATTTAAATGCATCGGCGAGGTAAATACTACTCTTTCGTAACTTTACTGCCTTCAAATTTAAACCAAACATAATATTTTATTTGTAACAAG
This sequence comes from Prosapia bicincta, assembly GCA_036971475.1. Classification (NCBI taxonomy): domain Eukaryota; kingdom Metazoa; phylum Arthropoda; class Insecta; order Hemiptera; family Cercopidae; genus Prosapia; species Prosapia bicincta. The sequence continues at coordinate 284,323,250 of JBAIZL010000001.1, forward strand.
TTGGCAGCAATTGTGACAACACACGCAAAGTGTTTTCACCGTCTCAGACTTTATGAGGACTTTAATGGGCGGTGAAATGGATTCGAAGGGAAAACATTTGTTCATTACAAACCTCGTAGTCTTCAGAGAAAAATAAGGTTTTAATAAGACACAACTCCTCTGTAAAATGTAAATAAAATGTTTCCTTTAATAATGTTTGTTTATAGTTTTAGTAATATGTTTATAAAATTTAATTAATTTATGGAAACAAAAATACAACTCGTGAAAAAAGTTTTTTGTCAATTGACATGATGTTTATAGCTAATTATAGGCTGAAATTGGTGGTTTAGGAATTCTGTTATTTTTTAAACAGGTTGATTTAGTTTTCATCTTCCTATGTATTTGATCTTGTAATCAAGAAAACCAGCACAAAGTTATACCTAAGTGACATCCTACATTGGAAGCGCCCCAGAGGAATAGGGCACCCTCACACACGCTCTCGCTCTGACTTAGCCCGACGGCCAGCTTGCCGATGAGTCGTTTACTAAGGCCTCGACTTACAAAATTAAAATTTATTTAATTATAACGTTTACTGACATTTTTGGATTCCACATATTATTCCTTGAAAATAAAGGTCAAATACGATGTAATTACGTCACTGAAGATAATAGATAATATAACAGTTAATCAATATAGATATTTTATATTTATTAAATTACATTCAATATTCATTAAATATCGACACAGATACGTCTTGTTTGACTTTTAGACCCAAAGAGTAATATATAGAATTTAAAATGGTCAGTAAAAATTACTTGATTGTAACGATTTAAACAATTTAGTTTTGTACATAAGGCCTATTAGGTGACTCATGGAAAACCATCCGCGTGTGAGTGTGTGTGCACGTCGAGGTGCTAGGGTCGCTGAATTTTTCATTGTGAGTTTGACCGTAATATAATTGGAAGCGATGACTTGGTCTATAGAGGTATTTTTCTTAAAGAGTTTAAACAGGGGATGACCTTAAACTCCGGTTTAACGATACAAGGACCGACTGTAATGAGATCCAGAATTTGGAGGGAAATTTCCATTCAGAAAAGATTGTAACACTCTTACAACCACATATTGATAAGAAGGAAATTGTATTTGGATGATGTATGGATAGTTTTAAGAAGACTAATGTAGTTAATATATCGATATGTAGTTAATATATCGATACTCCTTGTAATGCAATACGCTGAAAATAATAATAAATGAGACTAGCAGAGGCTGACATTAGTAGAATAAACAAAATGGCAATCAAGGAAGAGAATTGAATGGTGACATAAATTCACACAGAATATATCGAATAAATTATATCACTACCGATTAATAGAAGCTTGCTTTAGATTAACCCCGTGAATAAAACTGGATAGGCAACTAGAGAAACAATAGAATATACACGGTCGTTTAGACGGACCTGTCACAGGAAAGAAAGGTAAGACATAGTTATTTGCCTCATATGTTACAAGTCTCGCAAAGTAAGAAAAAAAAGTAGCGAAAGTCTTTTTGAGAATGATCATAAAGGCACTCACACTGTATTACAAATTTTACAAACCGATTTGGAATTACCTTTCGTAAAGCAATACTAAACGACATATAGATTTAGGCATCAACACTCATTTCCTCACTGGATTCATTCCACCTCATCCTCGACAAACACTAACGGCCTCCGTACTTTCCAACTTCAGAGGTCTGTTTTAGATCATGCCGTGGCCACAACCTGTTGACGGTGGCGCTGCTTAACTTTACATGCTCGAGTAGGCAAAAGTCGAAGTGTGTGATATTATACTGACAAGATATTGCAACAATGTATTTATAAGTAATACAATTGGTTTCCCTATCCATGGAGAGTGTTTTATTAGAGATCAGTTTTTACATTTAATTACTTTATTCTTATGAAATAGTTTAATAGTTATTAAAATAAACTCCGTTTTTAAATTTAAAAAGAAAAATATCGAAAAAGATTTGAATCATCTTTAATAGAGATAATTTGTTTTTTATATATAAAGTTGTTCACGTAATAGTACTTATTTATATCTTGAGATATTAAGAAAAATCAACAATGAAAAAGCAATTGTTTAAAACGTTGCCAAGCGAATAGAAAATAAAATTTCAAGTAAACGACAGTTGGGTTCACTTCATTCTAGACTTTCTATTCTACAAGCTTGTAGAATAGGCCTGTTTATGCATTCAGAACAAGTGATAATTTGAGATAATATTAAAAGCATACGCACACTGTATGGAAAACGATACTACAACTATACGCAGACACGAAATGAGAAAGCCTTTCCAGAATAATGAGTAACAAATATAAGAAAGAAGTTGAGCCGAACAATCAAATATTTTAAAAAATACAACTGACCATCTACATACTGTATAAACACAGAGGAGTTATTTGGAATTAATTAACAAAATAAGAAAAAAAAGACTTGAGAGAGGAAAGCTCGTAAGTCCAAAAGAATGAAGGAAGAGAAAGAAATAGGACTTGATATTTGCCTGTTTCCTTGATGATAAAAGTGCACTTGATAATGGACATACATTGCACTAGACACAACCTTACGTTTTTCAACCAGATAAGTACTATATTTAAAAGTTGGAAAATGGTTAGTATAGTTTCTACCATTGTAATAATTTTGAACATAATTTTATTTTTACAATTGGTACAAAAGCACCAAATTATAATAGGGCAAATTGATTAAAGAATCGGTAATTATTTAATAATTCATATTATTTATTCTTCAAATATTAGTGTTTATAAATTACGATATAAACTATTTAAAACCCAAAAAATAAAAAACGGTTTCCCTCCCCTTTTAAATGAGAAAGTTAACTTGATAAAGGTTCGTTATGTGGAGCTAGGCTAGTAACCCTATCTTGTTTATGCAAGACCTTTTAAGGCTTGGACTTCTTGGCTGGACTGTTCTGACTGTTCTCCTTGGTTAGGCCACGGCAAGGCTTGGCCTATAGCTTGGCTGGGACTTACATTAAGGCTGCGTTGTCATGGTAGGGTCGAGGTATCTTGGACTAATACGGCCGGTGCATAGACGTGCCACCCTGGGCTGCTGGGACTTGTGACGGCTTGACCTATAGCTCGGCCGGGACTTATTAAGGCCTGGTAGTCATGATTTGGACTCGGATGTTCTGGTCTTCTCAGGCCGGGACGGACGCGGCTTTATCATGTCTTCCGGGCCTTGTACGGCTTGGCCTATAGCTTGGTTGGGACTTCACTTATTAAGGCTTGGCAGTCTAGTGTGACTCGCTATGTGTTGGCCTTAATAGGCTGGGATATTCTCGCCTTTATCATGGCTTCCTGGCCTTGTACGGCTTGGCCTATAGCTCGGCCGGGACTTACACGCGGCTTGGCTTTGAAGATCGGGGCTTGATAGGTTTGGCCTACGATGGCTGGGACTTACAAAGCCTTGTATATCCACAAATACGTTTTACTGGTTTTAGTTTCTCATGTCAAAATTATTATTAATCGATTTAATTTTCATATTCATTTATGATATTGCCAGGAAGTTTATTTTATTTCTTTTGCGCACGTACAGTCTTGATTAAGATTAAAAACTAAAAGTAAAAGAGCCTAGTGACAAAAGTAAAAAGTAAAACAAATTTATAACACCAAGTGTTTACGTATTAACAAGATCCAAACTTAAACTAGGGTCTTTTCCAATTAGATGAAAAAAAATATTAGGCCTACACAAAAATAAAACAAATGCCGGTACACATTAATTGAACTTGGAATATATTATTTTCTTCAATTGGAGTAACAATATAAATGTTACATATAATTTCATCTAGTTCGTTTAGTTTCTAGATGTTCCTGATGAAACGCAAGCATTTCCAAAAAAATAATACTCCACTGTCATACGTATGGACCTGACCTAGGAGCACCTGACCCATCCCAGCAGGGTATCTATCACGTGGACTATGTGAGCTAACCGACGCTTTTATAATCCCTTCGGCAGACACCAACTTCATGGTGAGGGAGGTTGCTCGAGCTGCTTAAACATTATTGGGTAAAGAACACAATGCAATGTATACATTTTAATCATACAAAATATTAGCAATTCAGATATTTTAATTTCTAAAATGTATTTATATGTCCTTTAATAAATAAATAACCTCTTAATCTCAAAAACATTTTATTTATGCCCTTATGTACATTTGAATTGCAAAGCAATCATCTTTAGAGAAAATTATTACAAGAACATATGGAATCGAAATGTAAATTAGGAATTAAATCAAATGTGTTTGTGGTTAGGAGGTTTTATTTATTTAAAACTAAATACATCTCAGTTGCTCCAAGTTGTTATATTTTCTTCATTATAATAACTTTAATTCTAATCAAGAAGTTTTTGTTTCAAAATTATTTTGTAACAATGTAATTACTTAAAATATATAAATAAATGTAAAAATGTTTCACTTGGATCATTCTGTTTTGCAGATACCGATAGAAAATCACGAGCTATATGTTTGGAAAATGGAATTACCGACTGAAAAATTACCGACAAAAAATGAAACGACGAATAGTATTAAACATTAAGAAAAGTGAAACAAAAGTGAATCTAAAAAATTTTGGAGATAAATGTGACCAATGCTCATTAGAATAAAATTGCAAAAGTTGGGAACAGGGGAACCGACCCGTGGCAAATGTAAAAAAAATCTGTACTGCTGATTGTAATTTGTAAACCTGGAAATGAAGTTTTGATAAATTGGACAGTTAGAAATAACAACTATGTTAAATGAGTAAATAAGTGTAATCAACCAAATAAAATGATCAAGTTCTGCGCAAAAGTTTGCATTTAATTACTTTATCAAATGTTTACAAACTTTGTACCTATTTTCAATTCCTTCTGTTAGTACACACTCTTCTTATATATATATATATATATATATATATATATATATATATATATATATATATGAAGCGACTGGCGCTTAGCTAAAATGAGAAGAAAGCGAGGTTCGAGAAAGATCCGAAATAATACAATAGAGATGTTCAGTAACAATAATAAGCTGCGGCAAAGTGCCTTACTTCAATCGCTGAGCACGCAATTACGAAAGTTTGAAAGCCATAATGGGCTCCGTACAAGCACATTTAATAACAGAATAATTCGCACTGAATTTACACATAAATGAATAATAAGTACTTAAGCTTATGCAGCACTTACCCTCGTGAAGCAAGAAAGGGCAAAATTGAAGTGGTCGTAGATCTCGTAGCTGTAGAAGTCCTGGGTACCCAGTTTGTAGGAATCCTAGCCAGGCGAGGTCAAACTAGAACTTAAACGAGAAGTCAATAAGCTGCATTTAAACTCCTAAAGTCATTTATAACTATGGCGCGTAACGGCACAAAGGATCTTACAAAACGGCGATTGTAAATTAAAGTCAATAATCCGCAAATAACGTATATAATAACGCGTTCACACGAACACACATTAAGACGAACAGTTTTAACACTTGTACGAGGTTTTCGCGGTCAAAAACGGCACTTTGCACATGTGGTGCAACTTTACGCAACGAGGTACTTTACTAAGGCTTGTTAACCGTACGGAGGTTCAGAGACAACGGGGGACTAACTTACGGAAATGCGAGCTAAGGGAGGGGGATCAGAGAAGCCACAGAAAATCAATACTCAAATCCATACATCGATTGGCAGATCAGACATCACGTGACCATCACTGTACAGACCAGCTGAGCGTTTGAATATAGGCCGCGGTAACACGTTCAAACTTCGAGCGCTGACTCGAACAATATATATATATATATATATATATATATATATATATATATATATATATATATATCTTGTACAAAATTTCAATCGTTACTAAAATACGTTTTTATTCATCAAATCAGATCCAAATTTAAAATTAATTTTTATTCTGTAGCGCATGACAATTATTAATATTAATACAGTTATTTCAAACATTTATTAAATAATTATGTTTAAAAATCATGATGTCCCGGTCGGATTCCAACAGTAACTACATGTTTAAAATCTAGCACTTTGGTCGTGAGCCAACTTTTCCGTTCCTAGAAATCTGTTAATTTAAGATAGCCTACATCTACTGTAGGCATATATGAAATTATAATAGAAAGGCTCCTAACAATAGTGAAGCATTACAAAGAGGTAAGTGGCTAGAATGAGAAGTTGTAGCCCACCATCAGCTTTATAAATTAGAAACGGAAAAAAGAAAGCCGAATAAATAGCAACAAACAAAAATAATTGTCTAACACCATATACTGTGTAAAGAAGAAAATGGGAAATTGGAAGGAAATTCGATTTCAATTTTGCCACTTTGTGATTCTGTCATATGTATATAATATTTATATTAATTAACTGTAATTATAAAATAAAATTTTCTTTGTCGACCTCAGTAGGCATTCACTTTAAAAGTTTTTTCTATATTGTTTCAATTCCTACTATTAGTTTAAACTCTACCTATATATTTATATATCGTTCAAATTTTCTATCATTAATAAATTACTTTCTATTCATTCACTCAAGTTCAAATATATTTTTTTAAACTTGTGGATGGCACTTGATGTTAATAGTTTAAATAAAATAAATCATTAATTAAATTTAATTATTTAATTTAAATAATAATTTAGCTTTATATTTTGACATTTAATAATGTTATGTCATATGCGTATACATATTTATACTAATTGTAATTATTTAATAAAAAGTAAAAGCAATTTTAAAAAAATGTTTGACCTAAGTAGGAATTCACTTTGAAATGTTTGTATATAATGTTTTGTTACACTGTTCGAAATACGAGATATAAGGAGTTTTTATTTGTAATAAAATGTGGGCACACAATTTATCAAATGATATATATTTAAAATCGTTTTATTTTATTTAATAACAGTTTCCTAAATTAGCTAAGTAAGATGAATCTACTGAGCGATTTTACTACGATTGGGGTATCGGTGCCCTGCAAATAAAATTACAAGGAATAGACAAAAGTCACAATTTTTACGTCCGCCCAATATATTTCATTTGTTTTCTGTCAATAATGTAGATAAAATTCTATTGTAGAATATAACTTACAAAAAAATACCATAAAGTCGGAGAGTATCATTTGATATATATTAAAATGGAGCATAAGATTAAGCAAATATTACTTTAAAGATTATTTACACATTTTATGAAAATTAAACTAGAAATCTCATTAAAATTTGTAGTTAGATAATGAAGTAAAATCTGCAGTCACGCGAATCACAAATGTAGGGCCAAATGCTAGAGTGACGCACACGAAACCAACAATTTCTTTAATCACAATGTGATAAATTTTAAAGCAATTTATTGACATGAAAATTAATGATAAACGATAAAATGAAATATAATAATTTTTTCAATAGGATTTCTATAAGTTGTTAAAATTTACGTGCAAACTAATACGAAAACACAACTACAGGTTGTGTTAAAAATTTATTACGTTCTTCACTTTCTCTCACACAACACGTCAAAGGGGTTTTGGAATTTTTAAAACAAATTGCAGTTTTGTTATTTAATACAATAAAAAGCAATTATTTCTATTTACATAAATTTGTATAAAAATTAAAATTTTTAATCATCTATATCTATTGCAATGCATTGCATTTATGAAAAAAGGTAAATGAAATTAGAGCCGAATACAGGATAGGTTTGCTTTCAATTTATGGTTTGTATGATGGAATTTTATGACTTACATAGGTAAGTCAATTATTATCTGCAATAAAGTTATATATTCTTATCTATGTTGGTAGTATTGTCGCTTTGCGTTGATGATGCATGTTTGGTTTATTTGTTGCATGATTCAAGCTGCTAGGTTAGTTTCGTTATATATGCCGTGCTGTTAAACATGGGTGCTCCGCTTTCTATTTGTACCAAAAAAGAGCAACTTTCAGTAAATCGTTTTGTTTTTGTTTAGAAGGTGAATCAGGGCCGAATACATCGAACACTTTTGTTACAGCAAGAAAACAGTGTTTTTGTCACAACGGTGTGTCTACAAATGGATTAAAAATTTCAACCTACGCACAATGAACGAGAGACGAGTAACTATTGAGGAAGTGACATATCGTCTGCAAATTAATCAGGGTTCTACCTACGTAATCATCCATAACAGACTTCGTTATCATAAAGTCTGTGCAAGATGGATCCCAAAACAACTTATTTAGATAAACAAACTTGGACATATAGGACCTCTGCCGGATTGCTATGGTAACGAACGAGACAGAATTATTACTAGTGACGAAACATGGATCCTTATTACTAGCTGGAGAGTAAACGGTAGAGTATGGAATGGAAACATCTAAATTCGACGTCCATGAAAAAGTCGAACATCCAATCATTAAGAAAACTTACGGTTTTTTTGGAACTCACAAGGTCCAGTACTGGAACATTTTGAGGAAAGGGGAACAACATTTACCATTATATGTTATAGCGAGAAGCGTACTGCTAAGCTGAAGCCTGCAATTCAAAGCAAACAATGAGGACTGCTGTCAAACTGTTGTGAGACAATGCCCGTCGGCATACTGCTGCCCAAACTGCATGAAGCGATCCAGAAATTCAGTATTGATGCAGTGGCTTATCCTCCATATAGCCCTTCTGACTATCAACTGTCTGGTCCACTCAAAGAAGCATTAAAAGAAGCGATGCATTTCTGACTCGCAGCTCAACCGAAAAACTTCTTTATTGAGGGCATCAGGAAGCTTGTACAACGATGGACCAAGTGTGTTGAAAAGCAAAGGGTCTATGTTGAGAAATGATGTACATATAAGCTACCTATTTGATTACAATAAAATTTTATAACTACATTGCAGATATTAATTGACTTTACCTCGTATTTGGGGGATATCTGTAATTTTTAATTAAAATATAATAATGTAAACTAAGGGTTTTTTGTTATACAAAAACTAGACCTGTAATTATTTTTGAGGGTTCAAGAAACATAATTAAAGATGTTTTTGTCTTTTCCAAGTTTATATTTTTCACCGCAATCAATCATGTACTCGTATACTGACATTTCAATGAGGAATAACGTTAATATATATATATATATATATATATATATATATATATATATATATATATATATATATATATATATATATATAGAATATAACCTTCGTTGAAGATCCGCAATAGCTCTGTTCTTATCGAATACTAGTTGAGGATTTCTGAAGTTGTGGACAGTAATTAGTTTTACTTTGAGAGCATAGCTATCTTCTAGCTACCTTCTCGTCATAGCTATCCTCTATAGTTTGATTTAAAACAGAATAGGATTCTGCGAAGGTGAAATCGACCAAAGGGAGTGGGGATTACAGCCGTCTGAGCTAATAGGAACTTCACATCTTGCTGCGTGGGTGAGCCTAGTTACCAATTCGACGTCACTCAGTGGACATCTTAACTGTGGTGGGGTGATTTACTAGCGGCGTAGCTTGCTTCGTTTTGCAATTTCAGTCACTGGCAGTGGCGGGTTGACTGGCAATGCGTTCGAACTGACAACATCGTATCCCTACCCTGACATAGACCCATTCCTATTCTACTTTAAATCAAAGTATAGTGACGCATCGTAACCCAAGAGGAGAACAACCTTAGGGCTGATTGTTTATGTACAAATCTCTTGGTTTTCCCAGGATTTACCAAATGTGACCCACATGAAGGTGAATGGAAATATAGTATGATAGAAGACTAAATCTGCAAAAAATTTACAGATCATTTAAAGTAGAAAATAATACATTCACAAACAAGATAGGTCACCTTATATTAGCCTATACTAGGCCTACTTTATTATTTTCTTTAAATTGCTTGAGAAGTAGAACGTTCAACTAGGAATTTCAATAGTTTATGCTAGAGGTGTTAGTAAGAATATAGTATATCGTAATATGAGAAAGAGGAAAGTTGCAACCGTATCAAATCCGTGAGGCAGAACGAATTTATACATTATATAAAAAATAATATAAATTTCTTTGAGGTTGGATTAGGCCCAATCTATGCTGTTCCTCATAGCTTTAACCTATTATTCCCTAAGGTCCAGATTCCAGATTATGTCCGTATTATTCGAACAAATGGGAATATGAGCCGGGGAGGTTTGTGATTTTCATGAACTCAAAAATATGTGCATACAATATATTCTCGCCCAGTCTAGTTAATTAATGCCGCAGTCTGTATGTTTTAAGCTTCAGTAAATCCATCATTTTTGACAAGTAAAATTATTGCACTCTATCCCAGACATATACCAATATCTCTCAAGCGATTCATCATTACGGACAAAAATACACATAGACCCTTCCCTTGATATGTAATAATTTATTGCGTGTCAATCAAAATGAAGTTCGTAACAGTCATTTGGAAAAAAGAAATTTAAAATAGTTCTATTTTTTTGTTTTAAATAAAAATATGTTTAGAATTGGTTAATGTCCAAACGGTTTAAGGGAATTCTAAAAAAATAATGAAATTAAAAATTGTGTAATTTACTATAACGTTATATAAAGTTCGGTTTTATTTTGTATCAATTAAATGTTTCCCCTTATAAATCCAAGTATGCAAATGTAACTACTCATTGAAGTTTAACAGCCACAAAATATGCACGTATAACTACAGTAGTGTTTATAACTGTGTATATACTAGAATATTAGGTATTTTCACCTTTAGATGGCAAGCAATCATTATATTCTCCAGAGCTAAGCAGCTATTCCTTACTCTGGCGGAATTTAATGGATCACCTGATTAAGGAACGTTTGTTAACTTCTACCGAATCTAGGTCTCCTTTCTAGGTATTTAGTAACCTTTCTGTAGTGTAGGTGTCACAATGATGATTTCACTAGGGAAATCATTAAACAATCTTGCCCTTATGAAAATGCCTTCCCTTGAGAAATCCGTCATACGTCATTACCTCATAGTCTGAAGGTTTATCAAAGATCTTCCGCCTCCAACACATTTTCGTAGTTCCAAGACAAAAAAATACCTAATTTGTTCGATCACACGAAACTGTAAGTCATCATCATTTGACTGAAGTTTTTAAAAAAACCCATAACTTATAGTATTTATATTTATAATGTATTTTTAGAAGAAGAGACCAAATAAAATAACATAAAATGAATCATTCGTATTTTTAATATTTTCAGTGTCTATGAGATATTTTCCCAAAACATTAGATATTCATACAAATATTATTTTTGTCATAAGGTGTACAAATATTAGATCTACATATATTATATTAGGTATCGATATATACAATATTATATAGATGATATAGATGACACCTCACGCTGTCACCTAAGCCATATTTTATGAAGAACATCCATTGTCTTCCTTATGCTCTAGCTCATGAGGTACCTCACGCCAAATCTTAGGGGAAAACTTATGCTACACTTCATTCCGTACCTCACGCTGTCACCCAAACCATATTTTATGAACAACACCATTCTCTTCCATATGCTCTAGCTCATGAGTTACCTCTCGCCAAATCTCAGGGAAAACGTCAAACTGCACTTAATTCCGTACCTCTCGCTGTCACCCAAGTCATATTTTATGAAGAACATCTTTCTCTTCCTTATGCTGTAGGTCAAGAGGTACCTCACGTAAAAATGCTAGAGAAAAACTCATGCTGCACTTCATTCCGTACCTTATGTGGTCACCCAAGCCATATTTAATGAACAACATTATTCTCTTCCTCATGCTCTAGATCAAGAGTTACCTCACGCCAAATCTTAGTGAAATCCTCATGCTGCACTTCAATCCGTTCTTCACGCCGTCTTCCAAGCCATACTTTATGAAGAACATCTTTCTCTCCTTATGCTCTAGTTCATGAGTTACCTCACGCCAAATGTTAGGGAAAACCTCATGCTGCACTTCATTCCGAGCCTCACGCAGTGACCAAAGGCATATTTTATGAAGAACATCCATTCTCTTCCTTATGCTCTAGCTCATGAGTTACCTCACTCAAATTTTAAGGAAAAAGTCATGCTGCCCTTCACTCTGACAACCAAGCCATATTTTATGAAGAACATCATTCCCTTCCTTTTGCTCTAGCTCATAAGTTACCTCACGCCATATCTTAGGGAAAACCTTATGCTACGCTTCATGCCGTATCTCACGCTTTCACCCAAGCCATATTTTATGAAGAACATCTTTCTCTTCCTTATGCTCTAGCTCATGAGTTACCTCACTCAAATTTTAAGGAAAAAGTCATGCTGCCCTTCATGGCGTACCTCACTCTGACAACCAAGCCATATTTTATGAAGAACATCATTCCCTTCCTTTTGCTCTAGCTCATAAGTTACCTCACGCCATATCTTAGGGAAAACCTTATGCTACACTTCATGCCGTATCTCACGCTTTCACCCAAGCCATATTTTATGACGAACAACTTTCTCTTCCTTATGATCTAGCTCATGAGGTACCTCACGCCAAATGTTAGGGAAAACCTCATGCTGCACTTCATTCCGTACCTCACTCCATGTCTTTTGTTGAAACTTTTTTACCCCCACGCTATAGCTCATGTATAATTTTACGCCATACCTCAAGCATAAGCTCATTCTGTACCTGGCACAGTATCAAACTATAACTCAAGCAGAACCTTATCTTATAACTAGTCCCGTACCTCACGCATATCTTTTATATAACTCTATGCTTTATCTTGTGTAGTTCCTCACGCCAAACCTCATGCAGGACTTTATTTTATTACTAGTTCCGTACCTCTCGCATATCTCATATATATATATATATATATATATATATATATATATATATAGCTCTGCATATATATATATATATATATATATATATATATATATATATATATATATATATATATATATATGTGTGTGTGTGTGTGTGTGTGTCTGTGCTTTATCTTATGTAGATCCTCACGTCAATCCTTATGCAGAACCCTATATTTCACCCCATCGTACCTCACGAAATATCTCATGCAGAACGTTTTACAAAAGGTATACCTCATAAAGCGAATTACATCCTGCTATACCTCACTTTATACAGGAACGTGTACGAATTTCTCGGCATATCTCACTCCATCTGCATGCATATCCTAAAGTTTTATCTCACGCTGTATCTCATGCCATACCTCAAGAAGAAACTAATCCCGTACATCACGTCACAGCTAACACATAACCTCATGCAGTACATCAGGCAGTACTTCACACGGTACCTCATGAAGAACCTAATCTCTTACCTCACTCCACACCTAACGCATAACCTCAAGCGGTACACTAGGCCGTATTTCAGACTGTACCTCATGAAGAACCTATTCCAGTACCTCACGCCAATTCTAACGCATAACGTCAAGCAGTAGATCAGGTCATACCTCACACGGTACCTCATGAAGAACCTAATCCCTTACCTCACGCCGCACCTAACGCATAACCTCAAGCAGTACATCAGGCCGTACATCATACGGTACCTCATGAAGAACCCAATTCCGTACCCCACGCCACACCTAACTCATAACCTCAAGCAGTACATCAGACCGTACCCCACACGGTAGCTCATGAAGAACCTAATCATGTACCTTACGCCACACCTATCGCAACACCTCCAGCAGTAAAACAGGCCAAACATCACACGGTACCTTATGAAGAACCTAATCCCTTACCTTACACCACACCTAACGCATAGCCACAAGCAGTACATCAGGCTGTATTTCAAACGATACCTCATGCTGTATCTAATCCCGTGCCTCACGCCAGAAACCCTAATTGCATTAATATTATGTTTAACATTTTGAGATTTTTAACATATAAAATGTGTTTTATGTTTCTGAAAAACGTTATAAAATAACAAAAACAAAAAAGATAACGTGTTATCACTTAAGCTAGTTCTGAGGTAGCTCTTTTTAGTTAACAAAATATTTGATATTTATGATTTTTTGGCGTCTGTCGTATTGTTGCGCGTGTGTTAGTGTTTAAGTACTCGTATGTGTGTTTACTAAGCCTTATCATTTCGACTTATTTCTTTTACACGATTTAAAACCATGGATGTTTTTTACCAATAGGCCCAATAACTCTATAGACGGAAGTGAGTATGTCTTTAAAGAGTTTAATTTCGAACTTATTCGCTATGAGTAGAGTTTGTAAAGGATCTCGTGTCTGTTTTACGATTATTCTCAACCAAATAATTTGCAATATTTTACCGTCTAAAGCTATAAATATTCATATACATATTTATAATAATATATACATTTATTTATGTTTTATATTGTGTGAGTGTTGAGCATTTACCAAAAACATTTTGTTACTAGTAAAATTTATATTTATTAAAATTGCATAAGTCACTGAGATGTTTTTTGTCTTCCATGGGCATGATTGGTTAGGATTAACCATTTATGGATAGGATTTTTCATTGATTATTAATTATCTCTAAGAAAATAATTTTTATTGTTGTTAATGATCATAAACATTGAATGCGTGTTTGTTCGTTTGTGTTGTGTTTTAAGGTAATTGGTAAGTTATAAGTTATAAAAAGCTAAGCCTATGAAAGGAATGGAAAATGTCGCCTGTAGAAGATAAGGCAATGATATCGTCTATGATGATTAGTTATATAATAGGGGGGCAAACCCCGTGATCTGGAACACACGAGGGCTGGTTATAGTTTATAATTTTTATTTCCGTTCTATACCTCAGTATCTGAATGTTAATTTGATCGATGACCTATAAAAAATAGGTTATCTTATATTTATATTACATTGTCAGATTCTTAGCAAACGTTGAAAGGTATGTTTTACTTTCGATAAATCGTTTATGATGGATAGTCGAAGTAATCGAAACCACGATCAGCTCCCTAGAGTTATATAGTATGATGAATAGCCTGTCCAGGGTGTAATTGGATTTCTGTTGTTCTGAAATGATTTATCAACATCTGTTTTTCTAGTATAATACCAACTGGAGCGTACAAATAGACATTGTGAGTTCTGCGTTAAACCTCATTAAATTGTAAACACCTTTTTTAGAAAGTTAAATGATTCCAAATTATTATTTTTGCTTGACATATTCGTGGTTAAGTTGGGTTTGATGGTCTGCTGTAGTTTTGACGCCATTTCTTACGCGTGAATTATTGACCTAATGTTATTGATCATTAATTTTATAAAGTAAGGTAAGTTACGCTGGAAAATGAGCGGGGGGCAAGAATGAGCAAGAGAAAAACCAGAGACATGAAGTAGATGTTAAAACTACATGTATTTCAGACAAAAAGCAGAGAACTAAACATTTCACTGATACTCTCACTCCGCGGTTCTTCAGGTGGTCGGACTGTAAGCAACTGTCATTGCTCATAGGTCAAGTCTTAAGATGTGGAGATTAACCTCAGTCTTATCACAGTCAACATGGACTTTAAGAAAATTAATTACACGCCTATTACCATATGTGTATTCTGTTTGTCTGTTTGTGTTGTAATGGTTGAGCCTTTTTATTTCCTGGGGTAAGTATTTATCAGGGCTTTATTAAAAATGTGTGTTAATTACTAATTAACAAATTAATTAACCTTACTTACCAGGGGCTCCTAAGTTCTTCGTTTTCAGCCAGGCATAATAATGTCTTTCTGTAAACGATCTTCCGATATCATTGGGAGGTAGAACTAGGTTACTTGAAATGAAATAAGTATTTAAATTTTTAAATTACAAAGTCATACAATTTATTAATCAGTGGCAAATTACAAAAGAACAAAAGACAGCAATGTGTCGAGTAATTTACTTTTAATTACTGCTAGTTATTCCATACATTTTAATTACTTATTAACCTTTAAAATTATATTTATCGAGAAGACAGTAACTTAAGTTTTTCCAAATTAATTTTGAGAAATGAATATTCAAAGGACAATTTCTACCGTTCATGTGTTAACCGTTTATCAATTAAAAATTCTTCAACTTAGTTATCATTAAAATACATTTTCTTTATTATTATCTAAAACGTACCTGCTTGTGCACATTACTTATTTTAAAAACACTTTAACACATATTAAACATTGCCCATGGCTTTTGGACTCACTAAACACTTAACACATCGCTCTTGCAAATCAGCGCACTTAAACAAAAATGATATTAACTTTTATTTATTTGGAACATACGAATAATCGCTTCTGACTTCTTCTTTAGTTACATTAATTAAATTTGGTACCGGCCTTGACATCTTAAATTTAGAATACTGGAAGCTTATAAATTTCTAGGTTATGTCCGTAAGTGCCATTACGTCCGTCTCGTTCAAAGACTTTTGGAGAACTGGGGTCGTTGCAAGGACGCGCTAACTGAATTTTCCCACCCTCGGTTATTATTTTGAATTTTTTGATTGGTGTATTGGAACAGGCGATATCGGACCATGCTTACGTCACATCGGGTGATGTCAGTTAATTACCCTGAGTTACTACTCGTACGATATTTTACATTTTTACCCGCTAGGGGTGCTACTATCTATGCTAGCTTCACAATGAGCACAAATAAAACAAAAATTTTCTTTTATATTGGGAAGATATAATTATTAAATAAAAATCAAATATATAAATGAATTTATATGAAACACCTTATTTTTAAGAGTGTTACAGTGTTAGTCAGTATTATATGTAATTCCTAAATCCTTTTCACACACACACACACACACACACACACACACACACACACACACACACACACACACACACACACACACACACACACACACACACACACACACACACACACACACACACACACACACACACACACACACACACACACACACACACACACACACACACACACACACACACACACACACACACACATATACAAACACACACACATGTCTAATATATATATATATATATATATATATATATATATATATATATATATTTCGATTCATACCGTCCTACGCTATCCTTCGATTCCCAGTTTTCATCATCCGTACATTTTCGGAGAGTTCCCATTCTTGTATTGCTTTATCGATGCCTTCTTGCCAACTTCTTCTAGGTCGTCTTCTTCTTCTTTTCCCATGAGGAATCTATTTTATTACTGTCTTCGGTATTCTTCTTTCCTCCATTCTTTTTACGAGTCATACCGTATTAGAGTTTTTGTTGTATGTCCTCTACGATTGTATTAACACTTTCATTGTCTGTCTTATCCTACCGTTTGTATTCCTCTCCAGTCTTGATTTTAAAGCTTCCTCCCTCCAAAAGTTCATCTTGTTCATCAACGTCTTCTCGATTTTCTGCTTCGATTGCCTCTTAGCCGTATGTGACTATATATTTTTCCAATTGTATTATATATGCGTCGTTTATTGTCTTCCGATATGTGTCGGTCCCATAGTATCCTATTTAGTCTGTTAATGGCTCTTCTTCACTGTAAATTTGTTTCTACTATGGCTGATTCTAATGTCTCATCATTTTTTTCTGTAGTCCTAGATATTTATACTTCTCACCCAAGAACTAATACCAATAATTACATTAGTATATATCAAGGTTGAAAGATGTATCACAGTAAAATGGAAGTAGGTTTGAAAAAGATTCTAAAACTAAATAATTAAACAGTTCAGTTGGACAGGCAATATACTTTAGAACCATGTAACACGTCTATGGTACACGTGTATAGCATCTAAAACTATAAATAAATTGGTGAAATATTCACCAAAACACTTGAAAATAAGACACGATTAGTAAATAAACTCAATTCTAGATTTTGGTA
>JBAIZL010000001.1:284345924-284375924 GCA_036971475.1 Prosapia bicincta
TATCTATTTTAGATCTTTGTTATTATTATTAATATTTTGTTCTTTTTCTTTTTTTATTTTTTCTTATCTCGCACTATCATCAAGAAACAAACCCTAAACAAAGTTTAAACAGTTGGAAAAAATTACAATGATTTATTATATAAATACAGGTTGTATACAATTCACTAATAAAATCGATTTATACAAAATTATAACAAAAAACAGAGTCTAGATAAATAATCAAACATCAACACTTACACATCACTTAAAACATTTTTAACAAGGTAGCCGTAGTAACTAATTTAACACTTATTAGATCTGAAACAGAAAACAGTTATGAATCACATGCTTAGCGGAACAACAGAATTTGGATACAGAAGAGAGGAACCCTGATCCAGCCCGTATCATTATTTACTGAGACATCTTGAAATTTGTTGATAAACCATGTCTACCAAGCATCGCATTGTCTACCTCGTGACTTGTTTCAACAGCTTAGGATGGTCAGACGTACAATAATGTTGGTTGTCCACCAGCGCAATGACCACCAGTGCAATTAGAATGTCTCCAAAAACGTATTACCTGTGCAATAAGGCACAAACTAATCATGAGAATAACTTCACAAACGGACTACCAATGCAATTAGAATCTTCCCACAAAGTAACCATAAGTGCAATTGGAATCTCCCCACAAAGTGACCACCACCCACCGGTGGAATTAGAATCTTCCCACAATGTGACCAACAGAGCAATTAGAATCTTCCCACAAAGTAACCATAAGTGCAATTAGAATCTTCCCATAAAGTGGCCACCACCCACCGGTGGAATTAGAATCTTCCCACAAAGTGACCAACAGAGCAATTAGAATCTCTCCACAAAGTAACCACCAGTGCAATTAGACGTTTTTCATAAAGTGGCCACCAGTGTAATTATAATCTTAGCAAAAAACAAGTTAACTGTTCAATTAGCCACAAACTAGCCACAGGTGTAATAAAAATAACTCCACAAACTTACTACCAGTGCAATTAGAATCTCTCCACAAAGTGACAACCAGAGCAATTAAAATCTCCCCACAAAGTGACTACCAGTGAAATTAGAATCTGTCCATAATCAGACCACCGCACTGGTGGAATTAGACTTTTCCCATAAAGTAACCACATGTGCAATTAAAATCTATCCAAAAACTGATCACTGGTGTAACTATAATCTCCCCACAAACTGACCACCACCCACCGGTCGAATTAGAATATTCCCACAAAGTGACCAACAGAGCAATTAGAATCTTCCCACAATGTAACCACCTGTGCAATTGGAATCTCCCCACAAACTGACCACTATCTACCGGAGGAATTCGAATCTCCCCATAAATTCCCCAGCAGTGCCATTAGACATTTCTCATAAACTGACCGCCAGTGCAATTAGAATCACCCCACAAAGTGACCATCATAACAATTAGAATCTCCCCACAAAGTAACTCCCTGTGCAATTGAAATCTCCCCACAAACTGACCATTGCCCATCGGAGGAATTAGAATCTCCCCATAAACTCACCATCAGTCCCATTAGACTTTTCTCATGAATAAAGTGACCACCAGTGCAATTAGAATGTCTCCAAAAACGAATTGCCTGTGCAATTAGGCACAAACTAGTCACAGGTGCAATTAGAATAACTACACAAACGGACTACCAATGCAATTAGAATCTTACCACAATAAAACCACCAGTGCAATAAGAATATCCCCACAAAGTGACCACCGGTGCAACTCATAATCTAACCACCAATGCAATTAGACGTTTTTCATAAAGTGACCACCAGTGCAATTATAATCTCCCCCAAAACGAATTACTTGTTCAATTAGCCACAAACTAGCCACATGTGCAATAAAAATAACTCCACAAACTGACTACTAGTGCAATTAAAATCTCTCCACAAAGTGACAACCAGAGAAAATACAAATCTCTCCACAAAGTGACTACCAGTGAAATTAGAATCTGTCCATAATCAGACCACCGCACTGGTGGAATTAGACTTTTCCCATAAAGTAACCAAATGTGCAATTAAAATCTATCCAAAAACTGATCACTGGTGCAATTATAATCTCCCCACAAACTGACCACCACCCACCGGTCGAATTAGAATATTCCCACAAAGTGACCAACAGAGCAATTAGAATCTTCCCACAATGTAACCACCTGTGCAATTGGAATCTCCCCACAAACTGACCACCACCCACCGGTGGAATTAGATTCTCGCAACAAACTGAGACCACCACCCACCGGTGGAATTAGAATCTTCCCCCAACGTGATCAACAGAGCAATTGGAATCTCCTCACAAAGTGACCATCAGAACAATTAGAATCTCCCCACAAAGTTTGGAATCTTCCCACAAACTGACCATTACCCACCGGAGGAATTAGAATCTCCCCATTAAGTCACATCTGGTTCATTAGACTTTTCTCATAAAGTGACCACCATTGGAATTAGAATCTCTCCAAAAACGAATTATCTGTGCAATTAGAAACGCCCGACAAACAAGCCACAGATGTAACGAGAATAACTTCACAAACTGACTACCAGTGGAATTAGAATCTCCCTACAAAGTAACCATCAGCGCAATTAGAATCTCCCCATGAAGTGATCACCGGTGCAATTAGAATCTCCTCACAAACTGACTACTGGAACAATTACATACTTTCCCCAAACCGACCACTGGTGCAATTAGAATCTACCCACAAACTGACTACAACCCACCGGTGGAATTATAATCTCCCTACGAACTGACCACCAGTTCAATTAGAATCCTCCCAAAATATGACCACTTTTGCAAAACGAATCTCCCCACATTTGGTCCATGAGTTAGAGTTATAATTTCGCAACAAAAAATGACAACCGATACAGCATTAACCTTCCAACAAAATAATCTTTATTGAAAGTAGAATCATCCTACAGAAAGATCGTCAGAACATGTGGAATGCCCAAAATATGGTGGGCACTGTAATCTAAATCCGCTCAAATTAACCTGGTATAACTATGTACTGAACCTCGAAAAAAAGTAATTTAATCTACTTAAACAATACTTTAAGGTAATTTCCAAAATGAAAGCCTATAATGTTTCATACTTGCAAATAAAATGTAATTAGTATGTGAACAATGCGTTAAGACTTGTAACTATATGGTTAAAACATACGCTAAAGATTAAATCTATTTTATCCATTTTAGTAGCACGCAACCACCCACTAATGGATTCAGCGCTATTCTCGCATTCTACTCACTTTATCACACAAAGCACTTAGGGAAAGCGTAAGTTATTTCTTACATAAATCTTCATAAACCCGATAAATAGGTTCACTAAATAATTGCATTTTTTAGATAAAAATAGCATGAATTTATTTATTAAAACCAAGCGCCATTTATAGCTGTAGCAATAAAGCGACTACTTTTATTTGAAAAAAATGTTTCTTTGAATAATATTTGTACTGTATTCTAATACGACTGTAAAATAATCGAGACTCGACTCTTTTAAAGCTTACCAACAAAACCATTAGCCTCTCATTAATATGGAAACTATATGACTTCGTGCTGTGATACAGGGATTGCTAGTTAACTCAAGTTTATCTGTCTTGAAACTATCCGGTTCATCAAAGTACGTCATATTGCCTTTTCATTTGTATCTGTCTAGCTTACCTTCTACATAATTTAGAAAGCAAAATACTTTGTAATCGTAATGTCTACATTTAGAGAATTTTTAGGGGTTGACGCAATAAACATTACATTACTTACGTGTAACGAATCTTACCAATTTTTTAAAGAAAAATATTTATAGCGGTGCATATTAAAACTTATTGGCTGGACATACACAAAGAATTTCTCATCAATATAATTTTCTTCAGGTTAATAGCATCAGTATAAATTCCATCAGGTTACGCTATTAGTCACCTCAAAGTGAATTAAATAATAACATATGATTTCATATGTCAGCTGATTTTATGTACGTTTATTGCAAAGCAATTTTAACAAGTAGGTTATGTTACATTATTTATTGGAAATTGTTATTATTAGAAAAGGAAAAAAGTTAACAATCAGTTAATAAATATATCAATTCGTTTAAATTTTGATAATTATCAATACAAATATTTCAATATAAATATGTTAATAAGTTATGTATTCTTAATCCAATTTTTTAAATGAAAACTGTCTTATACACATCTTATACGTTTTTAGTACTGATTTCAATTGAATTTGTTAGGAAAATTTGTGTTCAGTAAACATCTAAGAAATTTTGTTTTTAATAATAGAATAAAAAATTGATACGATATGTAAATAAATAAAAATGAATAAATTCATATTTTGGTCATTATCGTTAAAACGTTTGCAACGCTATTAGCTCTAAACTTGTGGCTCAAAATTTGGTGTTAGTTGTAAAAAAATGTATAATTATTTCTCATATTATAACAAATGCTCAGGTAACTCCGCATTATGCTAAATTAAATGTTTTTCTCTTCTGTAAACTGCTGTATACCTGGCTATAAACTGCAAGTAGTGTTCTCTCTTCTTTCGCACTCCTACGAATGCCTCAACTTGATATTTTTCAAGCTGCACAAACAAATTACACCTGTAGTTAGTTTTTGGGGAGATTCTAATTAATGCTCTGGCCAGTTTGTGGGGAGATTCTTATTTATGCTCTGATCAGTTTGTAATGAAGATTCTAATTGATGCTCTGGTCAGTTTGTGGGGAGATTCTATTTTATGCTCTGGTCAGTTTGTGGGGAGATTCTTATTTATGCTCTGATCAGTTTGTAATGAAGATTCTAATTGATGCTCTAGTCAGTTTGTGGGGAGATTCTATTTTATGCTCTGGTCAGTTTGTGAGAAGATTTTAATTGATACGCTGGTCAGTTTGTGGGGAGATTCTAATTGATACTCTGGTCAGTTTATGACTAGATTCTAATTTTTGTATTGGCCAGTTTGTGGGAAGATTCTAATTGTTGCTATGGTCAGTTTGTGGGAAGATTCTAATTGTTGCTCTGGTCAGTTTGTGAGGAGATTTTAATTGATACGCTGGTCAGTTTATGGGGAGATTCTAATTATTGCTCTGGTCAGTTTGTGAGAAGATTGTAACTGCAAAATGCTTGAGCTGCTTAAATTTAGCTGCGAGTGATTACGTTTTGATATATTCAACCTTTTAAAATAATAAAGGTTTTTTTTTTATAAAGATCAAATCCACCCCATCACGACATAATTGGTTTTATTGTTAAATTTAGCCAAAAAATATCCCTCGTACAAAGTTGAAGATTTTGTATTACTTCTTGAAGTGTTATAGTTTTCCTTTCTCACGGAACTCTCTGCCAATTAATCGTCAAATATAATCTAAATTTAAGTTTTTCGAATACATTTTTTAACTTCCCTCTATTAGCTCACACTCTCCATGCATATATCTTGTACGAATTTTCAATCAATAATAAAATACGTTTTTATTCATCCAATCAAGTTAAAATACATTTTTTGTAACCTATTGTGGATGACATTAGGTTTTATTACAATTTTTTCAAATATTTATTCAATAGAAAAATTATAAAAATTTGGAAGATCTAAGTTGGATTCTTCGTGTTCGAAGTCTAGCGCTTTGGCACTGAGCCAACTTTTACATAACTAGAAATCTATTACTGAAAATGTAATTTATTACTGTAAGATGAATTAATTTTTGCCCCATCTGGTTGTCGTCGAAACCTCTATTGTACAACCTTACATTGTTGCCATGGTGAACACACAATATCATAAAATAATGCTCTAAGATTAAAAATGAATGAAAAGAAGAAAATAAACAAACTGGTTTAACGTTATCGAACCTCACAAAAAGAAAGCAAAATGAAATTAGAGCACAATGCAAGCGATGAAAAAAAGGGTAGGCCTATAAATAGTAACAAATGAAAATAACAGTCCATCCATCACCATGCATAGAAAGTAAAATGGAAAATTGCAAGGAAATTTGCTTTCTATTCTATTACTTAATATTTTTATTTTGAAGTATGTATATAAATACTTATATTAACTGTTATTATAAAATAAAAAGAAACTAAACTAAATTTTTTTTTTTTTGATTCAAGTAGGAATTGATTTTTAAAAAAATTATATTTGTTTCTAATAAGATCATTTATTCCTCTGTTAGCAACAAGTTTTAAGTATATTACTGAAGAGCGGTAATTCTGTTTTACATTTCTCTTACCGTGGTTTTATCCCACTTCACCTCTTGCTCTCTTTGTTCCATTACAAAAGAGCCCGTGTTTTGAAGGTTTCCAACTTGGAAATCCTCTTACGGACTAAATTTAAGATGTATATTTCCATTAAATTTATTGTTGTTGTACAGTGACTATTTAAAATTAGTGTAACTTGTTATTTGGTATATATGCTAATAACTTTATATAACAACTGTGGCATAAAGTTTAATTTAAACAAATCTCTATACCACAAATGGCTTTTTCGTTTATTTGAAACCTTATGTATATTTAAATTGCATATCAATCATTCTCAGAGGTAATTTACAATAAAAATACTCTGAGGTAAGTATTTTATTGTATTTAAAGTATTCTTATTCTAAATTACCTCTGCGGATTGATATGCAATTGAAATGTACATATGGTTTTAAATAAAAGAAAATGTCATTTGAGGTATAGAGATTTCATTTATTTAAATTAATATATACTAATTTTTATAAAAACAGGGCCATATAACCACCTGAGTTCACCTTATAAAATAGCCTTCTAGTTTTATATCTGCAAATTTTATGAACGTCTGTAAATAAGTTGAATCAGAAAATTTTAAAACCTGATTAAAAAAACAGGTCAATAAGTGGGGATCGATTCAGATTGACTACGGCGTACTCAATATAGAAGTCGATTTCGCAATCCTAAAGAGTTTATTTTAAGGTAAATATGAGTTCGAAAGTTAATAAATGTGGGTAAAGTAGTACATAGATGTAAATAAACTGGAAGCAAGCTTGAAATGAACAGAGAGAATAATAAATAACAGTATAGTGTTTAAATGAAGTGGTACTTCGTTAGAACATAATGCCTCTGACTAACATGTCGAGGGAACAAAAAATCACAAAAGTTCCATTCTGGGAAGTTAAATACACTGTTTATATAAAGAAAAGGCTCAATATTTATATAAATGTTACGTTGGTTTGTTTAAGCTTCAAAAACGCAAATACCTTTGCAGCGATAGAGGTTAAAGTTTGACTCGTCATACAACCCACTAAAACGGTTTTTATAACGATCAGCTGTATATCAGAAACCGTGCCAATTACCATGAACTAAGGGAACACTCACCATTCTAGCTAATGTCACCAAAGGCCACTTGTGA
Source organism: Prosapia bicincta (assembly GCA_036971475.1). Taxonomy (NCBI): domain Eukaryota; kingdom Metazoa; phylum Arthropoda; class Insecta; order Hemiptera; family Cercopidae; genus Prosapia; species Prosapia bicincta. The sequence goes on from JBAIZL010000001.1 coordinate 284,353,259, forward strand.
AACAGTTCATATCCTCAATTAAATTGTTTATTAGCAAAAACAAATGTATTCACTTCATCCCAATCATATTATTATACAATCTGAATTAAATATTCACCTTATTCGAGATACTTCTGTGTAATCATGTCGCGATTGAGCTGAGACGTTCGCCAAATCGTAAGCACAGGTTCTTAGAGAATACTAGCATCCGAACTAGTATTGGTACTGGTTCATTTGATGTGGATTTTGCCCCGTGAACAGATCTACAACACCGGTGATGTCTAGTCATACATTCAACCAAGTGTAACATTATTTTAAGTAATGTTACATATGACAGCAGCCTCAGAAAACAAAACGAGATATTAATTTTAAAATATAAAATTTTAAAAAAATTGTAAATTATAAAGTAAATTATACTGGTTGAAATATGACATCCATAAACCTGCTTTAGAAAGATGCGCTGTAACGTTGCGCAGAAGTTGAAAAACTCGTGTAGTGGCTTTAATTAATTCTCTCTTTGGTCGGACTTTGGTAGACCCAAACAGACGTCGCAAGATGGGGCGAGCAAAAGGGATGTTTTTATTTTAAAGTTTTAATTATGTGAAAGTATCACTTATTATTTTATTTTGTTCCAAGAAATGTTGTAACACTCAACACCGGGCGAGGTTGTCAACCATCGCAAATCCAAAATGCTGAATGGCGAGATCTGATTCAAGAGCCATGTTCTACCTCACTAATTGCAGTTCAGATAAGTTATAATTTTAACGTAAAGTGATGGAAATCCAAATTTAACTTTCAAACTTTAACTGGTCACGGCAAAATAATACAAGTTTTTTTATTTTTAAAATGCTGCCGCATTATTTAGTGATAATTAATTTGTATCATGCAATAACAATTTTTCTCTAAATGTTGAATAAAGCTAAATTTAGCCGTACTTAAATTTATGTAAAAGCAATCTCTTGTGGATATTATGTGCCATGCCATAGATTTTAAAATAATGTAAAGTTTTCATAAATTTATAATATGTCAAATGAATGTAATGCCAGACATAAAATAGTGTAAACGTTTCAGATGTATTTTCCTTTCTGTATTTTGTAGGCTATATATTTGTGCAGTAAAACTCGATTTAATTAAAATTTAAAATTTTTTGGTTAAATTATTTATTGAATGCACCATTCTTGAATTAAATTCAATTCCTGATATTGCAAGTCAAATAACTAATTATGTAACGAATAACTGCAATATTTAACATCTAATTTCCTTAAGAAATTATATCAAAAATTCATTTACGTTACACAAGTATTCCTAAATTAACGCGTGAACATAAATGCATTTATGGTCGCATAATGCAAATGATAAGTGACTGAGTTGGGGTGGGCCTTCTTGCATGCTCCAGGAGGAACTGGAAAAACCTTTGTTAGCAGATTGATTTTGGTAACGATTCGATCAAGAACGGACTTTGCCTTAGCTTTGTGTTGCCTTAGCCTCTGAAGTATTGGTAAATTAACCTTCTTATAAATTAAAACTTATACTTTTTTTCCTCATTTTTTCATCCATGCAATCACAACGTGCAAGAGGAAAGTGTCATAGAATTAATGACAGACCAGTTAATCGCGTCTATTAAAATATTCTCTCTAAAGGAATCGCACAAGGAAACTTTATCGAATGCAAATACGGTAACATTGAGCTTCATTGATGCCAAAGAGTTCAGATAACTCAAGCCATAGCAAATAAAAAGATCTGCTGAAGAAAATATAGACCACCCATGTTTTACTGAAATTGGCTTTCATACGGAAGAAGCAAAATTCAATTTCCCCACCTTATTTTAAAATACCCCCAAGAATAGTTTTACGTTATACTGAAAGATAATTACGTAATTATTTTCGAATAACTAAGGGTGGAAAGCTTTTACACTAAGGGTTCAAGACACCGCCTCAGACTAAGTAGAATATTAGTAACAGTGTTGGAATGAACAATGCTTCAACGCTTTTCCTCCCTTCACGTTAAGACTAAGTGTGTTCACAGATACAATCCAGACCTTATATTAGCATCTGCTTTTACAACAGAACTACAATAAAAATCTCCGCCTCAACCTTTCATGTATGTTTTAAACTATTTAAGATGAGCATGTGTACAATAGTAAACATATCAGTGTTGTACGTTAGAAGTGAAAAGGGGATTGCAGGGTTTGTAGAAAGTGCGTAGTAATGGTAAATGACAATTCAGAAAAATGAATAATTATTAAAAATAAATTGAATAAAAAACATATACGATATTATTAAATCTTATATTATCTATAGACTTTTATTTTTAGTGAAATTTAAGCGTTCTTTACTTCAACCAAAAGATAAACGTATTTTCTGATTAAATTGATTCTATGTTTAATTTAATGTCCTCGTACTCCATACATTTTAAGTAACTTATATAAAACGGAAAGTAAAATAGCCTTATAGACACACTTTAAAACGTTTTAAAAATTATTCAACTTCCAAAAAATATTTTACAAGTTTACCAAACTTAAACATATTTAGTTATGAAACTTTTTAGACATAGCACGGGGTTTCTGCATTATGGAATTTCGAATGCAGAACATAGGCTGTGCTTATTGTTTAAATAATTGAGGTTGATTTGGGAGTCAGGTACAACTGTCTATTTACAACTTTCCGTAACGGGTACGTTATCGTCTTCAGGCTTTATTCCGTCTGCACTCTATTAAAAAAAGCGCCGCGACATAAACTTAGTATATTTATGAAAACAGAGCATATACGATTTCATTATCTCACAACACTTTTGTCCATGTGTACTAGCAATAGACTCAAGAAAGCTTGAATGTGCGTTCTGAGAAGTGTTGGAAGAATGTTTTTAATATAGTGCACGAGGAATAAGGCCTGATGACGATAATATAATGTATCCGTTATTGAAACGTTGCCTGTATATATACATAGTTGTACCTGAATCGCAAATCAACCGCATTTATTTAAACAATAATCTCTGCGAGTGTAAACATGATTAATAGGTTGTATTTATGTTGACCTATTACATGAAAAATCATTATCTATAAATAAATAATTTTTATTTAACGAGCGTTTAAATTGTAACTGTAGACTTTATCCTCAATGGAATAATAAAATTCATTACAATTTAATAACCAGTGTTTACCGCATTGAAAATATTGGTAGGGAGTGTTATTGCTTACCAATGTTAATACTCATATAATTTTACAACTAAAAATATTTACACTGTAACGTTATTTTTGACATTAATTCTTAAGGAATTATGTGATGTCAAATATTGCAGTAGTTTTGTTACATAATTAATTAGTTGACCTGCAATGTCAAATGTTTAATTGAAAATAAGAATGATGTGTTCAATAAATAATTTAAACGACAAATATTAATTTAAATAAATCAAATTTTACTTCACCAAAAGGAATATGAAAATACAAATAAAATTTACACTTGAAATGTTACGCTACTTATGATTTTACAAAGATTTACATGATTAATTTATAAGAACTTTATGTGTTAAAGAAATCTATGGCATGGCACATGACATCCATTCGAGATTGCTTTGCGTATTTAGGATACATTTCATTTTGTCTATTCGACTATAAAATAATGTTACTACATTGCACTAATGAATTTTACACTTTCCCTATATTAAACAGAAAACTGGCATTGTCATGCCGTGAACGGTTCGAGTTTAATGTTAAATGTTATCCTTTTTATCACATTATGTTTTAGAGTTACGACTTAGCTGTATTTTAACCAAGCTGATGTAGCAAACATTGTTCCGGTACTGATCTCGCCATTTTACGTGTTGTATTGGCCCTCTCGGTATTTGGAATCTCGCCCGGCGGTGTGTCTTAAGGCAGCAACATTTCTTCTAACAAAAAAATGAATTTTAATTAAATAATTCAAATGATTAACGCAAATTTCTATTTAAGATCACGGAACTATTAATATTATTTATGACGCAACAACAAAGACGATAGGAAGCATTTTTGGCCTGTTTGCCACCGCTTGTCTGCTCTGCTGTCTCACTCTCTCTCTCTCTCCCCGTCTCCGGCCGCCACTATTTCATACATGTCGCTGCTGTCTCTCTCTCTTCCCGTCTCTTGCCGCCACTACTTCATACAAGACTTTCTTGTCGAAACAAGACCCAAAGAGAAAGGTAGCTCCAATTTCTCCAGTTATACAAACTGAAATGGCTATTACTGAAGCTATATGAACTGGAGTTCATACTTGTAATTTTAAATAAATCATTACTTTCGTCCAAAATATTTGTCACCCTTTCAGAAATTCCTACTCATAAATCAAGGTCGAACGTTTTGTGTAAGCTCACATTAAAACGAAACTTTTAAAAGGCATCACCATATGACCAAGATGTTCACTAAATTCATTATTAGAGGATATCATGTAAGCCTATATAACCTAAAAGAATCGATAATCGACTTGAGAATCGAAAATTTAAAGAAATATTTGAGAATCGATTTCGAAATAAAAAATTTTAGATAGCGGCCCATTTCAAAGTATAATTACAAATTATACATTATATCATAGTTATTTAATTATTGTAACTCTTACGTATTACTCTAAGGGATGAAACACCCCCTCGTCTAATGAGAAACTAAGTGAGAATATCGGTAACAGTGTGGTGATATTAACAATGCATTAACCCACCCTCCCCTCTTGTTACAATTAGGTGTGTTCTGAGAAGTAATATAGGATGATCCAGATTCCGCATTAATGGCTGCTTATGAAACTTTAAGACCTAATAACGCAAACGCTTAATCGCTCTTATCGTACATTATATTTATTACCAGCATATTAACTTCTTTCCAGGCTTGATCTAAGTGTTCAAGAGCCTATCCTATTAATGGATAAAATATTGTCAAGAAAGAGTGGAAAAAAATCTCCATGGTTACGGAATAAAGAGCTGGGGTTCAAGAGTACGTAAGCCTACATGGTGGGAGCTGTAAGGAACTGGAAACTTTCATTAGTGTTTTAAGCTAGAGGTAGGATGATCACTATTCCGGGATACAATCTCACAGAATAATATACGGTTTACCAAATAACATTTTTTTAATAGTAATGAACAAGTTCTTTTCATCTACATAACAAGTAATATAAACAATAATTTTTTAAAGTAAATTGCTATTTAGTTCGAAAAAAATGTTCTATTCCACTTACTTTTTTATTAAATAATTACTAATTTAATCAATATAAATAAATTAACATATCCTATTAAAGACGTACACAAAATTCACAAATTTATCATTTATTTAAGTTGTGAGTTTGAGATTATAGTAGCAAAACTCACTGATGATGATGACTTTATCATTGAAAAGAGTCTGAATAAATAAATGATTAATCTGTGAGTTGTAGTTACGTATTTTATCTGTTATTAACATAACCTCACAAGCTAAGCTCAAGAATAGTTGGTATAGCCTCTATGAGTTAAACCACATAGCCTATGTACAGCCTATGAGCTGTTCTAACGCAGCTGTTTTATGAAATCATATGTTATCACTTAATTTAAGCCAAATGAATTGAAATAACTATATTGCATACCTTGCCTCTTTCGTGAAAAGAATTTTCTCCATATAAAACTAAAATTAATTAATTATTAAATTTAATTAATGAATTGATATTAAAAAAAACTATATTACCATCAAGTGTCATCCAATAAAGGTTTTACAAAATGTATTTGAGCTTGAGTGCATAAATGAAAAGTATTTTATTACCATTTTAAAATTTGAACTATATATATATTCTTGATATTTTACGTTATCCATTGTTTTTCCGTTACACTGACTTTATGAAGTTAATATATTACTATTGTAAGTAATTTTATCCACCATTAAGTGCAATGATTTCATCATTGCACTTAATGGTGGATAAAATTACTTACAATAGTAATATATTAACTTCATATATATATATATATATATATATATATATATATATATATATATATATATATATATTTATATGTATAAGAAGTGTTTGAACTAATTTTAGGAATGGAAAAATACGGCATTTACGAATTAAACCGACAAAGTGTTTAATTGCTGAAAACCTTATTTTCCCAATTAATTACAATGAAATCAATAACACAGTTTTAAAACACGCAGGTCTCTCCTAATGGACTCATTTCCACTTTCGCCGACGATCTAAAAGCACTTTACTCTCACAGATAAGATCAAACCTAACTGCCTTACTCACGAACATGTTTCTCTTACATAAATCTTCCACTTATAAATATGTATGCAGCGTTGGTGGAAGCAAACTATAACTACCTAATCCATTCAACGCAATACTAGTTAGGATAATTTTATATTGAAATTCCAAAATGTGAAAATATGAAACGCTTTTCTTGTCATTGTTGTGATAGTTACTGGTGAGCGGTGATATTGTATAGTGGTTACAGTTACACACATCAATAGTAGATTCAATGCGGGGATTCGTGTATTAATTAATCATTACAACATAGGTTACAATTTTAATAAATGAAATTTGGTTAAGTAAAATATAGATAAAACATAACAAGAAAAGGTGTAAAAATTACTACAAATAATAAAAATTATTTAAAAATTTGGGACTTTGGACCGAATGCGTTATTTAAAAACAAAGAACGAAAACGATTATCTGAATATACAATATCAAGAGAACAGAGATATAATGTAGGCCTATTACAACAAAAATATAGGGAAAAGCCCAATACCACGTAGGTTAGTCCAGTTCGTAATTGTATTCTAGATTATAATTTTGTAACAAGACCCTCTAAAGTTGATGATGATGATGAGATGGTCATCGAAGTGTACATAAAGGTTTAATCTTAGGTGACTTGTATTATTAGATATTTTTTGATTATTTCTGTGTTATTGGGGTTTTTCCAATATTTTATTGTAATTTTCTCAAGTCATAAAAACAATGGAGATTCACTTTGTGCATTTTATATAAGTTGGGATTAATTTGAATAAACGTAAATGTTTAGGCGTGGGTTTGAAAAGTAATCTATGAAATAGATAATCTGGATACACCGTCAATGCATCCTGGGAAATTCATTTTTTATAGTCAGAAAAACGTAAAGGGGTTGCAGGGCTGTCAGAAGAATTAAAACTAAATAATTAATCTATTTATAAAATAATTAGTAACTGTTTTTAATAGTTCAATGTAATATATAAATTTATTGTATATTCTAATTTCCTATAGAAAATACACAAAACTCGTACATTAATTACAAAGGGTAACATTACTATATTTATTATTATTTACTATAACTCTTCTTAAAGTTTAAATTTTACAATTTGCCAGTATTTTATTTCAAATTCTATTAATTAGAGCTTAGTAAATTAACTAATTTAATACATATATGTTAATGCAAATATAAAGATCATAGACAAATCAGGTTATTAAATAACTATACTTAGATCTATTATTAGCAAATTGGGATAAATGTTTTCTTATATTTACATATAACCATACTGTTAATGTACAGTATTGAAAGTAAAATCACTTAAATAGGAATAAAACAGCTGTTGAATTATATCATATATTCTTACATAATTTAATAAGCTATACAATATTTCTGAATATGTAGGAAATTTAATTTTAAAGTGATTTAAACATAACTTCCAAAGAACCTATAAGTGAAGACGAAAACAGCTGATTGCAATAATCAGCGATGTTTGACTTTCGGAAATCTTCGGAACAGTTCGTTCAGCTCCGTATTTTTACGTATTCTCATAAGGAATAGTTCGTACATCTCCGTATTTTTACGTAATCTCATAAATATTCCTAAGAGTTGATGTCATGTTCTACTGATCCATTTCTAAGTCACTTCTACTATATAGGTCGCCATGAGAAGAGCTTCAAAGTTTTAAAATGTTTTTTGGCAATGAATGTAAATTTACCTGGATTATTCCCTTGCATAATATTTATATATTTGTAAATAATTTATAATAATAAATGCATATCACCTCATAAATTTATAATAAACTAAATCTGTTCAAACTTATATCTTGATGATTAACACTAATAATTAATTAATTGAATTTTTTTGTAAAGATCAAATATAATGCCTGGGTTAAAATAAAGCTCGACGTTCTTCCAAAACACAAATAAGTTCACATTATTCAATCATTTGAAGTAGTTTTGTTGTTTCTGCAATAAATCAACTTAAATGGCTTCATTTGGGCCAGGATTATAGCGAGAGACGTGGAGTTATAGTTTTGTGGTTTCGACAAGTACGTAATACAGATTACAGAGAATATCTTTGCTCACCACTATACTAGTACAGGATTAACGAAGATTTTTGCTTCCACCAATCAACGACATGCACTTTCCACGTTGATCGAAAAGTATGGCAGCCAATTTTATTCTTTGTTATGAAACATGCATTAATTGATATTCGTCTGTTTTCTTATTTTTAAAATAAATGCATTGAGTAAAATAATAAATTGTAGTAGAGTTTTACCACGAAATATCAACCTAGTTTATTTTTAGGTAATGTCTACACAAGTAACAAATTTTAAAAAACAACATGCTTACACTTTAATCTGAAAATTATATTTATTATTTATATTGACAGGTCATTCGTAATTGTATGTCAGATAAAGTTAGACAAGATTTTAGCAATCACTTAGAACAGAAATCAATAAACACATATACCGACAATGACTGTAAACAAAATTTCAAATAAATTTTTTTTTTAAAAATAATTTGAATTTAGTACACCCCTGCTAAAACCATATCGCATTTTAGATCTGACTCCTTTATCACCAGACCACCATTAGGTAACTTAATATTTTAGATAAAGTATAAATACTTGATGTGGAATACTTGTTTCTTAATATATATTACTGGTCTTTGTTTAATAATGATCGTTATTTATTAAGTTCTACATTTGTACTTAATTCTCGTGTGTAAAGGTATATTTAATTTTATCATTGGCATACCTTAATTTTATTACAGTAAAAGGATTACCTGGCGATATCGAAAGTTTTTAAGAATACGAGATAGTAATACAAACTGACACTCCAAAAGTTAAACATTTTAAAACAGAGGAAACATAACCTCACTCTAGGAACACACACGAGACGTTATACAATATTAAAGGTTTCTTTTTAAAAAATTGTTATGACTACATTAAAAATAGGCCTACAACTTCATTACAACATAGCTAGAAAGTAACCGGTTATGATATGTTTAGACGCAAAAAAAATAATGTTTTTTTAATGTAAACTAATCAATTGATGAGTGAGATGGCTTCCATCTTGGGACGTATGAACTAATCTACTCACGTGATCACGTAACGTATACATGTTGCATTACTGGCACAAGATGGAGGCCATTTCACACACCAATCGATTAGCTTACATTAGAAAACGATTAATTTTTTTATTAATTAAACATATCCTAACCTGTTGTTTTGTAGCTATGTTGTAATGTAGCTATATTTTAACGTTACAACATATAGTGCGCTATAAAGTGCGTTACAACATAGCACTATATTTTCTTGAGTCTATCCTGTAATTGTGAGTAATTCTAGAGAGAATTTATTTTATTACTTTTATCAAAATGTTTAAATTTTGGGGTTTCAGTGAGACGGTTTTTAATTTTTCCTATGTTCTTCAATGCTTTCCAGATCAGGGGTTCCCAAACGTTTTGGGTCCGCGCCCTCTCCTCTTGAGATGAAATCCTTCCACGACCCGTATTCTTTACATTATAAATAAATGGTATGAGGATATGAAAAAGAATCAAATATTGTACATAAAATTGAAAACAATTTATTTATTTATAAATACTTTCACAAGAAACATGATATAACATTTCAAGTTTTTGCAAGGTAAATTTTAATTCATAAGAGAAAAATGTGTTAGTGAGATGCTTGAGCTTGCATTTTTTAAACCAGCTTGCCTATTTGAGGTTCTATTTCACTAAAGGCAATGATGCCTCATAGAATGAGGTTCTATGTTAATGATGCAATTCATTAACATCAAGTTTGTTCCTATAATATTACATATATTTAACATATAGCCTTATTATTTTTCAACTGGTCTCCCCCCCCCCCCCCCCGACTTGCCTTCATGCCCTCAAGGGGGGCGCGACCCCGAGTTTGGGAACCTATGTTCTAGATGGTCAGGAAAAATTTATAGATGATATATTTGAACATTTATGACTGGTTTTACAGTGTTAATTCCCATAATGCATTACATATTTTAATTTTTTCGTAATTTAAATGTTGGTTGATTTTTTATTCGTCAGTTTCATTCATAGGGTCTTGTAACTGTCAGTTGATTCCACTTGGCTTGGATGGACGTCTAAAGGGAGTCAGCCACCAGTGACGTCTTAACTAAAAGGAGACGAAACAGTATGTCTATAACAATAGTATTACATTTAATTTAAGAAAAAGAACAATCAAAAGAAATACATTTCAAATAAAGTGTGTTACTGACATTGCTCATTAAAATGTGCCCATCAGTCCATCACCGTATGTTCTCAGACTGCTCGCTGTCGCCAAGGAAATACTACGAACGCAATAGAAGCTAGCGGAGGGGAAACAGTGGGTTATAAATAAAACAGTGCTTTATAAATTGCACAATGAGGCACAGAGCTGCCTCAGCTATTCAAACACAGAGCAAATGTGCGCTTGTTTTGTTCACGTGTTCTATGTATGTGCTATTTTTATTACGCATTTTTATCTAAGTTTCTGATAAGGATGTTCAGAATACCAAACAATGACATTACTTATCTTTTACTGTTGAAAAGTTGTTCACACTGCTTTTCGGATGCAATGATTTTTGAATAAACACAACTATTGAAATGCCAATCAGCTGTGTGAACGTTAATATTCTGTTAACAATAAAACGTGAAGCAACTGTGGCGTAAATGTTTATATTAAATAAAACAACCTCTTACCACAAATTAAACAATAATTATTTTAACCTTATGTACATTTCGATCACAAAGTAATCATCTTCAGAGGTATTCTACAAATAACAAACAAAAAAGTAGTTATTATTCTGTGTCTCTTACAGACAAGTTTTCAGGGTTACCAGACCAGTCTCTAATATTTTACTTCAGTTTGGAGAGGTAATGGCTATTAGTCTGGAGTCATTGTCGTTGGTAAAGTGTTTTTTTCCTAAAGTTGTGAATAACAAGAAATAAACTTTCAGTTGAAGCAAAATGATAGTAAAGGATCCGTACGGTGCTGTTATCGTGGAGAGATAAGATGAATAAACTTTGACAGATATAATTATTTCTGTTGTAGTAAAAAATAGGGCATCTATTTTCTAAAACTCTTCTTACTTTTAGATGCACTCAGGCTCTCGGATTCACTTTTAACAATGAGCGCGAGGGACCGCCCACCGATTGTTTTAAAATTACAAGATCCAGTATTCCTACAAGTTCTGTTATTATAGTGTGTATAGATGAAACGAAGTCCTCTCCAACACTATAATGATAGTATTGTATCTGATAGGAGTCTGTGATTTGAACTACTTTATTTAGTTCCATTATTTTTTATGTTTCAATCCTTGAAGACTATATACAAATTTAGCAGAATGCCAGTCAGTCATTTAAAAAAGGGGTTTTGGCTGCTAACGTTGTTTTTGTCTAATTCAACACTGGCTGCAGATAGGATACTGGATCTAGGTCAGTACTTGACTGATAACCGGGGGGGGGGGGGTTAGGGAGATGGTTTGTTTGCTTAGGAAGAATAGAAAGATGTCGTGTTAGGGGGGATTGTTAATTTAAACTTGGAGAAGATTTTAATGATTGACGTTTTTAAATTGTTATCAATTTTACACTTAAAAACTAAATAGCCTAAAAGCTAACAGCGTAACTTACAAACTACTTAAAATTTTCTTCACACTAAATACTAAAATACTTGTTAGAATACAAAAACTTACGATTTATGTTTTAACCTAAAAAAGTGTGAAAAACAGTGAAGAGGTGGAACATTATGGTAACGTGTGATCCAATAGAACTGGGGTTCTCAAACGTTTACCCGTAGGATCTTCGCTTCTTTATAACACTGACAAGGTCGCGCCCCTTCCATTTATATTTGGTCAAGAATTACAAACTGACTAAGAAACTGAAGCTGATAAGTTAATAATACAACACATAAATTTATTTTACGTTTAATACGAGTTTATTATATAGCCTAAATATATGTCACCCTATATGATAATTCTGCAATCCTACAGTGATAGACTTAATTCGGGCCTTGTATAACATATAGCGATTATTTGAAAATTGTTGAAAACGCATAACATAGGTAAAAAAATAATAATAATGATGTTTATATATATATATATATATATATATATATATATATGTGTGTGTGTGTGTGTGTGTGTGTGTGTGTGTGTGTGTGTGTGTGTGTGTGTGTGTGTGTGTGTGTGTGTGAGCTCTATCACCAAATACTTTACCAACCTGTATTTAAACCCTTCTATTGGGGAAGATATATTGTGCGACAAACCACTGTATGGCAGACGTAATGCATATCATGTCAAAGTCAAATTGAAATTTCAATAATTGTTATTTAATATTGGTTTGAGTTTATTTTTGTAACCTTTTTAACTTTGCATACCTTTCATATATCAATGAATTATATTTCATTTATATATAAACTAGATTTAAGGAAATAAACTTGATAAATGCATAACTACTTTAGTGCCTAAATAGGCGATGCTACTTTCCTGTGTTACAAATGTTAGAAACAGTCTCCGATTTAAACTATTTGCTCGAGTATACTCGACAATAAAACCTTACACGTTGGTTGCATTGAATTCTAACTCGGTCAACTTCCGACAAACAAATGAAAAGAATTAAAAAGCCAAACAATAGACGTTGTTCTTTCGCGTCAGTTGGCAATCGAGCTGCTCGTACAAAAAACCGGATCCTCTAATCAATTTTGCGACGCACCGCCCTGGCACAATTACTGGGAACTTCACTCCGACCTCGCTAACTTAGCTCGTCTCTTATTCCCATAACGTTGACAAGTATTTCTTTTCTTTATAGTTTAATAAACTATTTATAATTTACGGCAATTATTCCGTAAAGGTTCAAAAGAGTATACAAATATAGTAAAAATAAGAAAAGTTAATTGAAGTTAATTACAATTAGGGATGGGCCGATTCCTAAAATTTTCGATTCCGATTCCGATTCTAAAATTTTCCTTTCGATTCTCGATTCTTTAGTCGATTCTCGATTCTTTCAAGTTATATTAGCTTACACGCTAAGTTCTCTAATCATTAATTTAGTTAACATCTTGGTCATATGGCAAAACCTTTTAAAAGTTCTGTTTTAATGTAATAGGCTACACAAAACCTTCAACAATGAGAGTGATATCTGTCTATAATATAATTTATTAGGGTTAAGTTTCGGAGGAATAATACAGTGTATCTGTTATCCGTCTATTCGCTCAACTGTCGTGGCCACGGTTTCGACGGTGACGGTTAATCGAGTTTTTACTGTACTTTTTAATGTTTTGTTCTGACATTTAGTGAGAGAGAGAGAGAGACGAGCGATGTCAAACGACCAGAAATGGTTACTATCTTGATTGCTGTTGCTTCATAAATAATAATATTTTCGTTTACTTTAATCATTTAATTCATTCAAATCAACTAATACATAAATAAGGCATAGTTGGTAATTAATTATTTTTCCACACAAATATAATAAATTTTGGTAATAAATTTTGTTTGGTAATAAATTACTCCACACGCATATTTTAATAGTTAGAATCGGAATCGACACTTTTATGATGAAGAATCGAGTATCGACGATTCCTCGATACCACCTAAAATCGACGATTCCTGGAATCGAGAATCGGAATCGGCCCATCCCTAATTACAATAAATTTGTTTTCCTAACAATCACCAATTCCTTAACATCACCAAATCTGAATATATTTTTGACCATCAGCTTCCCCTAAGGATCTTAAACCTGTTACGGCGTACAGAACAGTAGTGATATCCTAGGTTACTCCTTTCCGCATAACTCCTTTATGCTGACTTTCCTCCCTCGACTTTGCTTTTGCCCGCCATAAAGAGAAGTTTTTATTTTTAAATTTATGGCCTAGAGCGCGAGCGTGTGCCATATTCGCCTCTTTAATGAAGTTGAAAATCTTAACAAAAAAAGGGGGAAATATATAAATGGCAGTGTCTGCTAGTACTTGATTTGAGTTGCACTAAAGCTTCAAGGGCTCCTAAGGCGCTCTTGAACCCAAAATGTTGTGTCTCAGGATTTCATTATTTTCCATGTAGAAGAGCGTGTATAATATTCAGAAATATTATTGGCATAATTCATTAGACTAAGAAATCTCGTTTATTTTCAAGCAAAGATAGCGTAGATATTTGAGAGTATTCAAAAGTTATGACTTTTTTTTACTCTTACAAATTAAAAAATATACCCAATTCTCCTAGCAGAGCTGTACAAGAGCTAAAGTTAGTCACCCGAGCAACTTGGAAACAGAAAAACAAGTCTAAACTAAACCCAGTCGAATAAGATTACACGCGCGGCGGTAAAGTTTCGTACAAATCCTGAACTGAAAGTGCAATCAGAAACTTCCAAGCTAATAGTGTTAACAAGTTGGTAGCCCTGGCGGTGTCGCTAACGAAGCTGTTTGTTTTTTTACTTCGTAAATAAAGATACGCATTGAGAAAAATAATCCTAGCAGAGGTTTGTTTACTCTTTGTATCAAGATAATGAAGTGACATTTGCAACTTTAATATTAATAAAGACCAGTAAGCTGGAGAATTTTGCAAGGTGTAAAGAAGTTATTGTGTGATGGCCAAAGAAAATTATTCAATTCGTTCTATTAGTTCACGCTAGTCTTTACATATATTATATAAATTTTCATTTGTTAATACTTTATAGGTAATTTACAAATCAACTACAATTGTAGTTTCATTTGTAAATATGTATGAGGATGCTTGCTATGCCATTAAAAAAAGTACATTATTAAATTAATGAACACGTTATTTGTGGCATAGAGGTTTTATTTACTTGAATTGAATTAATTTTAATTTTATGGGAGAAAAACACAAAGGGGACAAGGAATGCATAGTTAGGCTATTTCGTCCCATTTGGCTTAGAATAAGTGATAACATATGATTTCATAAAACAGCTGTTTATATGACGGGATAATGCCACATGAGTTCTTACAGCTGTATCTACCATTCAGGGTGAGGATAACTTTATGTTGACCGTTATTAATGCCCAATGGGAGTACTTATGTTATTATTTAGACTAGACGGGAATCTGTGCGACTTTAACCAGTCTTTCTTGAGGCCGGTATGACCACAAATCTCATTTAAACCTATCTCTTTGAGACCGTTAAGTAGCTGCGAAGGGCAGATTGGGCTTCCTGTAGATTTCTGGAGTTATCCGTCATTTCTGCTCGAAGGATTTCACTGTGCTCCGACATGCATTCCTATCGCGTTTAAACTCGTCCAAGGTTGTGTTCTAGAAAGGTTTATATGTCTTCACTGCCTTTTAGGTACACTTTGGTAAGTGCCTTGATATGTTTTAATATAAATTGAGTTGTTTTTTAATTTACTTTATTGTATTTGTGGTTGAGTATTAGTACTATGTTATTATTTTGACTAGACGGGAATCTGTGCACCTTTAACCAGTCTTTCTTGAGGTCCGGTGTGGCCACACATCTCATGTAAACCTATCTCTTTGAGACCGTTAAGTAGCTGCGAAGGGCAACTTTTGCTTCCTGAAGTTCCTCCTGCTTGAAGGCTTTCACTTTGCTCCGACATGCATTCCTATCACGTTATCATCGTCCAAGTTTGCGTTCTAGAAGGGTTTATCTTCACTGGCCCCTTAGGTACACTTACGTAAACGCTTTGAAATGTTTTTATATAAATTGAATTGATTTTTAATTTACTTTATTGTATTTGTGGTTGAGGATCATCATAATTTCATTATAGAATCTTAGAGTTGAAATGAACTCATCATATTCATTACGTTATAGTAGCTAACGAGGACAACCTATATGTTTACTTAATACAGAGTTTAAGTTACCATTTCGGTTCGCTAAAGCTCGTTGTAATCGACCTTGCGTGTTCTCGCACATAACGCACAATGCCTTATTTATTCCTCACTGCAACGCAAATCTGTGTTCCCTCTGGGGATGGATATAATTAGCCCTGAAACAACCCTTAAATTACACCGCTATGCTGAGCTACGAACGGTATTAATTTCTTGTGATTAAACTAAACGATGCTCCTAATAGCAGGCTCCGTGTGCACAGGGTTGAGTAGTATTAGGGTTACGCCTGGAGAACAACTAAAACCTAAGTTATACAGCCTTTCTATAACATTCAAATTGTAACAGGCAAGATAATATGTAACGGTGATTTAAATATTCAATTGTAATTAAAATAATTTGTATTTATCCACTCAGGTTCAAATATATTTTCTTAAAATTGTGTTGAACGAAACTTGATGTCAATTCAGTTTTTTCTAATATTATTTCATTCATTAAATACAATAACGGATTAATTTTAGTTTTATAAGCGAGAAAAGCTTTTCAAGAAAGGGGCAAGGTATGCAATACGGAAAAAGCTCTTAATAGTTTATTCCAACATCCGGAAATTTCTATTAACCGACAGATTTTCAAAACAAAACCAATCCGTAAAGTATCCTTTTTTGTTGTTGCAAGATGTGACATATCGCAAATATAGTACAAAATAGATGTCAAACAGTTTCAAATAACCAACATAAGGCAGAAATAGTTCAAGAAAAAGTAAACGTTTCATGGAGTAAAACTGCAGCCATGCTTTTACAACGCTGTTAACGTTTGTTGAACAGGAGAAATACTACTCGGCTTAAGACGTTTTGCAACTGCTTAGCCTTCATTCAAAATTTTTTGAAAAACGGCCATTGCGTGTCAGGTAGTCGGACACCTATGATTATTTTTAAAATAGTTAAAACATTATAAAATCATTAGTCTTTGTGTAGTAAAGTGTACTGGTGCTCATTTATTTTGACGTTTATGAATGAAAAAGGTTTTTATAAATTTTGTGTTCTCGAGTGTGGGCTTCTATTAATACGCCACAACGTAGGCCTACGATAACGATGTGAAGTATGAAGGAAATACAGTAATTGGATTCAAACAAATATGGAAGGTAAGATTTCAACAGTACATTCAATTTTCCTTAATTGGTACAATAGCATTATCCACACTACGTACTGTATATAGGTTAGGTTCTATTATCCGGAAATTTTCGATAATCAGCATCAAACCGACACCGAGGATACTGGATGTAAGAGCTTTTACTCTATAGTTATTTCTCCAATTTGGGTTAAAAATAAGTTATAACATATGATTTCATAAAACAGCTGATTTTATGTTATAGGTTATGCATTAGAACATATGTTTTAACTTATACGTTATGTTACTTTGTTTATATTAATTGTAATTGTTTAAATAAAAAAGTAACTAAAATACAAGTTCTCTTTGTTGGCCCAATTAAGAACTGACTTCACATATATTTTTTTTCCTTTATATTACTGTTTTTCATAAGAATTGTAAAATTACTTGTATTCTTTAAACGTAGGTTTTTGTTTAGTATTAGTAAAAAAAATTAATAATCTTTAATTTGGATTAAATTCAACTTCAACTGAATGCATAAAATGAAGGAATTCGAACAAGTTTCCCGATTGTTTTAACATTAAAAAAATTTCACGCATTCCTTATTTTATTTAATTCGATAACATGATGCATTGCTTATGTGTTTTAAGCAATACATTATTGTTTATGGCAGCTTTCAATTTTAGGGTTCAAGGTCAGAATAAATTTCAAAATACTATAATCACATTGACCATTTCATTTAATACATTTACCTTTCTAAACTTGCAATAAGCAAAATATAACATCCTTTTGATAGCTTTCTACCTTTATCATAATCTTTTGATTTTTATGAAACTGATTGCTTTTTACCATTCTCAAGTGAAAGAAGGTGGAACCTGACCAGGTCCACCAAACTATGATGGAATGGTCAGGGACATTAACATCGGGAGCTCAGATCTGGTACACAGATGGCTCCAAGATAGACTTCGGCACTGGAGCGGGGGTGTATTGTAAAAACCCAAGGGTAAAACTAGTTTTTCCTTGGGGAGGCATACCTCTGTCTTTCAGGCCGAAATATATGCTACAAATGCCTGTCTGGGAGAGATAGCGAGAAGGGGAACACACGGGACCCGGATTGCTATTTTCTCCGACAGTCAGGCAGCAATTAAGGCACTAAACGGACATGTGGTCACCTCGGCCATAGTCAGGGAGTGCCTAAATAACCTACAAGCCCTGGAAAGGCATAATCAAATCAAGATAGGTTGGGTGCCAGGGCATAGGGGAATACTTGGAAATGAAGCAGCAGATGCGCTGGCCAGAGAGGGGTCTTCGACTCCCCTGATTGGATCGGAGCCTGCGGTAGGTATTTCCAAAGATGGCAGTGGGAAGGTGGATGGCTGAACGACACTGTGAGCACTGGGTCAGGGCTGAAGGGATGAGACACAGTAAGCTAACCCTTAGGAAACCTTCCTTGGGGCTGCAGAAGAGTCTCATCTATCTGTCTAGGCAGGAATTGAGGATAGCCACAGGTCTACTCACGGGACACGGTGGACTAAGGAAACATCTGCATAAAATCGGTATCTACAAAGATGAACCAGTGTGCAGATTATGCGGGCAGGAACTGGAGACTGCCACACACATTATTTACAGAGGTGAAGTACTTGCCGAGAGGCGCTTCAACCTCTTTGGTGATGGAACGGCTTTGGTGGATGCTGAAGGTAAAACAATAGTCAGGAAACTCCTAAACCTGGTGAGAGGGAAGGGGCTATTTGACTAGATCAGGGAGGTAAGTACAATATACCTTAAGGTAGCAGTGCTTCGGGCAGTTTAAAACCCGCTCCCAAGTTAATAATAAAAAAAGAAGGTGGAGGTAAAAGAATAAAAATTCCAGCCTTTAAACTTTATAAGAATATATACCGGTAATAAAAGTATGAATAAATTGAGATATAAAGATGAAAACAGGCGAGTAACAAAGGGAAAATAGCTCAAACACAAGTTACAATATTGTAAAACATAACAAACACACAAGTATCACGCTTGTCTACGGCATGCGATAAAAATTAGTAAAGTTTTTAAACACTAAGGTTAATCTTTAAAATGGCGATATAACATATTATTATATTCGTGAGAAATTTCTCTAATTCAAAAGCCTGTTTTCTTATTGTTGAGGTTTCATACTAAAACCTCCATTTTCCACAATATATTATTACTCAGTGATCACAAAAACTATATTTATTCTAATCAGTCATGTTTATGCAAAATATTTGTCATCATCATTTATACGCCTACACTGATGATGGATACGTGGTTCCAGAAACGTGACTGGTTAGAATATTCAATGCTAGAATTGAGTAGCAATATATCTAGATGCTATTCCAAAAATGTTACATACCATTAGACTTTTAAAGATAACGATGTTTAAACAACGTATTATTTTAAAAAAAAACCATTGTGAAGAAAAACATCAACATAGATATTACAAATATAGCCAAATATGAGCAAACATAGACAGATTTTGAAAGTAATAGACACAATTTAAATACTATTAATAAAAAATGAGTTAAATAAATATCGTAACAAGATACATGATTTAAATCTAGGTTAAGGGCATTGAAAAATTAAATTAAAATAATATTGGTCAGAGAAAGATGGAATAAATTAAGAATGTTAAGTAGACATTCTATTTACTTTAAAATAATGACGCCATGACGACAAAGACTGAAGAGCTCCAGGTGATAAAGTAATATAAAAGTGTTCATACCTAATTAGAATTAGTGAATAGTTGGGGATTGATTTTATAACATTTTGTTTCGAAAATAATCAAATCCTGGAAAGTTTCCAAGCGTCCATACGAGTGAATGAGCTGCGTTGAATATTTTCAAGAGGTTTGTACTCAACTGGAATCGCAATGAATCAAGGGTAAGAATTTTGTCCCTTAAAATAACCCGAGTCCTTTCAAAAGCTTCGTTTACAGTGAATTGCGAAGAAATTGCGTTTCCAACACAAATAGCAGTAAGGCGCCCGTTTGGCCAAAACGATCCGAGCTGAATGGAATTCCTTCACATCTATTTACAGAGCCTTATTCATTCTGAACATACGACTTCTCTTCTTTGTCATTAATGTCTCTAAGAAATCCTATTTTCAATTGAAAACAGCTTTCCTGTCAATGCTCGATAAATCATTGTGATTCGGTGAAGTTCTTTTTGTATATTTATTATATGCAAAATTGGTAATTCGATTAATACGGTTTGTTTAAAGACCTATTACTTACTCAGTTTGTTATATAGGCTACTAAAATAAAAGTTGTTAAACTACATTTAAAGTACACAAAATAATATATATATATATATATATATATATATATATATATATATATATATATATATCTCTTTGATAGAACAGACCCTCCATATGAAATATACCTGACAAGGACAAGCCAAATCTAGTTTCATGAAAAAAAAATAAGAATGACGTGTTTACTAATCCTCTTACATTTCTGTGTGCTACAAATTCATATTCGATTTAGAGTGCTTGTTACCTTACAACACACACATGATATGTTTTGCGTATTTGGAAAAACTGATATATTTTTTATCTTATGAAGATTACTGGATATTGTGACGATACCACCAAATTGGTTAATTAATATGTTTTATCGTATCGAATAACAAATATGTTTCATTTTGTTATAATTTGTATTTATACTTTGAAACTTTTAACGCATTAAACCGACCTATCAAAACAGACTTCCTTTATCAAAACAAAAATTTTCTATTCATATTGAATCAGTTTTTATCGAAGGCATTGGAAAACGTTTTGTTCAATTTTATTATATTATAACGTTGTAGTCTATATATTTAACTTATCTTTGAAAAACTTCAAAAGGTTTTTATTAGTAAAAGTCTATTGGCTTTTTTCCTATTTTGTCAGAATTTTGCCTATGGAATGTTGACTTGTCAGAACTCGGTGGGAATTGGAGGTAGGTGGAACACATCACGATCTCCTAGAAACTAGCTGGTAGAAGTCCAAGAAACCCTGGATATTTTACTAAATATTACAAAAATTTAATTTTTTTTGTTAACCAAATTTGAGCTTGGTCGGCTCTCTAAATAACAGGTATACTTTTTGCTTCGTTTACAAGGTAAAGCTATAAAGTCCGAGAAAACTTTACTACCCAGTGTTGACTTAAACTTCCGGCGGGATTTGGCTCCCGAACAAAGTGTGTTACTAAAGTCGTCGATCCCAACTTTTGTTTATACAACCTTAGGGAAGACGTCGGATCTGACTTCGCGTTAGATAACCGTTTGGAATGTTTCTTTATAAACCAGCAACGCCACACTTTCTTAGTAGCTTAAGGACTGTTAATGATCTGTATACAAGAAAACGGTGCTGCTATAATCAAAACTATGTTTACACAGATTACAAAATATTTTTAAATAAGTATCCTACTATTAGTCCATACTCTTCCTACACATTTAAATATCTTGTTAAAATATTCAATCCTTATAAAACAATTTTATTCATCCACTCAATTCCAAATACAATTTTTAAAACTTGTAGTAGACGGCACTTGATGTTAATACAGTTTTTTCAATAAATCTATTAATTATTTTTAAATTGACTTATTGTTGTGATTCTGTCATATGTTTATACAGATTCCTATTATTTGTAATTATTGAATAAGAAGTAACAAAAATATAATATTACATTGTTGGCACAAGTAGTAATTTACTTTATTATTATTTTTTAAGCTATTACTTCTTCATATACAGGATGTTTCAAACAACTGTAATGGATAGAATCTGTATATATTATAATAGATCTATAAGTTTAGGATATATATAGACTATGAATAAATGTTTTGAATAAATCTTTTAAAAATTATACAAATCCTGAAATTATATATTGCTTCAACTAACTAACTTTATATATATATATATATATATATATATATATATATATATAGATATATTCACACATCCATAGACAAACATATACACATACATATGTCTATATATCTAACTCTCTCACTCTCTCTTTCTATATATATATATATATATATAACATATGTTGTCTTGTTTAATAATCTAAAACAACATAGGTTATTCAAATACAAGAATATTATTTATTTATATTCAAAGCTTTTCGTTGGTAATCAGAACCAACATCACCAGGAATGAATAATACAATACATCTTGCATTATTGTATTATTCATTCCTGATGATGCTGATACTGTTTACCAACGAAAAGCTTTGAATATAAATAAATGATATTTTTTTATTTGTATAACCAATGTTATTTTATAACATTTATAACTATCGGCGCCGCTTATTGTGATCATATTTGTCAGAAGCATATTTGATAACAATAACCGAACGATTAATCACGATGTAGTCTACAGCCGCACTGCATTGAACTCACTGTGTTATTGCCACAACTGTTTGTTCTGAACGATATGTAAGCCTATCATTACATTAAGTAATTCTAATTCTGTAACACTATAATTAGACTGTACTTACCAAATTTTGATGCTATTCCGGACAGTTTTATGTACAGTAGTAGAATTTCTGTAATTTAGTTTTCTAATTGT
>JBAIZL010000001.1:284380924-284405924 GCA_036971475.1 Prosapia bicincta
TTTTAAGATGTCCTGGTTGGAAACAGGTTACAAGTGGCATGGTATACAAATCTTGTACTCTCTCCTCCATCGAATGCCTGCGATTTGTCTCAAAGGCGATGTCAGTAAAACCTTTCCTTGGACCTGGACCAGCCGAGAACCCTGATAAGGAACATGGAAAACTGGTTGACGGTAATTGAAGATATTGTAACGTTTACCATCAGCTAATTAACACAAACTTTTAAAAATAAACAAGGAAGATGTATTCGACTCGTCCACCCAGTATATAAAATACCTTTTCATATTCATTTAAGTATATAATACTTTATACATCTTCCTTTCTTTCGTTATTCTTTGACTTTTCAGAAGCCACCCTCAAGAGAGTCAAGGGCCTCAACCGACTGTGATTTGCGTCTTGAGTTCATTTAGGAAAATAAAATGTTAAGGGTATATTGGCCTAGTCTACCGTTAGTCTGTTTGAACGTTTACTTTGTGTGAAGAACGAGACTTATTGACGTGAGCAGAATTTATAACACTTCAGTTAAAAATAAAAAAGCATAGTAGAAAAAATGCAGTAAAACGCCCAATAAAAGTAATAGTTGATGATTAACTGAATACTGTTGATGAACACTACTAGTTGATGAATACTGGGAAAATTGTAAGTGTATTTAAAATTGAAAGTAGCCTCTGAAAATTCTTACTCTGCTGCCCAATACATATCACTCTTCTGATTGAAACTACGATATTATTAATATATAAATTCCAGTTTACCAAAGCAAGCCAGCTAAATATTGTACGATTGAAGAACGAAATTTAAGATGTTACCTATACAACTATAAAGTGAATCTGGAAGTGATTATGATTGCAAAATTTCAAGATAAATAATGCGACTTATTTTCCTATCCAATACAGCAAAAATTATAGGTGTATTTAAAATTGGAAGTAGCCTCTGAAAACTCGAACTCTGCTGCTCGTTACAGATCACTCTTCTGATTTAAAGGGCAATTTTATTAACATATCAATTTCAGTTTACCAAAGCAAGCCAGCTAAATATTGTACGATTGAAGAACGAAATTTAAGAAATTACGTATACAACTACAAAATGAATCTGGAAGTGATTATGATAAGCAAAATTCATAAATTCTAGTATGCCTAAGCAATGTAACCAGTTATTTTACGTTTGGAGAGTAATTCAAGACATCGTTACTTATATGAATCTAATAAATTCTAGTTTACCAAAGCAATCTAACTAGATATTATATGTTTGGAAAATAGAAATTCAAGATTAGCCCCAAAATGGTTGATAGTGCTAAATTAAAAGAGGCGGACATGTTTAAACAGTATTTAATTTTAATTCATCTAATTGAAAAATGTATTACTTTATTACATATTAAAAATTTATAATGAAAATGTGTTAATTTTAATTTTTATATAAATGGTATAAATAACTAAGCCATATTGAAGAATATTTAGGACAAAAACTCCGTTAAAACCCTGTATAGAGGTAGTCGGGACCTCTTCACTGTGGAGGAAAGCAAGGCTACGTATGAGTGAACCTAACGTGACAACGCACCAATTTTTCCCTTTTCTTTAAGGAACATTATGCCCTTTCCTTAGTACTACCTTATTTCATCGGTCCTTGTTTATCCCTCTTCCTACAAGAAAATTTATTAGATATCTGAAGAAGATCTGCTCTCTACAGGGACCATACAGAAGGGTGGGTGAGATTATGTACTTATTTTTTTATAACGGATCTGTTACAGCTGTTGCCACCTCTCCGTCTCAAATTTCCAATTTCTTGTGCCATAGATTATGCCTCTTCTAGGTTTCTTCCAGTCATTGCTTCGTCGACGCCATCTTCTTCGTGGCCGTCTTCTCTTTCTTTTCTCAGGTTGAATCTACTTTATTTTTTTTAGGCCTCCTTCTGCCGTCCTCTTTGTTAGTCCAAACCATGTTAGTTGTCTTCTTTCTATCTCCTCCCTTATACTTTTATTCATTTTCATTTCGTTACGTATTTGCCTATTTTTGACCCTTTCAAGTCTCGATTCAACGTAGCGTCGTCTCAAGTAGTCAATTTCCATCGTCATGAGTTTGTTATTGTTAGCATTCGTAACATCCCATACCTCTGAAGTGTAGAGTTTAAAGTTAGTTTCACTGATCTGCCTTTGTTTAGTCGTCCCCTGATTTCATCATCACTATCGCAATTCTTATTAAAAATCGCCCTTAGATATTTGGAGGGTTGTACCCTCTCGATTACAGTATTTTCTAAGCTAAGGTCCCAAATCTCGTCTTTGCCTACTATTATATAATCAAATTTTAGAATGTTCGTTGTTGAGCCTGCTGCCTCATATTCCTCCGGTAGTTTTCTTATCATATGACTAAGATCGTGTTTCTTATGGTTATTTAAAATATTATATGTAAATGGAATTTTCCATCAAATAGTAAGTAATACACAAATGTTCTATTAGCCCTTCTCCCTTCGGAAAATGTATTAGTGGATAAGCCACTCATGGCATCCATGCCTTCTTTAGATGAAACCACGATTATTCTAATGACCGGGTCAGGTGAGCTAAGTATCTTAAATGCCGGCACAATAAGAGCAGAAAACTAATGCTTCCCCTAGCCTTGGCATTATTCCCGCTGAAATAACCTAAACCTGCAATTAACACAAGCACTGTATTTATTCAGTCATGCTTCACTACGGCTATACTAAGCCATGGCTCAATGTGTTTATGTAGACATATATTTTGAATGTGAATAGACAGCGAATGTCACGTTATTTGAACTGTCTGGTAGTTTTTATTTTTTGTATTACAACCGTTCATTGAATTATTTTGGATGTATCTTTCTTGCGTCCAATTTGTACGCATCATTTCTCAGATTTATCCAATAACTACGTTACGACTGTTTTTCGGGAAGGTTTTGTTTCCAAGATACCTTCTTATTACGGTATATTTAACAATGTTTTGCGGTATTTTACAAGTACTGATCTACCGGAATATCTTCGTACTGCAAGCACTGGCTAGTTCTAAAATGGCTTACCCCAGAGTTCTCAGTAGCTCTAATTATTTATGTATGGGTCAATCCACATACATAGAGAGCCAGAGATATTTTCTCGCGACTTTGTTTCAACTATTATTATTTTTATTATTTATTCGAACATTTCAATTTCTTTGTATCATTCAATCGTTTTTGCCATTATTATAATAGTTAGATTTTTTATGTAATACAAGTAATATAAACAAAAATTCCTATTTGATAAGGTCAATTCCTACTTAGATAACCAGCGAAAAATGTTACTTTATTTATCGTTTTATAAATAAAGTAACAACCTATAAGTTAAAACAGCTGCTTTATTCTTCGTTAAAATAACCAACTTTTTCGTACATTAGAATAACCTATGTGTTCATTTGAAAATAAATAAACCTATATTTCCGGTTGTTTTATTTTTTTCTACCACTTAACCTATAACATAAAATCAGCTTCCTTATGTAATAATGTTATCACTTATATTACGCCAAATAGAATGGATTACCTATATCATAAACCTTACCCCTTTTATGAAACTATTTTTTTCCCATGTAAAACTAAAATTAATTTATTATTAAATATATTTAATGGATTAATTTTTCAAAAACAATATCACCATAAATTATCAAATAAAGTATCATAAACTTTGCGTTAAAACAGCTGTTCTACCACATAGCCTATAATAACATAAAATCAGCTGTTTTTTTTATATCATATGATATCAGTTTTATCAAGTGTTATATTGCAATCCTTGTCCCGGCTAATGTATTAGTAGGCTTTATATACACAAGGAAACACATAGTCCATTAGTAAGCTTTGAATATACAGGAGAACAGCTAATCTATTTGTAACTTTTGAATATACAAGGGAGACAGACAATTTATTAGTAGGCTTTGAATATGCAAAGGGACTGCTAATCTATTAGTAATTTTTGAATGTACAAGGGAGGCAGCCATTTTGTTAGTAGGTTTTGAAAATAGAAGGGATCACGTAATCTGTTAGTAGGCTTTGAATATGCAAGGGAGGCAGCTAATCTATTAGTAACTTTTGAATATACAAGGGAGGTGGCCATTATTAGTAGGTTTTGCATATTAATCAAACTAAATACTGCAATAACTCTATGACTTTCAACAATAAAACTTATTTTTGTTGGCCTTATAAACTCTGAAATAAGAGCTTAATATTTCAGCATTGAAATATTGAGTATTTAGGATTCCATCGTTATAAAACTTGTACTAGCAAAGTTTACAAATAGTCTATATAATTTATTAAAGACTATATGAAAGTAAAGACATACTAAAATACATGTTTCAAATTTGGAGCTCTAAATGAAATATTTGTTTTGTAATCTAGTGAAGTGTCGACCACAGCCATTTAAAAAAAAAAACATCTGCATAGTGGTAGACGTTAAAATTAAATAATTGGACTTTAGAATAGTAGGTTCAAGTTATAAAGAGAAATAAGGCCTTGAATATATTTGCTCAGATAATTTTTGATGTATAAGACAGGGTGGTTTCTTGTACTTGACAAGAGACAGAGAATCCAGGTAAAGATTACGGTAGATTTGAACAACTGTCTCTCCGTTAGTCAAAAATATCTTTAGTAGGGGTTGAGAATATAACAAGAACAGGTTAGTTTGAAAGAGTTAATTGTGAAAATGTGCCGTCCTGTGCCGTGTCTAACAAGTGAACTAACAATTCGTGTGAATATAAAGTGAATTTTTTAGTAAACAGTGAGTTTCCCAAACCACCTTGATTAAATAACCACCTTGTTCACAAAGTGCTATAATATTATAGGGTTGTAATGAATAATACTAGAGACGACGTGTATGAAATTAAAAGAATATAGGTAACAGTAGCCTATCCTTATAAGAGAAATGCTCTTGTAATATGCGGATATATCCTAGGAAATTGTTTAGATACCTAGAACGGATTGTTATTTTATGAAAAAACTCATCTGTATCTGTAACCGGTTATTGTCATTTCGTCAGGACCCATTGGTATACATGTATAAATCTCCATATTCGGCATTAAAAGTACAAGATATCGCTAGCATTTAAGAATCCTGTTTTCAACATTAACTATTAATTCCTAGATCAACTGAACATACTAACCGTTGTCTAATTTTTTAATTAACAGCAATCGTTGACAAAATATTGTAACTTAGATTTAAACAAATATAAAATAAATTTTGCTTGTTAATATGTTTTAAATAAATGTCATTACAATTATATTACCAGAACATAATGCATACTAGAGCTAATTGAGTATATAACATAGCTCTGAAAATGATGCTGTGAAACATTATTTTAATATTAGTTGTAACGTCTTAATTTTTTTAAAATGTGTTTCACATAGCTGAAATGGTTGCGGTACAGCAACGGCCTAGCGAGGACTCGACATTTTCTTAACATGCAACCGAGGTCTTAGGCGTTTCATTATCCGGTCAACAGAGGTTTTTATTTAAATTGAACAAACATTAGGATTTATAGCCTTTTTTGTTAAATCTTTTTATATACCATAAAAAACTACAAAATATTTAAAACATTTTTTACTGGAGTAAAACTAGTGCTTTAATCATTCTAAAATATAGTCTAGTTGTAAAATTTAATGTGTACTATTTTACAATTTCAAAATACTGGAAATTTAAATTATCAGTAAACACAAATAGAATACTTGAATTTATATTCCAATAATAATTACGAATTTTAAAAGTGAAAAAACTTTAGCCAAGATTCAGAATTTATTGAAACCCGACTTATAGGCTAATATTAATTACAATATCTATTTTTTTTAAACTTTTGTATTGTATTATAATAACATATTTCACAGTATATTTCTATCACAGATACGACACCATTAAACTACATACGAAAACCATTTAAAAATCGTTACTATATAACTTCTTCATGCTTAGAAATGTAAACATTTATAATCATCAAATCCTAATGTATATTTTAAAATATTTGTATATTCAAGAGATTTTTATATAACTACATACAATCGAAATACTAATTATTCTGTTAGTTTTGCAAAATAAAATATAGGTTAATCCATTTAAAAAAGTACCTTTCTTACTAGATACATTGTAAATAGTCTAATTTTAATAAAAATGCTAATTTTACTACTAAATTTTATTAATTTAAATATAAATAAATAACATTCCAATTGTGTAAAGATTTCATGCGTAATGATAAAAAAATCTTATACAACTTTGTTAGAAAAAGACCTCAGTAGCCAGTATCAAACATTTCATTAGGACCTCGCTTTGCTTTTATATAAATAGTAGAGCTGAGACCCCAGTAGTAGGTTCTAAAACGGCAAGACCTCGCTAGCGTGCAAAAAAATCAAATTTTAAAAATTCAATTCCGAAATAAAAAATTTAACCATTTGATTCAAAATTTAAAACATAACACATCGCCATAATTTATTGTCGAACTATTCAATTTTTTTAGGTATAATTATGCGAGACCTCGTTGGTCGGTTTCGGAAAATTATGGAGTCCTCGGTTAGCCGGATAGTGTTTAACCCCAGCACACCGAGGTCCTCATACAACCTGTATGTGTGTGTGTGTGTGTGTGTGTGTGTGTGTGTGTGTGTGTGTGTGTGTGTGTGTTTGTGTGTACGTGTGTGCTTGTAGGTGTGTGTGTTATATGCATGTGTGTGTATGTATATGTGTGTTTTTTGTGCGGTTGCACTTGTGTATATGCGTGAGTCGTGAGTACGTGTGTGTGCGTGCGCTCGTGCGTTTGTGTTTATTGGAGCAATAGTGTGTAGTTTAAGTGTATGAAAATATCGATGTAGGTATGGAGACTTCGTGAATACAAAATATCGAATAAGTTCATTTAGCTTGTCCAGATGAAAAATATGAAATATTGCTAGTAAAGCGAAGTATTTAATCATTAAATTTGGTAAAATGTGATTCTTCTGACAGGCACCATTGATCGTAGAACCCGTCTGACATCACACTCATATCCTACAGAAAGATATTCTGACTGTCAACAGGTTCTGTAATGGCTTATTTCATGTAAATAAATAACACGAAATTCTGTTACAGGTTCCGTGGAATTTACACAATGTATACATGCAAACGTTATTTGTCTTATTTATCTTGACGTAAACAAATCGCAGTCTTTAATTTAAATCCCCTTTTACGTAAACAAGCATTTTTAATTAAACCGTCCTCCATTATCACTGCAATTTAATTAAAAACTCAATTAGTCCTGTGACTAGGGACTCATTCTTAATCCGACTTTAGTCGTTTATGATAAATTGCTGTGTGTTATTTAAAGATAATACGGAATATGTTATGTAGAAGAAAGTATTACAAAATGGGGACGCTAGGGTATTTTTGATTACATACTAAAATCTATTGGTTTTAAAGTGTGTTAAAGTAGCATAAAACCTCGAATAGTAAATTTTTCACAACTGACATTGCCATTTAAAACAATAATTTATACTAGAATGGTCATTTTAAAAAAAATGTAAAACCAGATCGAAGTCCCCGTTTTTTACAACCATTTGTATAAAATGGGGTATACATTTATGACAATGCATATTATTTTATACTTTATTCATTTCAACTATCTTTATATGAAACATAATTAATATATTACAATAAAAATACTGAAAAAGCCTCAATACCACAAAAATAACTGGTAATACAAGTTACGTAAGATTAAACCCTTATGCACATTTCTATGAGAACATCATAATAATCTAAGGGTCTTGTTACAAAATTATAATCTAGAATAGAACAAATTATAAACTAGACTGACGCCGGCCGTTCTCTGCGGTCACTATACTATAGGCTTGAGGAAAGCTCCGCACCCTCTTCGACTTGAACCACATAGGCCAAGTCAGAAAAGACTAAACTACAATAATAAATATAAACTACAGCTAATAACAATAAATGAAATAATTACTAATTAAAATAATGAATCATGTACAAAGCATGACTAATAAAGCACAGAATATAGAGGTGAGTTGGGTACAGGCCCTTTATTTAGGCCTATATTCCTTAATTTATTATTTGATGTAACTATGAAAATACTTTTGTAATTATTGAGTATTTTTTTGGAGTTAATACTTTTAGCTAATATATTATTTTGATCTAATAAATGGTGATTATAAGGATAAGTTCAGCTACATTTGATTTTCTTAACTTGACTTAAATACGATACACACGTAGAGAGCTATCAGTAGTCTACTTGTTTGCTATACTGGGTTCTGTTTGAATACGACACAGAAGCCTGCGAAAGAAAAGTTAGGGTGGGTGATATTTTGCATGTTCAAACCGCATGAATTTGGTACTGTACAGGTCATCTTCAGTACAATGGGAAACGATAAGATGTTATTTACGTTTCAGTGGTTTTCTTGTGTTTTCAGCTGAGAATATACAACTTTCAAATGCCACTGTAACAACTGACTATACCATTAAATAGCCAAACACACAGTAAATTTTTGGAAAATATTTGTAAAATTGGTTGCGGATGATTTTACTGAACCCGGTGAATCAGGCATCGTAGCAGTAGCTCACTTGGCCTATTTTATTTGATCCCATCTTTATTTATAGCTAGTAGCGTATACTTGTTTTTGTTACAATAGGGTATGAATTTTAAAGGGTAAACCTTTATAGCGACGCCTATAAAAACCTATTGAATGGACATAAACGTACAATTTCACGTCAGTATATTTTCCGTCACGTTACGCAATGAGTCACCTCAATGTGAATTAAACGAAAACATATGATTTAATGCAACGGCTGATTATGTTGTAGTACAGCTGTTTTACACGTAGGTTATGTTACACTATCTGTTGAATATTGTTAAGGAAAAAGATTATTATTACATAGTTTTGATCGCTTAATAAATATATTAATTTATTTAAATTTTGTTATATCTCAATACAAGTAATTCAATTTGAAGTAATAATAATTTATTTATTTTCAATCCAATTTTGGATGATAACGTTCTTACCCGCGTCTGATAACAAATGTTTAGGTAATTTCTCATTACGCAAAAATAAATCTTTCTCTCAATTCAAAATTCTTGTAGACGTAGTTATAAAAGTTTTCACTTCTGTTGGCATAATACAAAGTTATTAAGTTTTCTCTATGAAAGAGAACAGCATATTCGTTGAATAAGTCCCATTGTCAACTCTGACCTCTTTATTTTTAAGGATAACATGAAGATAGGAAAAGCTCTCTGAAAACCTCCTGATATATATATCCTCTGCTGCAACATATGCATTAAAATAACCAGGAGGAGAGTGACGGTCCAAATTGACAAAAGCAAACATCTCAGAAAAGCCCGTTAGACAAAAATTAAGTGTTGCTCAAGGCGAAAGTCAAGATATTGCTAAATATTAAATGTTTAGGAAAACCACTTTTTTATGTTCTGAAATTTTGATTTTAAACATAACTTTCGATTTTTGTCAAGAAATAGTCTCATGTTCATCGATAGATACACTTTCTTAAGTTCATAAATCAAGAAATAACGTGACATCTAGTTCTGTAGAGAAAACATTTATAGACATTTAAACTCTTTAATTTGGAATTTCACCCACCGACAATTTTTGTCAATACAACAAGAATTTTTCCAAATTAAAGTGCGTAAATATTCAATAAATGATCACATTAAGATGTACTTGATTACCTAATACTTAATGCATGTAAAATAGCAATATGTTTTTTAAATGTACTCAATATAGGTTCTATTACTTAAAATAACAACTGCTTTTTACTCTTGCTTCTTATTTTAATGAGGACTGAACTAATTCATTACTCTTTCATTAACTCGGTAGTAATTTTGAAAATAAATATTAAAAAAATGCTCAAAAAGCAAAACACATACCACAACAACAACAAAAACAAATATAACACACAATTACAAAAATACATAACATTTCATAGCACTAACACACATCACAAAAAATAGCCTCTTCATTCTGCAAACTTAAATACAAAGTCAATTTTAAAAATTCAAACACAACTAAAAAACATTTTCACAGTCCAAAAACACACCAGAACAAACATGATATGGCAGGAATATATAAGATCACATGCAACGACTGCCCCAGCTTTTACATAGGCGAAACAGGGAGAAACGTTACCACACAATACAAGGAACGCATAAAAGACATAAAAAACACACAACTTAAATCAAACTTCGTAATAAACATGCAAAATACACTACACACATACACCAATTTAGACACTAATCTAAAATTTCTTTAAGAAAACCACAGACTAATCGGATCAGAAAACAACGAGATAAACAAACACCACAAAAACCAACCACAATACTTTCTAAACTACAAAAAACACTCACAATCAAATCCTACACATAATTAACACATAATTAACAACTACTATATGAGTAATAACACATCACAGAACATCAATACACAACTGACACACTAATTTAACAGACCTGAGCAACAGTCTTGTACGTGACTCACAGCATTGAACAATACTCTGAGTTAGTGCGAAATTCTGGGAAAATATCAGTAAGTAGTGGTTTATTTGCCAAGGAATACCAAAAGTAGTAATAAATAATAATTTGCACCTCATTAGAACAAAAACGTATTTGTTGGACTGAACAACTTGATAGCAAAATGTCTGAAGGTTTACCCTCCACATATTAACTAAACGTTACAAATTCTACACACGTAACGTTCGATATAGCTCGAGCAGGATTCCTTCATTTCCCCAGTTAATACATCACGTTTTCTCATTTCATTACTTCTCCACGTTTAATGTACTTAATATCAGCGCGCTGTTGTTTGGTCCTTGATATTTGGGGCGAACTACCTTCAACCCATCAAACCGTTCATGTTCTACAAATTAACATTTTATATTTTAGATTTACTACTGATAATTTTTAAAACGGATGTCAAAAACGATAAAATAACTGAACTTTATGTTTTACAAACAATTTCACGGAGGGAAACTTTCTGATTATTATTTATGTAGTGAATACTTTGAATGGTACTTCCCGAACTGAAGTAGTAAAGTAAGATTTAGTCAAAGGGAATAAGAACGTATGCTAACACTTTTAGTTTTTATGCTCAATTTAAAGTTGTAAAATATGGATACTGAGATATCTTTGCCAACATTTATCCTAATATCCTGATTCTTGATATTATAAATTTGTTACATTTGTAGAAAGCTTTAAAACACACACACACACACACACACATTATCGGCTACTATTTCTGTACATTATAGTATTTCAAATATATTAGGCTATAGTTTGGAGGTCAAAATTTGTTTCATGTAATAAATTCCACCGATGTACTAACACAAACGTAATTTTGGGCATTAATAGCATAATAATGTGACATGACTATATTAATTATTTAAAATTTACTCTGCATTACCAGTATAGAGAGGCGAGAAGGTCACATCGTAGTGTTGCTAGTTTTTTTTTGTAAGTAAATTGAAAGTTTTTATTATTCTAATAGTCACCGCAAGCTAAGCTAGACATTCGTTGGTTAGAATCAAGCGCTGCTTGACATATTTCCAAAAACATTTTATATTACTTGACATTTTCCAGATGTATTCAGTGAGATGACTATGATTAAACGCATTTAAATTTAAAGCGAGCACATCTTTTTACGTAATCTTAAGGTGCTCCTTAAAAATAGATCCTAATAGAACTAGCATTATTAACAATAAGTATTTATAAATTTAATAAATCATGTGCCTAATTTATGATTTATTACATGCTTTTTGTTGTATAACTATTAAATAAATACTTTTACTCACATCTCAAGCTCAATTGCTAATAATATTAAAAATTAATAAATTCGAATTAATTTTATGCATTGAAAACCTTTAGTCTGCAGACATACAGAAGGCAACTGGTGACGGCAACTCAAAACTGAGTTTCTTTTACACAGCGTATAGAGTTGAAAGCACTATTTATAGTAAAGTTATAGCAACGCGAGTGACACAGAAACTAGAGTTGCTCCGGTTACGACATGCAGTAAACGCGTTGTTTAGTTTCTCAGTTGCCAGCAGTATTTGTTGTGTATGCGTTTCTCAAGAGTGCTTCCGAATTTAAATAATACTTTTTATTTGTGTTTCTCTGAATAGTTTTCTATTATACTAACATAGTGTATCAGAAAAACAAAATATTGCTGGTTCTGGTCATGATTTGTGTATCCAACAGCTTCAAGAAAATACGAATGATTACCAAAAATGTTTTCAAAATATATAAAGTCAGGGTAAAAATATAATCTATATGACGTTGGTTTAATATTTCTCATTTTTTTTTTTTTAATTATTCACTTCAATATGTAGAACACGAATATCCACTTTGTTTTCCGCGGAAAATATGTAAAGTTACTTTTTTCACATTTTAAATGTTAGTCTGTAATGGCCTATAACGTGAATATGGAGTTCACTAACTACAGTGCACTGCACTATGCCTAGATCTGGTTGTAATTTTATATAACATTACTATATACCTATATTAAAATACACCTACAAAGTATCCAGTCAGGATAGATTTGGTTATAATTTTATTCAACATTATACACTGAACTGTCTTTTTTTGTAACGTTTTTGTAATTTGTTTCTTAAAATATAGACAAGGACGGCATCTTCCTCTGACGACGATATAACTGACAACTAAACAAGCAACTTCATATGAACAAACGTGTAAACCGACTAGCAACTTTGTATGAAGAAACGTGTAAACCGACTAGGAACTTTATATGAACAAACGTGTAAACCGACTAGCAACTTTGTATGAACAAACGTGTAAACCGACTAGCAACTTTATATGAACAAACGTGTAAACCGACTAGCAACTTTGTATGAACAAACGTGTAAACCGACTAGTAACTTTTCTAATAGCAACTCAAGTTTACGTTGCGTTGCGATCACCAGTTGCTTTCTGTATGTCCGTAGCCTTACTCAGTAAGTAAACGTTAATCGAGGGAACATTATTTGTATAAAATTTAGAACTTTTATTCAACAAATAGAAGAGTTGCATTAACTTTTACAAAATGAGTTTCTATTGTATGATGTTTGTGTTTGTATGCGAGTAGAATGTACTTCAGTAACATCTTTATAATTGGGTCATTTTCAGTTGCTTGCCGTCAAAGCTTACTCAGTAGAGGCTACGTTTATGTTCTCCAATCACGCCATGATTTAGATCGCTGAGCTGATAGAGTGTGTTTATCTCCAGGTGAGTTATGCCATAAAGTTGAACGGTTAAAATGAACTTGTTCGGCGTATATTTACTAAGAGCAAGCACTTCGTCTTTATACCAGATAAATGACAGTTTTTTTGCGTGGTCTTGCTGGACCAAATTTTTGTTTAAAAATGTGAGGATTAAAATAAAAAACAATAAAAATCCCATAACATTTCGAAATTTGAGATATAGTTAGTTTGACAATAGTGTTCTTTGAGATTCACAAAGTTACCGACAGGTGGCAGGTTATGTCTAATTAACGTAAAATAAAAATATAATATTCAATACAATAATATATGAATATTATGTAAATGTTATTAGGTAAATACATTTAAGTATCCACAAACATTTTTGAATTTTTGATCCACAATATAACCAATTTGAACTAGTTTAAATCAGAAGAATGAAAATTTTAAAACTTATTTTTATTTGTTCATAAAATTTCCAGTTTTTTATTAATTGTTCTATAAATAAGTTTTATCAGGTCACCAGTAAGAAGAGAATAAACCTTTTGAAATGAAATTACGTCACACAAATTACCTTGAATTTATTGCAATCGTTTCTTATGATTTTTTAAATTTATTTTAATAATAATAATATTTCTAAATACAAAACCGGAAACTATTTTTAAAATTCTGAAATGCCATTTGGAAACTGTTAGAATAATAAAAAAACATGAATTTTATCAGAAAAGTCATAAAATAATTCTGATTCTAGTTTTAAAACGCTACAGTCCGATTCATCTTCGAATCGGACTCTTTGTTAACTCATTGGTGTTTGATGCAAAATGGTAATCCGACGCTATGTCAATTTTGTGAAGAATCACAAGCAGGTGATCAGCTGAACGGTGTTTTGCAAAGGAAACTTTAAAACTGGTGTTTTTATTAAATAAGATGACAGATAAAGATATTAATAGTAATTTATTCACATATGCTATAAGGTTGAAGTAGTTATTTTAATTTTTAGTGGTACTTTAAATTTAGTTAATTATTTTAACATTTATTATTCATAGTTTTTATTATTTAATTGTTTTATATTTAATAAATATATTAATTATTATTATTATTAATTATTTCAGTTTTAGTTTCGTTGATTCATAAAGAGACTGATAAAACGAAAGTTAATATTAAAAAAAGCGTTTTTAAAATTTCTGTCGATGTTTCGACCAGACCAAGAATTCTCATGGTCTTCCTCAAAACTAAATATTAATTAATATTTACAAATAAACCATCACTACAAGGATTAAAAACTAACTCAAGTCTGTTGATACTTAAATTTTTAGTGTTGGTTTAGTACACTTGGTTTTTATACCAAGAGATACTTTGTGATTAGTTTTACTTTTAGTTCTAATTTTGTTTGTTGTTGATATGAATAAATGCATTTAGTTATTCACCGAATAAAGCTATTAAATCACCGTTACATATTATCTTGCCTGTTACAATTTGAATGTTATAGAAAGGCTGTATAATTTAGGTTTAAGTTGTTCTCCAGGCGTAACCCTAATGCTACTCAACCTGTGCACACGGAGCCTGCTATTAGGAGCATCGTTTAGTTTAATCACAAGAAATTAATATCGTTCGTAGCTCAGCATAGCGGTGTAATTTAAGGGTTGTTTCAGGGGGTAATTATATCCATCCCCAGAGGGAACACAGATTTGCGTTGCAGTGAGAAATAAATTAGGCATTGTGCGTTATGTGGAGAACACGCAAGGTCGATTACAACAAGCTTTAGCGAACCGAAATGGTAACTTAAACTCTGTATTAGGTAAACATATAGTTGGTCCTCGTTAGAAAATATAATGTATTGCATATGACGAGGTCATTTCAACTCATCAGATTTTATAATGAAATTATGATGACCATCAACCACAAATACGATGAAATAAATTAAAATCGACTCAATTTATTTTAAATTCTGAGACATATTTATTTATATATTTATGCTGATTAAATTAGCTGAATAGTCCTACACCTCGAGATAAAGGAACAAAAATTCCCACGTTTAAAACTAATGTTGTTATACTCGGGGGGATTCGGGAAAATATGGCAATAATTTAGAAGTTTATACTACATGTGTGTATTAAAAACGTTCAAACTGATATCCGGAAAAGTTTCCTTAGTAAGTTAAGGCTAGCTAAATATATTCCCAAATTTTGGCTCATTACATGTAATAAAATTCTAATGTTTTTTAGTCAGTTAATTCAGAGTAAAAAATGGTGGTTTCTTATGGTTTCTCTCCTGTAAAGGCGAATAAATTAAGTCCCAAAGTCAAATCTTGAGTAAGTTTTGAGAAATCAGGGGTAAAAATGAACATATTATATCTAAAATTACCTGTTTTTTAAGTCTTTTTCGTACAATAACTTCATTAAATGGGTAATAAACAAATAGTGATTATAATGAAAATCTGAAAAAAATTTAATTCTGATGAAATGGGAAATTAAGTATGGACTATTTGAATAAGTATTAAACTACATTAACTTTTTGTTTAACAGCAGAAATAAAAATGTCAAATTTTATTTTGGGGAAAACAAAATTTACGAAGAAGATAAGAAACAGGTCGTTTTAATTCTATTACTTTACCCCCCCCCCCCATTCCTCAAACCTAATTAAAATTTAGTTCTGGGTTCAAACTATATCCCTTTTTTCAGGTGAAAACCAATGAAAACACAATTTTAGCAATTGTTGACTTATAATTAACGCCTTAAGCAATTTTTTAGGTTCTTATTTATTGGAATGAGTGGATATCAGGACGAAATCAATTGATAACCATAACTTGCTAACGAAGCTTCTCTGAACCTATGTTGATATCAGGTTTTTTCTTCATTTTAACGTGTAGAATGAGTTGTATTGCCATATCTATGTGAATCGTATGTCCTATATGAGGTTTTTACAGAACCGTTTGCTTTTCTTAAAGGTCTGCAGGGATTCTAGCGTATTTTTCCTTGCTCTGTTACTGAGCCTAACAGTTTCCTTCCGTCTTGCCTCCAACTCCCTATTTCGTTCAAGCTTACTGCGTCTAGTGTTATCCACGGGAGAGGGCGGATTTCCTCTAAGTCACAATTTCAGTCCTTTTGAAAGCATCAGTATTGTCAGATCGTTGCCTGTCCCAGAGACATCAGACATTCGTCTCTTCAGCAAAGACTCAAAATATTCCCAGTATGTTCTCCTCGGGGTTTTTAACCTTACCTCGTTAGGGACGACTTTTTGTCTATTACAAGCAGTGGTATCTAGTACTTCATTTCCGTTTAATGTGACAAAGGCAAGATCAGCACTTGTTAAAAACCACAAGGTTTTCCTCAACCAAGTAGTCTATGAGCTCGTGGTCCCTCCCGTTGGTGCCCGTACTACCTTATTGTGAGCATTGGCATCTTCAGGGGAGCATTGTTATGGGCGTAGTAAATGGATGCTACGATAAACTCCTGTCCGGTTTACCTTTCTCTTACGACTAATTCAAACAACAGCAAGATCCCTATTTGAGAATTCCTGAATCCCCGTGACTTACTGGTCTCCTAATTTTACAGATGCCTTTAACTCCTAATGAACCCCACTTGCATAGATGCGTCCTGCCGAATTTAGACCACCTTATTCGATTTCTGACAGCCAAGGTTCGCTAGGTTTGTTAATGTGTGCGTCAGAGACAAATACTTGGTTAGAACCACCGACGCACTTCTACAGTGGTGTAAGTTATTCTGCAAGATAGTTTCACGAATGTCAGGATTAAAATCTTCCCCACCTCATCCTCCTCCTCCCTCTCACACCTATCCTCTGGGGCCTTAGAAGCCTTCCAACAAATTATTCTCCTCCCGTCCCAAGAAGGCCTTCCTTCCCTTCACCTTCAGCAACCCAGCTGAAGTCTCATCCAACTCTAGACAGAACATGCTTCCAGGTAGTCACTGAATGGTCAGGAAGATCTTCTATTTAGATCTTTCTTGTTCCGGGCTCTATCACCCCAGTAGCTTGACCAACAGGGTAGCCTTCGTTTGATGGTACCAGCTCCGTTGCTTTTGCACTTTTGACCAGTTCCTCAGGAAGGGCTAACCTCGTGTGTGTCCTGATATTGAGGTTTTGCAGCAATTCTTTTATCGACACAAATGAAGACTACAATCTTACCCCTCAGGTAAGTATTCTTGAACTGCAGGACAAACCCTTCTGTATTCATGTTAAAAGTTCGGTTCATGATATCGTGCTTGATCGGATGCCGCCATCCTCTTTCTCACACCAACCTTACTTCCAATAGTCCCTAGTACTTTAGGAAGGTTGGCGGAGACTACAGAGAACGCTGAACCTCCATACACAGCAGGACTACCTAGGCTCTAGCCTATTCTTTTTGACAACAGGCTTCGGAGTGGGACCAGAAGTGGGTTCTATCACCAACCTCAGCCATACCCTTGTGTCTCCTAGATCAGTGTTTTTCTCGAACATCCAGTTAGTGATGCAGGGAGGTAAAACCCCTCCGATTACACCTTTTTTTACTTCCTTACGTTAAGCGAGACAGAGCAATGACTTATTTTCGACTCACTCATCTTTCCTGGGACCTTGTCAATTAATGTTCCTTCTATCTCTTTAGGAGCGGAAGTCGCATTTAATGGACTTTAACCATAGGTTGGTGGTCAGCTCCAGTTGGTCATGTTAACTATATTTTGTTTACTGTCTGTCACGATTGTTCCCAAGAGCACCTAGGGAAATAATGGTCAACCACCGCAAAGCCTTCCATATAACGGTAAGGCGATTGCAAAATCAGGGGTAGCGCCTGGTACTCGCCTGGTGGCTCGTTAAACACTCTACTTACCTTGAGAGCTACGTATCTACATCAGTCCGGATAGCGTGAAACTTATAGGTCGGGGTGTAATACCCATCTAGATCCTCCTTTGATAGGAGGCTGCTTCTAGGTCACCGAGGGGACTCGGGGGTAGCCGGTAGAAAGAAACCCCGTTCAACTACTTGGACAGGTTCTTTATAAGACACCTACATAGATACTCTCACCCAACTGCTAGAACTTGTCACTTATCCATGTAGCTTCACCCCATTTGCCCCTCCCTCCATAGGGAACTAGTCATCCATTACGATTAGGTTGTGCAGCCCCTAAGAGAGGTACACCTTACTTAGACAACATTTGGAAATCAGACTGTTGAGCTTTACTTGCTGACGACATAAAACCTTGCTTTAATAAAAAAAGTAAATAAACGTAAAATTCATTAATCATGACTTCCGAGTCATAACATTTTTACTTACCTCGTCCCGAGCTCGTTACGGTCGCCATTATTCTTGCAACATTACGTTTTATGAAACACATTACGAGCTTTGTGATCTAAAACACTATATTTATATACTTGCTACTTTATGCTGCAACTTTATTAGCAATACGTTTGCCCGAAGAATGCGCCAGGTGTACTGGGAGATTGATCAATAAAATTCTGAAATTATATATAGTGAACTAAAACAAACTTTAGCATTGCATATTTTGCCAAACAGTCTTCAGGTATGTTTAAATATTATTCGAATAACTGTAACATTTCTCTTACATTTATATTAAAAGAAAAAAAACAACGCAAGATTTTAAAGTAATAACAAACATATCATTTAAAATGTAATGAAATAATAATTATTAAATACAAGTTCCAATTATGAATTATAAATTTTAGAATACATTTTTGTTAGAATTAAATTCTCCTAAATTTTGTAATACTTGGACAATGCCCCTCTTCTTGCCTGAAGATATATGTTTATGGATTGATCAAGTAAGCAGAAGTTTTAAAATTGGTGCAAATTCCAAATTCAAAGTTTATAATATATTTGCTAAAAACGTTACATTAATAGGTAGTAAAACTCTTTATCCATTAAAGGTTTTGTGGATATTAACAAAATATGCGAAAAGCTGAAGCTTTTTCAAACATATTTTAAGCAACAAGATGTTGTACAGATCAAAACAATTATTCTAATTTAATAAAATAATAAATAGCTCAATCAAAATAGCACTTAGTGTATTATAATAACAAATTAAATTTCTTACACTAGACAGAATTCTCTTTATCGTATTTATTTAGCTAAATTTGAGGATTTATTTGTTAAATAAATCACTCATCAGGAAAGATGAGCAAGTTGAAACAGGGGCAAGTTCTTTGTCTCGCCTTTCATAAGGAAGTAAAAACGTTTTTGTCGGAGGGAGTTTGCCTCCCTGTATCACCTCCTGGGTGTTCGAGAAAACCCTGATCTAGCAGGCACAAGGAGATGGCTGAGGGTGGGGCTAGAACACACTTCTGAACCCACTCTGAAGCTGGAAGTCAAAAAGAATAGGCTAGAGTCTAGTTAGTCTTGCTGTCACTGGAGGTTCAGCGTTCTCGGCAATATCCATCAACCTCCTTAAAGTACCAGTGACTTTCGGAGGTAAGGTTGGTGTGAGGAAGATGATCATCACTTTAAGAACGCCTTGATGAACCGAGTATTTAACAAAATAATTTTTAGGTTACACTCTAATGAGTTATTTAAGGTTTAAGTATGCTTAAAGGTATATACAAATAAAAACAGTTAAAAAGCAATAGAATTTATCGACAATATGAAAAAGAATTAGTCAAAATAAGAGTGAAAGTAAACTAAAACACAGAGGTTCTGGAAAGTGTCTATTCTAGTTACGTTCTAAAATTTCTAGCTGAGTTTCATCTCATTAATATAAAAAAAAAATAGAAACAAAAATTAGGCAATACGAATTTTTAAAAACGTAAAGTAGTCTGTTGTCTGGCCTTCTTTTTACGTGCACGCGGTCTCCACATCAATATGGGTTTTGGTAGTCTGTTGTCTGGCCTTCTTTGTACGTGCACGCGGTCTCCACATCAATATTGGTTTTGGTAGTCTGTTGTCTGACTTTCTTTGTATGTGCTCGCGGTCTCCACATCAATATTGGTTTTGGTAGTGTGTTGTCTGACTTTCTTTGTACGTGCACGCGGTCTCCACATCAATATTTTTTTTGGTAGTCTATTGTCTGACTTTCTTTGTACGTGCACGCGGTCTCCACATCAATATTGGTTTTGGTATTCTGTTGTCTGACTTTCTTTGTACGTGCACGCGGTCTCCACATCAATATTGGTTTTGGTAGTCAGTTGTCTGACTTTCTTTGTACGTGCACGCGGTCTCCACATCAATATTGGTTTTGGTAGTCTGTTGTCTGACTTTCTTTGTACGTGCACGCCGTCTTCACATCAATATTGGTTTTGGTAGTGTGTTGTCTGGCTTTCTTTGTACGTGCACGCCGTCTTCACATCAATATTGGTTTTAGTAGTCTGTTGTCTGGCCTTCTTTGTACGTGTCCGAACCATTTAAAATGCCGTATCCCTTTTTATTATCAACAAACGTGTGGGAAACGTTTATTATCTCGCGAATCCTGTTGGAGACTCTCTCCATCGTCCGGTTACTCTCCTTCAAAACTAGCTTCCAGTTTTTTCATTGTTTGTCCTTCAGCCTCCACTCTTCACTACTGTTGGCATTATGCTTCTGAGGATTGAATTATTGGACTCATAACATACTATATAATAATGAAATAGTCTTTCGTCCACGGATATGTCTTTCAGTAGTTGCTCGTCCAGTGCGCCATCTCTTCTAATAATCACACTTATATCCCTTACCGTGT
The DNA here is from genome assembly GCA_036971475.1 of Prosapia bicincta. Lineage (NCBI taxonomy): Eukaryota > Metazoa > Arthropoda > Insecta > Hemiptera > Cercopidae > Prosapia > Prosapia bicincta. Next base: position 284,401,758 of record JBAIZL010000001.1, read on the forward strand.
TGAATACGTTGTCCAGTTTTAAGTCTGTTTGTCTTAAAACATATGTATTTTTTCCTTAGTCAATCCCTAAACTTCAGATTTTATATTCTTCGGTCCATTTTCTGGTGATATATTCCAGGGCCATTATAGTGCTGAAGCAGTATTACCTGGTTGTCGGCGACGGAGAGTGAATATAATGTCGCATCGGCTAAGAGTATTCCTTTGTTTTTACATGTTGGAATCCTTAAGGCCTCTTCTAAGTATGTGTTACATAAAATGACGCTATTCTTGTTAGTTTGTTATTTTGGATAACCTTAGATGTACTCTTCTTTATTTACACTTCTGTCCCGTGGTTCTAATACAGATTTCTGATTACAGCGCTTGTATTAAGTTCACATTTGTGTAAGTTTTTTCCATTGCTTCTCATATTATCTTCAGAGGTATGTTATCATATGACTTCCATCGATCTATGTACAGCAGATGAATGTCCTAATCTACGACAATTTTGTTTTCCAATATTTGGTTTATACAGGTGATCGATTGTAGATCTTTCTGCCTTAATCCGGCATGTTTTCCGCCTCCCTGCAACTCTCTCCGATTCCATTCTCTTTTCATTATCTTGCTAATTGCGCTCATAACTGCAACCCCCTGTATTTATCACAATAATCTCTTCTGCCCTTTCTATACATTAAGGAAGTTTTCCATACCTTCGAAACAACTTGGAAATAATTTAGTAAGATATCCATACAGACTGTCCGTTTCGCCATTTATCAGCTTAATTTTATTATTTAACTATAAGAAAACAAGTGAAAAATAAGTGGGGGGCGGTTTTATTACTCCGTATAAATATTCATGTGGTACTAGAGCAGTAGTTTATCTGCTGTAACTACAACTCTGTCGCCAAAGTGTGACAATGGAAGATAAGGTGTGTAGAAGCCTGTTTACCAAGCTGTAAATCACGTTGCTCGTTGTAAGTTTGTTTTTAACTTTTTAATATATTTGTTGCTCTTGTTTATCTACTATTTATTTCTTTACTAAACTCGATGTAGTTATTAACTACATTTTTTTAAAGTTTATCGTTTTGGTGACATAAACTACTCTAAAAACTACATTTTTGTAACAATGTAATTATTGGTGATCAATAAAGATGAAAAGAGATAAATCTGCCACAATAAATTACGTATAGAAATGGATTTTCCCAAATGCAAAAATAAGTCAACAGCCAATAATATGTTTTGTTTGTTTGCTAGTTATTGCTATATGTATCCGTGAAACAAACTCACGGATATATGTATTTGGAGAAAAACTCATATGCCTTAACCAATTTTAATATTTTAATAAGATATAATATATTAGTAAGTGGTTATGCCTAAATTATTATTTAGTTTTTGTTTAAATGATCACGACGGTTTTGAAAGATGTATCTCATTATCAATTCCGACCGACGGACCGAACCAAAATAACAATGGTATATGTCTGCAATAGCCATCCTCATTTAAAATAAAAGTAAGTGCTACTTACATAATAAAATAATTTGTAAGTGTACACTGGTAGCTCAATCTGGAGATAAACATAAATCATTTTATAGAAACTTTTTTGTTTTACGATATTTTGTAAGTTACTAATTTACAATATTACAATAATCGTAAGTATCGGGAGTCCTTTAGATTCCATCCTCAGGAAATCTGGCTGCATATCTGATCTAGCGTGTCCACTGGATCCTTTCGTTATAGCATTCGATGGAATCTGGTTTCCCAGTTTGACAGTTTATATTGAATTATCTTAAATAGTCGAAATAACGTTTTTCATTGGTTTTATAGGAAACCATGGCCTTGTGACCGTCGTAACAAAATACAGAATAGCCTATTGGTCGGTCTCCTGAGTCCTTCATTTGCGGGAAGATTTCCACTACATCTATATATATAATGTCACTATAAGGGTGAAATTTATTGGTGGTGCTAGAATTTTAGTGAGAAGTGGCACAGACTAGAACAAATTGACAGCTGTCACTTTAATTTATTTTATTATATTATTATTTATTATATTGTACTTTATTATATTTGTACTTTAAAATGGTATTGTGAGCTACTTTAAAATTTATGTTTGAGGTACATTTTTTGGTGTGGTCCCTTTGCCTAACACATAGAATTGACCATATTCTTACATCCAGTATCATAAACCGTAACTATGTTTATCCTGTATTTTGCGGGTCTATTTTCGTACATTCGAAATCTACAATGACTCACCTATTATAAGAAATTTCCGGGCTTTATTGTGGTCATTCCATGAATTAACAGATTCTAAATTTCCCTTGTTTGGGCAAAACGATCTGACGTTACCACTTCTTATCTCGTTTTAAAAGAATAAAAACAACGACAATTTAATATAAATACAAATTGTGCATATTTCATTAATGTATTATAACGTGTACAACAGAATTCAGAATTAGGCATGAAGCGGGGTGACAAATAATTTAACTTTCTGACCAGCGGTCAAAAGCAGTACTCCTAACAATGAATAGGATTCTTGTCGAGTATTTGCCTACACCGTAGGCTACTTACTATCGCTAGGCACTTGAGTTGTTTTCTTCTTGCACAAGCGTTTGTGTGGAAAAACATATTATTATTTTTTATTTTATAAAACAATAATAATAATAATACAAATATTTTCAAAGAGAAATCTTATTTACAGAAATTTCTACAGCACTTGTCTTAGGTGTGCAATTAGTTTCGGGCTGCAACTCGTGTGTTGATTATCTTAGCAATTATAATACTCCAAAGAAGAACATTTTTATCTCCCTTTTGTTGATTAGGACATACGTGACATGGACAAGAGAGAAATATAGTGACGTGGAAGCGTTTGTCAGGTGCACTGTAATTGGAATTCGATTCAAATTAATGAGGATGTTGGTTGTACTGTAGTTGGAGTTCGATTCAAGTTAGTGAGGATGTTTGCGGCACTGCATTTGAAATTAGGTCTGAGTTAGCAAGGATTGTGACTGCATTGTAGTTGGAGTTTGATCCGCGTTAGTGAGGATGTTGGCCGCACTGTAATTGGAGTTCGGTCCGACTTAGTGAGGATGTTGGCTGTACTGCAATCGGAGTTCAGTCCGAATTGGTGAGTGTAACACTGATTGGTTGGAGAATGTCCGTCGTTGGAGAAGACAACTCAGAATAGGCCTCAATAACATCCTCTTTAGTAGCCTTACCAGTGCCGATTGGAGCTGGGGTTAGTTGTATCGGACACTCTACATCTTCTTCGTTGCTATACTAGTATCACTGTGGTCAGATGGTTCTTAGTCCGTGTTATCATTTGTATTTCCACTATCTACGTGTGTAGGAAAGTAGGGTTAATGATTATCATAAGTTTCAATTCCAACATCCTACATAGACGGGTTTAGGTATCGTGAGATATTAAGTTACAGTTTGTCATTTAATGTAAACCTAAGCTCTAAAAAAACAGTTAGAGGCTAAAGCTTCGCAACGAAGAAATGGTAAACAAACAACGTACAAACTGAACCTCAGTCGATTTGTCGTAGACTCCTTCACTAGACCACTAGGCAATACTCAAGTTATACGACCCTTTACGGCGCAACCAAGTGAACTGAACAAAACCGGGTAGGAGACGATAAATGAGCGCACTCCAACGGAAAAACTAAAATGCTTAGTCAAATTGACGATGTATTTGTTTTTTAGGGTTTATGCCAGGAAAATCAATAAATGTTGTTTGAGATAAATTTGACTAAGGTAGATTCTGGAAGCAAGCAGGTTTTTGTGTCACAAAGTTGCTCAGACAAAACCAAAACAACCCTTTCCAGTCAACAATATATGAGCGCTTAAGAGACAACAATGTTTTTTTGTTTTGCTTCGACAGTGCCTACCTCATGGCAAGAAGTCTGTTACGGGGTTGTTTATGCCCTCACGAGTCAAAGGGTATAGCCTCCCAACTAAAATACAACATAAATAATAAACAATACACAATTAATATAATAAACATATTTTAACTACTATAATAGAAAAAAATCAAAATATTAAATAGTATATTATTCTGATTTAAGTATACATTATATTAAAAGTAAATCGTGAGTATCAAGTTTTGTGTATCAAATGTTGTACATATTCATTTACATATATAATACAATCACAAACTCACACTCACGCTCACATCCCCATTCACACTAACACTCAC
>JBAIZL010000001.1:284413424-284475924 GCA_036971475.1 Prosapia bicincta
TTATCAGTGTATAGATGGAAATTCTTGTGGTGTTTGTCGTTCAAATGTGTTTAGAAACGATCCTATTGATGAATTTAAGTCTTATGTAATGAATATGGAAAAGAGTTACAAGCAAGTAGCAGGTGTTGCACATAATGTACAGGGTTTCGATTTTAAATTTATATTGAAGTATGTGTTGGAAAAGACACAATTTACGCCCACTTTGATTACACGTGGCACAAAGATCATTCTGATGGAAATAGATAACACAAAGCTTATCGATACTTTAAACTACATGCCTATGACTATATCGAAAATTTGGATATATTTATAGTCTTTTGAACTACTACCCAAAAAAGGGTATTTTCCACATCTCTTAAACACTTTAGCAAATCAATCGTACGTAGGACCGACTCCTCCAATCGAATTTTACTGTCCCGATTCTATGGTTGATTAAAAGAGTTACGAACCATTTGCAAGAAGGCAAGAACAGATTAGAAATGAATTTATGTTCGACTTTCAAAAAGAAATTTTAGAATACTGTTATTCAGATGTTGACATATTAGCTCAGGCATGCATTAAGTTCAGGTCGCTATTTTTGAGTCTATGTAACGTCGATAGTTTTATGGAGGCTGTAACTATAGCCAGTGCTTGTAACTCTGCTTTCAGACGTAAGTATTTAAGAGATAATACCAATGGTATTGTACCGAAAAGGAGATATAGGCTTTCGAACAGACATTCTAAAATAGCCTTACAGTAGCTAACGTGGGTGGAAGATCAGAGAGAAATTCAAATAAGACACGTAGGTCTAGCCTACGAACATAAGATCGAAGGACTTATGGTAGACGGATATTTTGAAGGTGAAATATTTGAGCTCTACGTATGTTACTGGCGTGGATGTTCAGAGTGCTTCTCTAACGGACGCAATGGCCCGCTAGAATAAGATCCTTCTGATACACATAACTGTCGGTTAGAGAGGACAAACGCGAAACGAACTAAACTCTCACGTCATTATATGCAAGTGGAAATGTGGGAATGCCACTTTCTCAGAATGAAGACAGAAAATTCGTCAATGTCATACTTAAACACACATCCTGTTCCTAATATGATACCTCTTAATCCACGTAATGCTTTTATCGGTGGTCGAACGGGAAACACGAAATCATATCACACATGTAAGGTCGGAGAGACAATACAGTATGTTGACATATATTCACTCTATTCTTGGGTATGCAAGTACGTAAAGTTGCCCATCGGTAATCCATTAGTTCGCGTAGGTGACAGAGAGTGCAGACAACGAGGAATGTATGTGGAAGGACTTTTGAAGTGCAAAATCGTTCCGCCCCGTGATCATTATCATCCTGTGCTTCTGATAAAACTTCACGAAAAACTGATGTCTGCACATTAAAGAGTTTTTATCAGGAGGTTCCAAGACTTACGGTTACAGAGTCTTAGCAACTTCCACATACTCGATAGAGACTGTCTGTAAAGTGAAAGATTGACTCTGAATCTTTGCAGAGTTGAATTGGTGAATTTTGAATCGATCAAAAATATGAAAATATCCAAAGATGATTCCTTGGAGGTGCCCGCTTCACGTATACGAAGAACGAAAGATCGTGAAGTGATTACCGTTAAAGAATCCAACAATTTTAAAATATCCGGTTTTAAGAGGAAAGTGAAGGCGAATATGATTCTTTTCCTTAATGGTTATAGTAATAAAGCACGATTATGAGACTAGAACAAATTTATTGTTTAATCAACCTGACATTTCATATAATTGGAACTCGTGATAAAATAAGATACGATCAGAATTTTTAAACAGTAAACAGAAAATTAATTTTAAATAATAGAATATGTAAATATGCAAAATAAAAATATTAAAAACATTTTGTAGAATTTAAAAAATGTAAAAATTTATAAAAATATTGCTGTTTACATAAACTTTATAAATATGAGTTAGAAATGTAAAGATAGCAACAACAAAAATGAATGAAAATTTTTAAATCATTTTGAAAAGTTTTACAAACGAATCATAGGGTCCTGACTGTATTAGATAGTATAAAATATGACTTACCTGTAGGAACGTCTAGTGAACAACTAAGTGTTATTGCAGGAGAATTGGAAAATGCTGTTACAATTTCCCATAGTTCTACTTATACAAAAACAAAACTAGAAACAGTTTGAGCTATTCCCGTCCGTTTACTCTTCCGCAGGTTAGTTAAAATCAAACAATAAGTCAAAGCAATATAAAAAGTAAAAGGATTAGTAAACACTCAAGTGTTATAAGTGTTACACTTATAACAGTGTAAGTATTATTTTTATTAACAAGTAAATATTACAATGCCTCTGTCCAATCTTCTAAACATTCTTTTATTATAAACAAAAGAATAAATATTCTACGACCCACAATTATAAAAAACTTTAATATCAGTCGCGTTTTAATGACATTGTATCATCATCTTCAGTGGTGCTACACAATCGATAATTAATTAAACAAATTGAACATAGAATAATATTATTAATTAATAACCTATTAACCATCATTCTTTTATTATATTTAATAATATTGGCCTATCCCTAAGGAACAAAACATATAGGAAGTAAATACTGTATTGTCTTAGTGCAATGTTCTAATATTTACGGTTTGATCAAAGGAATACAAAAATTGTAGCCATAAAATTAGTTTGGGGAGTGGTGATCTAAAAAAAGCCATCTACTAGCAATGCCAATTAACAAAAAAATATGCAGTTATTATTTGTTTTATTTATAAATATATTTCTGCAAAGAAAATAATTTTGTTCAAAACTAAGGGGGTTTATTATACGCCATATAAAGTTGCAGGACAAATTAAGATCTTCTTCAAGACTATGTGTAAGAATCACGTATGGGAGTGAAGAATGGATTACTATGAAAGATAATAAATAGTTTAGGAGGGAGGAAAATTACAAAAGACATAGGTGCATTGAAGGTATGATTAAATTTGACTGAGAAACATGAAAATAAAGTATACTTAAAAGTAATAAAGGTGTGTTGTAATGCTAGCAAATTTTAGTTACATATTATGGATAAATATCATTTGTTTATTTTTAAAATAGTTTTGCTATTTACTACCTAACTAAAATCTCGTAGATATTACAGATGCAATGATATTTTGCTTACCTTAAATTTTTTGAGTTTGAAGGTGAAGTTATTAAATTTTGATGCATATTAGCCCTATTTTGTAATCTTTCCAAATTTATCATCTTTTAAATATTTGATTCCTATTTTCATAGAAATTATTTTCATATCTTGTAAATGTTTAAGAGAGTTAGATGTTGGAAAGAGATAACTTTTATTTGTTCTACTTGTTTGTTTTAAAATAAAACTTGAGATAAAATTGCGAGAATACTTATCAGAGAATAATAAATTTAAAAATTCGGTATAATCAAGTATGTATTTCGTTTTGTGTTTTTTGAATGTCTTTAAAAATAGCAATAGTAATGCGAAATTGTAAATGTGACTACTCTTAAGAATAGTAACTTATATAAGTTATTATATATTTTTTTAGACACGATCACATGAAACAAAGTGTTTTTTATCTATTGATTTGATTAGGTTAGCTTAGTTGAAATATAACACGATCAGTCATGTATTGACCGTTTTAATAAAAGCCCCACGCAAAAACAACACACACACACATACATATGTAAAAACAATAAAGATATACATTTAGAATAGTTGTGTCCCTCTCTCTCTCTCTCTCTCTCTCTCTCTCTCTCTCTCTCTCTATATATATATATATATATATATATATATACAGTAAACTCCCGATTATCCGTGGAATAGGGTGGCCCGCCAACGCCGGATAACGAATTCCCCGGATAATCCGCTTAGAACAAAGAATACGCAAAACGATCGATAATCGATTATTATACCATAAGTTACACAATAATGACCCCGGTTAATGCAATTCACAAATAATCTTCAGAGGACAAAATAAATACAGAAAATAATTTAAAATGTCCATGTATTTGACGGATTATAACATGTACATTTATATGTCTAACTATTTACAATACGTACATAAGTATATGCCAAATGTAATTATGTATGTACATATGTAATTTCCTTTACACATAATTCTCTCACTTTTTAACAAACAAATCTGTCACTTTCGTCTGTTTTTTTGTGAGCATTGATTTAGCTTTAATGTGCGATCTAAGTTTCTTGAGAACCATTTTGTCGCACAGTGTCTAATTGTGTCACAAAGCCATAAAGATCGATAATGCATATGACAGACATGGATAATGCATAAGTCACGTCCTGGACTATTTATAGTCGAGATTAGCTGAAATTTGCTTACAATCTTATGATACACATTAGGTTTTCGGGCGTCCAAGCATTTTGTCATTGTCTCTTATATACAGTAGTCTGCTCGCCCCTTTTATTTCGCTGGCCCGCGTCGGGATGCTTCCTTTTCAATGTAAAAATTAGTGCGTACATATTTACATATCTATTCCCTTCATCTTAACTTCTATTAAGCCTTATATGTATTTACGTCGTAATTCACTGTTTGAAAATTTAAAAACATGAATCTGATTGGAATGAAAATTAGATATTTGTAAAACAATGGCAGACCCCCGGATAATCCGCAAACCGGTTAATCCGCCCACGAATAATCGGGAGTTTACTGTGTATATATATATATATATATATATATATATATATATATATATAATATGTTTTCTTGTTTAATAATTTAAAACAACATAAGTTATTCAAATACAAGAATATTTTTGTATTTGACTCTGTATAAAGAGTTAAATACATTATAGCTTGCATTATTATATTTTTCATTCCTGATGATGTTGGTACTGTTTACCAACGAAAAGCTTTGAATATAAATTAATAAATATTCTTGTATTATATATATTCTTGTATATTCTTGTAAATATATATACATAGAGAGAGAGAGAGAGAGAGAGAGAGAGAGAGAGAGAGAGAGAGAGAGAGAGAGAGAGAGAGAGAGAGAGAGAGAGAGAGAGAGACAGACAGACAGAGACAGAAAGAGAGAGATAGGGAGAGAGAAAGAGCAATAATTTGTTTACATTTTTAAAATAAAATAATTTTAATATATATTTATATCAGAGTTTAATGCTCAAAGTGTTATTCTAACAAATTCAATGAAGACATTTTTAAAACATATAATTTTTATACAATTTATATATTTAATCGCTAATATACTACATTCAGTTGCAGAGTTTTACAATTTAATAGACCGATATCGGTAAGGGCTAAATGTTTAAGGGTTTTCAATCTTTGCTATATAATCTTGTTGATCTTTTAGGATAAAAGTTATTGTACACTCGTAGAGCTGTTGAGCCCTAATGAAAATGTTCTGTACTTCCTTTATCTGACCTCGAATATTATCTATAAACACATTTAATGTGCTTTCCACGCAAGCACTAAAATTTTCCTTTACTTCTCTTTTTGAGAAACATAGGGCCTTGAACGTTGCTGCATTTATAGTTCCTAGGTAAATATTCAGAAATTTTTCTGCATTATCGTTAAAGATTTTGTAATTTCTGCTTGCATCAATGTAAGGGAGCAAACGAAATGTAAGTACAGACAAATATTCGTTAATAGTCTTATTTTCGTGATCCGTTAGTTCATCTGCACCGTATTTGTCGAAAAGTGGTTTTACCGTCTCTGTTGGAAAACTAGCGTACTTATTTTCTAAATCACCTAAAAGTTTTCTAGTCTTCTCGATTTCAGGAACTGCTTCTCCGGAGAAAATTTCTTTAACCTTCTGAACTGCATTCTTTGCCTGGTCTTCGTTAGGATTCCTTGCCAGTAGCTCCTCATATCTATTTTGTAGACCTGCATTGACTTTTACTAATTCATCTTTTATCACTTGTATAAATTTACTCTTAATAGATTCCATATTTGTACTGCTCACAACACCTTCGATTTGAGATTTTTTGGTTCTTAACTTGTTAAGCAATTTATCAAAGTAAGATTTTATACATTCTTTATAATTCAATACACAGTCATCGCAACTGTTTTTAGCCTCTTCTTCAGTAAACTTTCCTTTCAGCCCTTTTACAAAATTTATGAAACTTATAATCTGATTGTTTGCGATATTAATGTCAGTAGCAATTTGACTCCTACGTGGTTCGAGGTGATTGTTGCCTGCTTCCAACACAGCCTGGATTTCACAAGTATACTTTACCTTATAACATTCAGGTGCTTGGTCCAATAACAATCCAATTTTCGGTATCATGTTTTGGAATAGCAATAACGATTCTGCAGATGTAGCTCTGACTGTATTTAAATTAAGCTTTATAGGGTCGGCAGAAAGTTTTAGCTCATATTGCAATTCAGAAAATATATCGTCAATAATATAAATATCTACAGACGATTTAATGCTTTCTGCATATGCAACAACTTGATTATATCCATTCACTGCATTTTCTAGACTTTCTTTTAAAAATTGTTGATTTGTTTGTCTTGCTTCGTAGAACGCATTTTTATGTTGTCTTTCTTCTTCAATCAAATTAAGCTCTCTTGCATGAACTTTACTCAATACTTCTTGAATAGGCGGAGTAAACGAAAGCAATAAATTTGTACTTGTTTCTATCAAACTATTTGAAGTACTTAAAGAAAATTGTACCATTTCAGCCCAGTCCTTACGGAACAAATCTGTAAATTGATGAAACCCAAATTCCGCTATTAATGATGATTTAACTCCAGACAATAGTGAGCTGCAGTACTGTAAAAGAGTGAAAATATATTTTAAAAAATTAACACTTAATTATGAATAATTTTAAAAATAATATCCGAAATGAAAATCAGCAAGTAAGAAAAAAATTAGATGTGTTGGAGAGGTAAAATAAAAACAACTAATTAAAAATATGTATAGAAAATTATTATATTTCTGAAAACGTTTCAAAAACTTGACCAGTTTCATAATCTAGTACGCCTAGTTTTAATTATAACTATCACTTTTAAGTTTTGAATCATGTAAGGGTATTGTGATTGATGAGAACATGGAACATATGGGAAAATATAACAAATCTAAATTTTTTTTTTTTTTGTTGCGAAAAGTACTTCTTTCTTTTATGGTTTTTAGCAATAATTGGGAGTTTAATGAGAGAATGATTGTAACCTTCTGATGATGCTAACTATGTTGGCGAAATGTACATCAAGGGTGTTTAAATATTTGTAGCTAAGGTTTTTGTTATTTATTTATTATATTATTTATAATAATTGGGAGATTAATTTATTTTTGTATATTTGGGTATAGTCGTATGTAACACATTTTATTTTAAACTTTAATTCCTGATGAATATATTTTATGAAATGAAAAGGTGTAGCAATCTCGAAATTGTTTAAACAATATTGGAACGGGACTTGCCCTCTAGTGACTCTACCCCCAAAAACTTTACTTTACTACGGACAACTATGAATGATATTTCAAACAAGGACTTTTATGACCTTGGAACAAGCTACACTGTACAACGTGACAAAAGAAAACTGGTTTAAACCGGTCTATTCTGTTTACACAAGTGTTTCCTGCAAGCTATCCTTTATACGTTTTATTTTAAACTCAATATTTTAAAACAACTTCCACTTTCTGTTAAGTTATTATTGAGTGCAACAAATCTGACTTTTAAAAATTAAGACTAGTTAATTTGTGTCACATAGGAGAGTCGAACAGGGAGTGTCGTGAAAGCACCAGGCAAGGAAAGCCCGTTTAGCTGGTGACTGTGGGGATTTCTTCTGATCGATCCGACGACCCCCCAAGGAAACCAGCGAACTCTACTTGAAGGTAAACTTTTTAATTAAAGACGACGGCACAAAGTAAATAATTTAAAACTTCTAAATTTCATATATATATATATATATATATATATATATATATATATATATATATATATATATATATATATATATATATATTGTAAGTATGCACGGTTTCACTGGGCGAAGAGGCTTATTTTTCAAAATTTATTCTAAGGGGGGACATCTAGATTCTATTTTGGGGAACAATAACTTAGCTATATAACTCTCCTACGGCGGTGTGTATCATAATGGTAGCAGAGCGCGGTTTGTAATATCGTTTAAAAATTGTTGAACTGTTTATAAACTTGTTAAGAGCCTGGTTTATTAAGTAATTTTTTATAAGTGTTTTTAAAGTCATTAAACAAACGGTCTGTGAAATAGTTTGTAAAGTGTTTGTTACTAGTGGGTAATAAAGCCGGCTGTTAAGAAAGTATTTATGTAAATAAATCATCAATATAATGTCTAAGGACGTGTAATTTTTAAAAAAATATGCACCTATAGCCATAATTCTATGGGAGAGTGTAATAATAGTTGTTACTATGCAATGTTAATAAGTTATTATTATGCAATGTTAATAAGTAATTATTATGCAAAGTTAATAGGTAATTATTATGCAATGTTAAGTTATTATTATGCAATGTTAATAAGTGATTATTATGCAATGTTAATAAGTTATTATTATGTAATGTTAACAAGTTATTATTATGCAATGTTAATAAGTAATTATTATGCAATGTTAATAAGTAATTATTATGCAATGTTAATAACTTATTATTATGCAATGTTAATAAGTTATTATTATACAATGTTAATAAGTTATTATTATGCTATGTTAATAAGTTATTATTATGCAATGTTAAAAAGTTATTATTATGCAATGTTAACAAGTTATTATTATGCAATGTTAATAAGTAATTATTATGCAATATTAATAAGTAATTATTATGCAATGTTAATAAGTTATTATTATGCAATTTTAATAAGTTATTATTATACAATGTTAATAAGTTATTACTATGCAATGTTAATAAGTTATTATTATGCAATGTTAATAAGTTATTATTATGCAATGTTAATAAGTGATTATTATGCAATGTTAATAAGTTATTATTATGCAATGTTAATAAGTTATTATTATGCAATGTTAATAAGTTATTATTATGCAATGTTAATAAGTTATTATTAGGCAATGATAATGAGTTAATATTAGGCAATGTTAATAAGTTATTATTATGCAATGTTAACAAGTTATTATTATGCAATGTTAATAAGTAATTATTATGCAATGTTAATAAGTAATTATTATGCAATGTTAATAAGTAATTATTATGCAATGTTAATAAGTTATTATTATGCAATGTTAATAAGTTATTATTATGCAATGTTAATACGTTATTATCATGCAATGTTAATAAGTAATTTCATAATAAGTTAACAATGTTTAGACACGCAATTATGAGTTACAAGTCATTCAGGTAACTACATGCATCCTATCTGCTCGTGCGTTGACAGATAAAGTGGTCTGGTTGTACAGAGGTAAGTACCGTATATTTAAAAAGCTGATATAGTTTGTTTATTCGTCTGTCGTATTCATTTTACGTTTACTAAAAATATTTAGAAACTATGATATTTTTATTTTATTTCTCGCCTATTGCATCACTGTTTTAATACTGTCTCTGTGTGTTGTGTAGAATTATTCCGCGCTAGGTTAAGTTGTTAAATGTAAATAAATAAATTAGATGTAAAATGGATTCACTTAATAAATATATCGATCAAGTCACCCAACCCCCGAATCGGCAGGAACCGAGTCCCCTAAAGACGACGAGCTAAGAACATCCTAGATCAGATCAAGAGACAAGGGAAACGATTAACGCTAGAGGTTGAAGTTCTGCCGTTCACGCATGGAGAAACCCTTAATGTAAAATCTCCCTCTCTGGAGTACCAGCCAGCAGTCAAATATGTAAAATGGACCATTAAGTTGAAAACACCTACAAAAAATTAACAGTTGATGTAAGTTATTTAATATAAACTATATTTTGTAAAACCGTTATCGAGGAATTAAAAAATGGAATTTCCATAGTGTACACAAAAAAAGGAAGTGTTGTGGTTTATGAATGATTGATTTATTATAGTCAAAACGTTTTATTACCGATGGAAAAGAACATCAAGAAAAATAATGAACATTTAGTGAAAAACACTGGAGAGAATTTTCAATTTTCGGCACACTTAGAAAACTAAACCACTATCGTGGTGTGCAATGTTTCTTGTTTAATGTGTTTCGGTTATAAATATGAAGTGAGGCCAGAATATTTGTGTGAAATAGTAAAACAATAGGTGGTTTAACGATGTAGATATAGAAAAACAAATTTGAGAAACATTTTTAGTGAATTGATCAAGTATAAAAAAAAAACGAAAAGGGATAACCTATGGAAAATATAATTAGTTACAGATTATACCCCCCCCCCCACATACACATATACTCTAGTATGCTGTTTCGCCTAGGCAGCAGACATTGGAATCTTTGGTTTAAAGCCTAATCTATTCGTGATATTCCTGTATTTTCTTCGTATATTTGTTAATATACGTTACAAACATATCAATTTGATATATTAAAAGTACAGTATAGACATTTTCTTACATTTTAGTTTTTACGAATGGATTGTGTTAAGTACTTCAAGAACTTTATCCGGTCAGAGGTTTGTCCGTCATCAATTACATTAGAAAATTTAACTCTCTACCACGGTAAACATTCTAAAGTAATCGTAGAAAAACACAATTTCATATTTCGAAAGACAAGTCTGTTTTACTAAATAACTATAAAGCAAGATAAATGTACGCTATTTTTCAAGACAACAGTTGAAAAATATTTTCTGTTTAATATGTTTATTGCATTTAGATTCAGCCTTGAAAATACGACATATTAATATCTAGAATATTCATATTCTTCGAGTTTCAATTGAAGATTAGTAATTTATTTATTGCATTTAGATTCAGCCTTGAAAATACGACATATTAATATCTAGAATATTCATATTCTTCTAGTTTCAATTGAAGATTAGTAATTTATTTATTGCATTTAGATTCAGCCTTGAAAATACGACATATTAATATCTAGAATATTCATATTCTTCGAGTTTCAATTGAAGATTAGTAATTTATTTATTGCATTTAGATTCAGCCTTGAAAATACGACATATTAATATCTAGAATAATCATATTCTTCGAGTTTCAATTGAAGATTAGTAATTTATTTATTGCATTTAGATTCAGCCTTGAAAATACGACATATTAATATCTAGAATATTCATATTCTTCGAGTTTCAATTGAAGATTAGTAATTTATTTATTGCATTTAGATTCAGCCTTGAAAATACGACATATTAATATCTAGAATATTCATATTCTTCGAGTTTCAATTGAAGATTAGTAATTTATTTATTGCATTTAGATTCAGTCTTGAAAATACGACATATTAATATCTAGAATATTCATATTCTACGAGTTTCAATTGAAGATTAGTAATTTAGAGGAAGATATAATTTTATTTACATAATTTACAAAAGGAATAACAATTTCTCTTATTTCTATATGAAACATAATGCTCTGAATGACCATTTGACTATCACCATACTGCGAAGGTTCGAAGTTAGAAACTGGGAATATTGAAAATACTTTTCTATTCTCGTATATACGAACAAAGCGACCCTTAAAATGTACAATACGATTATCAAAATCACATGTTTTAGAACTGAAGTGAATAATAAATAAACTTTCTAAAAACAAAAATAGGTTGTAGTGCTTGGGAGAGTGCCAAAAAAAGGTGAAAACTTTTATAGCTAAGTCTACAAAAATTTTCAGCTGAGAAAAAAAACATTTAATATTGCGTAATGAGAAATTACCTAAACATTTTTTATAATATAAGAATAAAATACAGATTGTTTACATTTAACACCAAAATTTGAGCTAAAAATAATTAATTAGTGGTAACAGTTTTGAAAATATTTTCAATTAACGAAATGAAAATATAAAATTATAAGTAATCATTTTATAGTAAACAAGTATTTATTGTAGTAATTAATAAATTAATATTGGTAAAAAAACCATTTCTTAGAATTTACTCAATACAACATTTTTTTAACAAATTCAATTGAAATCATTTCTTAAAAACTATCAGACGCCGCTAGGAATATTTAGATTTCAAAAATTAGAATACAAATACAAAACCTATCATTATCGTTATATTGAATTATTTTTATTCAGATTTATAAAAACTTTAATACATTAATAGATTAATAGTGTTAACTTATCAAAACTATTTATTATTACTTTTAAGTAATATCAACACTGTTAAACCTTTTTCCGTGGTTAAATAAATAAATAATGTAACATAACCTAGGTTTACGTGTTAATATAAAGGACCTAGACAATATAAAGAATAAAATTATATCAGCTGTTGCATGAAATCATATGTTATTATTTAATTCACTTTGAAGTGACCCATAACGGAACCGATGGAAATTATACTGAAGCGAAATTCGACCAATAAGTTTTTGTTGGCGTCGCAATAGAAGATTTAATTTCAAAACGAGACAATGGCCGATGTTGTGGTTGACTGTACTTATTATCTTATTTAACGATATCATACCTGAAGAATGTTGAAAAGTGTATTTGTTTTAGTAATTTAGACATTTCAACGTAAATTAACCGGTTTTTATTACATTCTGACAACTAAGACAAGTGATTATTTGACTTTGCTCTTTGAACCACATATTTTAAACTAGTTAAAGACAGTCGGATTATTTGAAGTAACTATAAATGTTAAGGAAATAAGCTTAAAATCGACAATAAATTACGAAATATAAAATGCTGTCACCATAAAAAAAATAATAGATGACAAATTATTATCAGCACTTGAATATATATTAAACATACCGGGACTGTTTGCGTAAATGAATAATTTAAAGGAATAAAATAGTTACAAAATGTTTATAGAACAACTTCTAACTTCGTAACTCGAGGCATTACGTGTAAACGTATTTGTGTGTGTCTTATATGGCTGTAGTTAGTTCTAATGTGACTAAATATACTTTACCTGTGCATTGGCCATAGAAATGGCCAGCAAAACGACACAGATATTCTTTATCCACTCCATTGTAAAACAAAATAATTCTCTGAAAGAATGAGCCTTTATATTGTATTTGAATGTATCTGAATGGCCTTGAAAGATAAAATTGTCTAAAATTATCGCCCAACGTTTGCTTTTATTTATTTAGCATTTGGGTTTATGACAACTTGCACGTATGAAATATAGCATTTGCTTTTTTGTTGCAAAAATCTTATATAGTGAACAATTTTATCTTTCAAGGCCATTCATATACATTATATATATATATATATATATATATATATATATATATATATATATATATATATATACTGTATATGATGAATAGTTATTATCTGGAGTACATCCGTTCATTCTGCAGTACATAAAATCGCAGTTCCGACGTTTCGCTAGAATCTCATCTAGCATTGACGAGGTGAACCCAACAAAAGTTGAAGAACAGTCCCGCTCGTCAACTATCGTTGGGTTCACCTCGTCAATGCCAAATGAGATTCTAGCGAAACGACAGAAATGCGATTTAATGCACAGCAGAATGAACGGATATTACTCCAGATAATAACTACTCATCATATTTTTCCAGTTGAAGTGGCTTGATGTAATCATCTTGAATTCACTGATTAAACTAATTTTAAAAATACTTAGCTAAGTGAATACGTAATTGCTTATTTGCTGACGCGTTTCAAAACATTCGTTCTTTTACGAAGCTAACCCTCTAAAGGCTCTAACGGGAATGGATTTATGACTGTGGAATGGGTTGGTTGTTTGAGTTGTGTGTCATATAATAAAAAAGGGTGTTTGCTTCAAAGTGTGTGCGATCATTTAATACGTTTTCTTTATCTGTTCCGTAGTGTTTGTAGATTTCATATTTTTCTAAGGTTATTAGTTTTTTACATTGTTTTAATGTGTGTAGAACATTTAAATTAGTGTGTATGTTGGTGTATGTGTGTATTTTTTTATGTGTTTTGCCTAGCTGGATTTTGGGTTTGTTTGTTTTTTTGGGTAATGTGTTCTTCGAAGCATGTATAGAATAACCTGCCGGTTTGGCTGATGTAATAGCTGGGACAATCGTTACAAGTTAATATGTAAATACCTGAGAGTTTGTATTTGTCAGTTTCTTTTTGAAAAGGTTGTATATGCTGTCTTAAAGTGTTTGTTGTTTTGTAGGATATTTGGTAATGGAGTTTTTTGAATGTGGAGGCTATTTTGTGTGTGTTTTGGTTGTGGTAGGTGAGGGATATGTATTTGTTGTTTTTCGTGTGGTTTGCTGCGTGGCCGTTTGATGGTGTTTATGTTTAATTTTCCTGAGTATGTTGTCTATGAGTGTGTGTTGGATTATTTTTCCATACGTGAAGGAATATCTATCAGCAAATATATATATATACACATGAAAACTATATTGCCACCTTTGAAAACTCTCGTATAAGAAGAAATATATTTTGAGAAAGTCAAATGTATCAAGTACCTAGTACAATAATGATTGGATGGTTTCTCTTGATAAATTTATTACATAAATAAATATTTTTTTCGAATGAATTAAACGGTAAAATTGTCTAAACCAAATTATTATGATTAACACCAATGCTAAACCGAATTTAATTAAGTATTAAAATATTACATTTAAAGCTTATACTTGTTGAATCAAACAAAGTGTAACAAAATATAACAGTACTAAGCAAAACAATATAACGAAAACGCAAAAAATTCCAATATGGGAAATTTTAAGAAGGGACATGAATAAATTTGATTTTAAGAAATATATTTAGGGACATAAAGTAATAGAATTAGTTATTTCTCATTATAAAACATTTAATATAATTCAAATATTCAAACTACTGTCGACAGTTGGACTTTAGTGACGAAACGACATGAAATGGCGAAAAGCTTCACAATCTATGTGAGTTGATATGCATTTTAATGAAATATTTGTATCACAATAAAAATAAACCAAAAAATGTATAGCTAGAAAAATGCATACTAAAATTAATAATATACACCTACAGATACATTTTTACATCAAATTTGTATTACAAGGTTTTTAATTGTAAGCCATTTTCCTTGTTATTTTAAAAACTATTATCTTATGCAGGTTTCGATTGGAAAGCAGTCATCTTCAGAGGAATTTTTTATAAGAATAACCCATTCTCTAATAGTTAATTATTCATGCAATAATTTCCTCTGAATAGAATTGATTTCCAATCGAAATTAAGATTTAAATCAAACGTTATTTATTTTTATTAAAAACCTCTATTATCTTATTTAAATTTGTATCTATTTTTTGGGGGGTTTCTTTCTTGTATCTTAATTCTAGTATTTTCTTTTATGAATTAGCAATTTATTAATTTTATATTTAGGTATCAATTATTTCTTCAAATTTTAAATATTATATTACCTTATTTTAATATTTCTTCTTTGGCTAAACACCATATAATATACTGTATTATTTATAGACCTCGTGATAGCTTGCTTTTTATTGATCTAAAAGCCGATGTAATATTATTATTACAATATTTTACGTTTCTTCTAAGCTCTGTATAAATGGGACTGCGTTGGCTGTGTAACTGGTGTCTCGCCTCCTCCCATCTTCACTGTGCCGCAAACGTCTTAAGATAGTTTCATCGAAAGAAGTGGGCGAAATAGTGTGTTAGTAGCGTTTATTATATTACTACCATAGTAAAATATCTATTTGTTCAATCATATTTCTCCTGAGGGCTACCCAAGGAATTCTAGTGTGTTAAACACAGGGAAACTGGAAATCCTAACAAATGGCAAGTCTGACTTTTTATTTGTGGTTATTTCCAGTATTCTTTAATTATTACTAAGGAAAGCACCACATTTTTGTAATCGCTAATATCTACGTACATTTTTGGAAAGAAGACCGCGTTATAACACCCCCCCACCCCGTCTAATTGTAGGCTTAGTACTTTTAGTAAGAGTGCACCCAAGTGATGTGAGAAAAAGAATCAAAGCAAGAGAGCTGAGTTATGAGAGTTTGAGGTGAATTAATTAAGGAAAAATATAAAAATAATATATAAATAATGTAATAACAACCATATCCCCATAAGTCTCCGTTTTAAGGTAAATGATTCAACTTTTGATAATCGAAACACCACAAAACTTCATTTACCTTCCTGTAAAAGTAAGTTTAATTTCAGGAGTCATTGTAAAAGAATTGGATCAGGACGGAGATCTAGTAGATTTCAGAAGGTGTAATAATAAGCGAAAGATTGCGTAAAAGGTGAGTTTAACAAGGGATTTAAACCTTTATAACCCTACACATTGTGGATAAGATGTCAGTTCAGACAAAAATTTCGAAAGTTTAACAGATCATTGTTTTTATGATTTTATGTTACTTTCATTTTATCATTATATCATACTTTAACAGCATCATTATATCTTACTTCCCTTTCATCATTATATATTACTTTTTTTCATAATTATGTGTTGCTTTCCTTTCATCCTTTTATGTTACTTTCTTTTAATCATTATATAATATTTTCCTTCCAACATTATATGTTACTTCTCTTTCATCAATATATGTTACTTTCTCGTCATCATTATATATTACTTTCCTTTATATTTATATGTTACTTTCCTTACATCATATAATGTTACTGTGCTATGTCATTATACTCATATGTTACTTTTCTTTCAGGTTAATAGGACATACAAACAGCACTTGAAAATGTCCTTTATGTCTTATAATAAAGGTGTTAAAAATATAACTTCTCTAAAAAATATTGTAATTTTATTGTAAAGTTTTTATTTTAATGTAAAGATTTAAGTAGGATTTTCCAGTTTCAGAAAACTAGTATCCGCAACATATAATTTCTTTGTTACTTCGGCAAAACGCTGATTCTATGTTTATGTTAGAATTTTTCACTGAATACTTGAGTACTGTAGAATCTGTTAGTTTCCGTCAGAGAAACATAATGAAGGCATCAGATCTGAGTTGCACACTAAAGATATAATGGCCAAATTATTTTTTTACATTTTTCTTTTTTTCTTGATCTGGGCCCCCAAAACCCTTCCAATCCCTCTTGGCAACGAACCTCTAGCGATCTGCCTCCGTCTACAATGCGCATGCGGTTATTATTCCTACCGCGAGTGAAGGAAACTGGATTGATTGCCCAAGTACCAAGCGGATAAGCCCTTTCCATGGAGAATCAGGAGATATTGAATGAAACAGTAAGGTATCTATCGCGCTAAGAGCGGGATCAAAATTCCTGGCAAGAAAAAAACGCTGCCAGGAAAAACTCAGTGACATATCATGCACGAATCCTGGGGCTAGGATACCCTTATGCTAAGAGATAAGGAGGGCGATGGTAAGGAGGGTGAGGATAAGGAGGGTAAGGGTAAGGAGGGTGAGGGTGAGGGTAAAGAGGGTGAGGATAAGGAGGGAGAGGGTAAGGAAGGTGAGGGTAAGGAGGGTAAGGGATAAATACCTTGTTAGTGCGGCTGTAGGAATTACATGCTCCTTTTCTTCCTCCACCTACTCGAAGCTGAAAAGCGATGCAAATCAAAATTATTACTTACGGTTGGGCTAAGCTGCGATCCTTGGGATGTTTCCCTGCGTCACCTGGAACATAACTGTGAAGCAGATTAATATTAGTAGGTACATTTTATTTGTTATTTGGTTAGAGCTAGGCAGTCAGTAGGGACAGCGGCCGTCTGTATGTGTCGTGGGTGGGGTCTTACCTACCCAGTGAGGAAATGAGTGTGGATGTTTTATGTGCCTGGGCCTGTTTATAGAACCTTTTTGCCACCTTGGATTGTTTGGCGGAGCTCTCATGTAGCTCCTGTGATATGCCGTTTCTGAAATCACATTTACAGCAGTGTGATTAGTATTGTATTGACTTTATAATGGTTTTTCTGAGAATTTTGATTTGCGGATAGGCATTCGTGAGGTCATTTACATTTAAATTTTGTACGTGGTTGTTTGGTGATTTGAGCTTTGTATGATTTGCTTTGTTGTTGATTGGACGGATTTGTTTTGGATTGAATTTTAGTGAGGTGTGGATTTTAGATTTTCGACCTTCATGAGGGTTCGTAGACGAGGCACAGGGGTCGATTCCTGCGTGTCGGAAGCGGTGCCGGATCTGTGACTATTGCCGACAGATGCGGATGGGAGGAGCGTTCTGCTCAATCTCTAAGTGACGTAGGCAGTTGTATAATGAAATCATCTAGGGATGGGACGTTAAGTCGTGTTTTTCACATACCACGGGGAGTTAGTGATTAGTCTGAGCGTGACGTTTTGGAAAGAGTGCAGCTTCCTCTTTGATACATCGCTCAGAAGGGAGTACCAAGCGGGAGCTGCGTAGGTGATGATGGGTCTGATGTACGTTTTGTACACCATCAGCCTGTTTGGATAGGGTTCTCAGCTCCGCGGATGACAGGGAAAAGCTTTTGACGGTCGCCAATAGCCTTTCACCTTTTTGCCAAGTGTCGGAGGTGTTGTTTGATGAATACGGCAAGATAGCGTGTAAAATGCGCGCTAACGCTATCTGCACGCAACGCCTGGTACTAATCACGACATTAATACTCACCCTTCATGATGCCCATCAGTGAGGTGAAGCTGATAAAAGATGATTTGATAACTGGAAAAAGAACATTATTCTTATTTGATATCATCTTTTTTGACAGTTTATGGCAATAATAATATAAAAATACTCTCTCAAAGCACTACTCTTTGAAGAGTCAAGCCTTTCCGTACGTTAGGTATTTAAAATGAAGTAATTAAGTATATGTGGTTTAATTAACTAACGCGAAAACGGAATTAATCAGAATTTACAAGTGTTTGTAAGTTTTTCCAGAATTTTCACTACAAATTTAACATTTTATCGGTTCAGTTGAAATTTTTATAAATATGTAAATATCTGTGGCATTACGCACTATGAGGCAATCGATAAATTAGCATGATATAATTTGTGAGTCTATTTAAAACACACCAATAAAATTTAACTCAAAGACGGTGAAGCTATTAAAAGTTACATATTAAATACACGAAAGCAAGATTAAAATGATATCCACTGGAAAAATGAAATGGAAGAAATCACACACATTCAGTCACACGCGGGCAGTTCAATTAACTAACGGAAAGAAGGAATTAATCAGTATTTACAAGTGTTTGTATCAGTAGGTCTTTCAATTTCTGATTGTTCACTACTTATTCAAGATTGTCTGGGTCCTGTTCACATTATGAAAATATCTGTGGTGTTTTGTACCATCAATAAAATTTAACTAACATAAGATTTAGTTAATAACCATTACATAAGATATACACGAAAGCCAGGAATAAATCATATCCCCTCAACTGGAAGAAAAACTTTTACAGAATGAGTAAATTATTCACACACATTCTATCTCAAAAGTGCAGTCACACACTTGCATATATATAATTATATCATAGATTCAATTTTGTTAATTATAGTTTGTTTCGTGTAGTGTCATGATTATTTGTTCTGGATATTGTATTGTTATTGGTAATACAGCCTTGGATGAAACCTATGAGTTGAGGATGTATCACAATGGAACGAACTCACGATTGTCTGTCAGGAACCAAACTAGGAGAGGCTAAATAATTCATTTGGTAAAAAACTTGTGAAATCTATACATCTAATATGTTTTTAATTAATAAAAACAATATATTCTTGAGAGAAAATCTGTTTTGTGAATTGAAAAGGAGTTTTAAATAATTTCATTTTCCTCTCCCAAATATTCTAACCTTTTCACATTTCTGTTTCTACACATACTTCCAAAATACAACTCTATGTGTTATCTATAGCGTGCATTTAGGTACGTAATTACTGTGAAACCCACGCACTATATCATTATTAATGACCGTTTAAAATTAGTTTAGAAATTCCGTGCATAATGTGGTATCAAAAATCTTGATAACACTCCAAACTGTTCTCCATGCAGTAGCCCCTCTGAATAAATAAACCTTATAAGCAATTAATTAGAAACTTTCCATTATAGTTACAATTTTTAAATTTCTTATGTTTTTTTAATACATTTTACATTATATTTAAACTACTTTTTACATAATACAATTTTCTATGAAGAGCATAAATGTGAAGGGGTTATCTAAATTCGTAATATTGGTACCTTCCACGCTTTACTGAAGTATATTGTGTTTGCATGGATGAGGAACGAGGAATACAAAGAATCATACGTTTCATAGAAGTTTAATTTTGAAATACATTAAAGGCTAAGGCTATGTCTTTTTTTGATCGAACCGTTGCCAGAATCAATCTGATAAGAAATGTTTTCCCATTTCCTCCTGGCGAATCCTAGGGAAAGGTCCTTCCAACTACGTCATTTATCATTTACATTATGTCACCATAAATGCCCTTATGTTCAAGAGTTAATTTTTGAATGTTTGATTGTACGTATGAGCGAAGATCACCGCCGTTTTAATTCTGTTCGAGGCGCAAACCCACATAAAATTAATCAGTGAAAGCTCGTGTTGGTGTTGAAATTCCTAAATAGCTCGTAAGCCTACTTACGGTTTGGCGAATGGCGCAGTTCGATCACGACAAGATCTAACAAAGTTACATCGATTATCTTGAATAACTCAGATTGAATAATAATTTGAAAGGGATGCAAGTGGATATGTTTTGCAATAAACAATGTAAATGAGAAAAGGCGGTTATGTAATTTCGCACGTGACAGGTTGCATTTAGCGCAAATGGCGCGGGATTCACTTGCGACAGATTACGTGGTTGCTGGTATACTGGTGAGCAAAGTAGAGCTGTTACTCAGAAGTAAAATACATAAAAACAATCTTTGAAGCGGGTTGTGTTTCTTGTCAAAATTTTACCCCAATTGATGCAGAACGTTTCGAGTTTGTGAAGCGTACACAAACATTTTAACATTTTTATGTAAAGTTTATTGGTTTAAAAATATTTCTGTATTATTGGCTATTGCTGCTTTTGGTAAAGGATTTTGCATATCTATTATCACTATTGTTTTCTATCAGATAATATAAAGAGTTCTGAGTTTACTTCAATGCTACAAGAGATTTTAAAGTATAAATCTTTTGCTCCAAATGTATCAGACTCATTAGTATAACACTTTCACAAATGGTTTGATATCTTCTACTATCTGTTCTTATCAAGCGCTAAAGGTACACTGGTGAATGATTAAATGCATGTTGAAAAGTACACCTACTTTTAATTTATTTTGGGCATTGCTCACCAAAATGACCACCACCCTTGTCTGCTCTCTCTATTATATATATCTACTACCTAAAACACAATGGTTATTTAAGGAATACAATTTCTTTGTGTTAGACAACTTTTTTCTCATATCTCGTTAGCATTCGGTTAACATATGAAACTAGTAGCAGAGCTTTGTAGTCAGCAAATATGATACTAATGTTCAGTTGAACTAGCGATTATTTAAGGCGTATTGCACGCGATTTCTTATTTTCCATGTGTTCTGGAAACAGGGAAAATTAGTGTATTTTGGTTGGTTGATCGTAGTAGCAGGTAACATTGGTTGGCTAATGCAGAGATATGTTTTTGAGAAACACAAAGCCTCTATTGGGTTCTTGAATTTTGTAGTCCATTACGTTCGGTGAATCTTATTAATCTCTTAAACAATAGTTTATGACTATCCGAACTTTAAATTTTGTAAATTTGTTAAAACCTACTGAGACAGAACGTTTTCGATCGCTTTGTGCCGATCTTCATCAGTGTCTTCTGCTTGGAGATGTTGGGTCAAGCAGTGACGGTTTTAAAGGTAGGTTTTCGATAGTATCAAAGAGTATGTGTGATTTGTATTGTGTTTGTTCGTTTAATATGTTTGTACTTTGTGTTTTTGTGTGTCTATAAATTTCATATTGTTCTAGTGTGTTGAGATGTGGTCCTTTTTTGTTGATGTGTAGGATTTCTAGGTTATGGTAAATGTCTGTGTATTTGTGTCCTGTTTCTTTTATGTGATTGTAAAATGTTGAGTTGTTGTTCTGTTTGAATTCCTCGACTATATATTTAAAGGTGCGCCTGTTTGTGCAATGTAAAATTTGTTTCATTCGTCGCAGTTCAGTTTGTATACGCCTGATGCTTGTAGTTTGTCTTTGTTGTTGGTGTTTTGTTTTATTTTGTATTGTAACTTGTTATTAGTTTTGTATGCTATTTTGCATCCTATTTTTTTGAAATTTGCGGGCTATTTTGCTTGTGGTTTTGTGTATGTATGGTAATGTGATGTAATTGTTTTCCCTGTCTGTAGTGTTAATTTTAGTGTGTTTTTGTATTTTGTATCATAGATTGTCTATTATTGTGGTGTTGTATCCATTTGTGTTTGCTAAATATTTAATTGTGTCTAGTTCTTTGTTTATGTTTTCTGTGGTCATTGAGACTTCTACAGGTGTATGGAGCATGGATCTGAAGGCAGCGTGTTAGTGTTGGATAGAGTGGTTTGAGGTGTTGTGGATATTGGGATTACGGGGATAAGAAATGATTTTTAGATGGTACTGTATTAAGGAAGAAAAGTGAAATTCGGAAAGTGGAAATTCCGAATTTTAATGGAGAGAATTTTAATTTGAACGGAAATATTCTATGTTCTTTTACATCTCAGTACATCTTTTAAACACCCATGGTTAACCAATCTCTCTCCAATGGTGTACGGTCAATATCCAGGCTTGTTTTTTCACATTTGAAAATCATTAGAAAACTTTTGAAAAATAACATAATTAAAATTCGGGTTTTAGTACTCTGAGACTAATTAGCTAAAGTAAAATAACATATGTAATTGCGTAGAGGGTCATAAATGAATAAGACTTATTCCTGAGTAACACAAGCGGAAAATCCTTAAACTTTCCAATCACTGTAATCTTGAAATGCTAAGAAATTAATTTCTTATAATCTGGAAAAGTATGTAATGTTTATTATTTCTTGTCAACTTGCTTTGGTGATGACGTAATCAGCTAATAGCACACACATTGAGTTATAGTTATCATAGATGGAGTGGATAGAAAACAAATAAAAAAAAGTCAATTCCTACTTAAATCAACAAAGAAAATTTTATTTTAGTTTTATTTTTGTTATAATTATAATTGATATAAATATGTGACAGAATCGTAATATTAAGTGGCAAAATTATAAAGCGAATTTCCTTGCAATTTTCAATTTTCTTTTCGTATGTATGGTGTTAGACTATTATTTTTATTTTTTACTATTTATACGCTTTCTTGTTTTTCGTCGTTTCCATTGTAGTTTCTATTCGCTTTCCTTTCGACTTATCCATTTGCTAAACAAGGTTCAAGAGCTTTAATCCAGTTTGTTTGTTTATTTTATTCTTTTCATTCATTTTTAATCCTAAAGAATTATTTATAATATTGTGTGGTAGCCATGGCAACAATTTAAGGTTATACAATTCTACAAACATTTATCCAGTAAGTTTTCACGCCAGTCCATTACGTACTTAGTGCAGTCTATTATTTAATCTTAGTTATAGTAATTTATATTTTTTTATTTGTCTATTATGTTTCCAAGGCTTCATTAATGAATGTGACTATTTTTTTCGAACAAGAAATAAAATAGTAAAATATTTTTCAATCCTTAGCCTATATTATAACACTATTACATCAAGAAACAGCACAGTAGGTTATCTTTATCATTGTAAATAATTTAATTTGCAAATTTAAACCAATTTAAGAAAAAAGATTGTGTATTGATTAATTTTAAACTTGAATTCTGTCAAACTCGACATTCTTCATACTCGAGACCCTTAAAGTCCACATTATGTCGAGTTTTCGAGACTACTGTAGACTATATCATTAGGCCTATGTTATCTCTCTTAGTAATGTATTTTACTAAAATATTAACTATACAGGCTAATTTTAATTCAATACTGTACATACATGATTATAACAACCTGTAAGGAGTGTACTTGAATTTTAGAAACTGATATTTGCATTTGGTTGATTTTGACGCTACATTCTACCTTGTTTTGTTATTTTCTGAAAAAAAAATTGATGTTTTTTTAGATAAATCTTCATTGTTATTAATATTTTTAAATTTTATATAGTGGAATTTTTGGTTTTTCATTGGTAACCAAAACTTACGCAGATCGAAACAGTTGTTATCCTGCCTGAAATAAATATAGTGAAATAAACAAAAGGATATACTAATTTCTAAGTACTGTAATGAAAAAAAATATCATACTAGTTGGAATCTCAAACAAAATTGAGCGGAGAATCCAGTGTACTTGGCAGTCCCTTGTAAGTCCTACATGAAGAGCATGTCGCGCGAACCCACATACGCGTCTTAAATCGACCAGTGTGCCAAGTGCCTTATACGGAACTGAACTCTATATTATGAAAATATTTTACTTTTAACACATTTAGCTTATAGAAGTTTTACACTACATTGACGTGGTTAAATTTTACCAACAAACATTATAGCCTAAACAAGAACCTTAACACTAAAAATAGTCCAAATCACTAAAATGTAACAATACTAGACTGACGTTATTTATCTTTAGCTCTAATTTACAGTAATATCTATTTTACACGTAGGGGAGCTGAAAATCGGGGAGGGGGCAGAAAAATTAATTACACCACTGGGCAGACATACATTGATTTTTATTAAAAATAAACCATAAATAGATAAACTAAAAATCGTAATTTTATGTATACCTCCCCAATTGCTTGGAAAATGTGGTGAGTACGGCTGATAGTCCGGTGTTTGTAAGAGATTGACAAGAAAAACAAGCAGATTTTATTTAGATTATTATATGTTTCTCGTTTATGTTTATAAATACTAGTTAGAAATTATATATATTTCGTGCCTACAGGAACAATTAACAAGAATCTCTGACCCCCACAGCATATGCTATAAGCATGGGGGTCATTTACCTTCGACTATCTGAACTTCTAAATAAATAACACTTTTTAAATTTAAAAGCACTTTCACCTTAGTTAGTTTACTGATGATTATCATCAACTTATGATGCCTGAATAAAGCGAAAACACTGTTAAATTTAAACACTTGTGGAAGTATTTAAAAGTCGTTACTTATTTACACGAAATACTTTCTATAAATTAAAGAAGTTACCTGAGCCGCCTCAACCCTTGTCAAAATTTCTTCTGGACGAGATAGCACTCATTAACGTTTATGATAATTTGTAAAACCGAGCTTGCCGAAACGGCACTGTTTTCTAGGAATTTTGTTGCTTGCCGAAATAGCACTTGGCGAAATAGCACTCAATAGTGTAAAGTCTATTGACGTACCAGGATCCGTCAAGCGAGACGCTCCATGCGTGAACTCATTGAGGGAGGGATATATAGTAAAGTACAGAAGATAAGCAGGAGACGCATTTCCTTAAATCCTGGAACCAGCGGAGAAGTAAAATTTGCCGCAGTATGTAATTATAAAGGTCTAGGAGAAATGAAAAGACTATTGTTGTTAGCACTGGCCGAATACTTCACCAAACGCTCACCTTCGAATTACTTTGATAAAAAATAGTTTCTACGGCTATCTATATTCGGCGTTTACAGGGAATTATATGGTCTTCTGACATCAAGTTCAAACACAATGCTCTATCGGGGTTATGGGGATAAGATCTGATTGTTAGATGGTAGAGTATTTAGGAAGAATAGAGTTATGTCTTTGGCAGTGGAGAATCTAAATGTTTACGGAAATACTCTACAGCCTCAGCTATATTATGTTAAATATATGCCAGTACATCTCTGAAACACCTGTGATTAACCCATTTCTTCTTCTTGGTGTGCTAGAAATGTCCAGGTTTGTTTTCTCACATTTAAAAATCGTTATAAAATTCTTGCAAGATAATATACCTAAAATTATGCTGCTGTCGCTTATAAACTCTCTCAGCATGATTGTTTTGGTATTTTGCCCCTTTCCCTTATAATCTCTGTGTGTTAAATAACTATTTTTCATGCAAATAGTTTCATAAATAATTTTAAAAAAGTTTTAAACACTAATACTTTAGGAGTAAACACACAATCCTAATCTAGTACATCAGTTTCTTTGTTAGAATTAAGATTTTAAGGCTAAACAATATTCATAGGTAATTATTTGAATACTATCATAGGTAATTTAGTGAATACTATCAACTTACTTGGATACTCGTTTCGAAACTCACGTTTCATTGACGAAGTTAACTCTTTACTCATTCTATTTTAACTTCGTCTATGTTAACCATCTATGTTAATTTCGTCAATGTTAACAATCTATGTTAACTTCGTCTATGTTAACAATCTATGTTAGCTCTGGAATAACTTCATAAATGTACTGTAACTACTATTTCAAAACAAGTAAGCTAATAGTTTTCACATAGGTAGTCAAATTATTACTTGTGATTTATTCAGAGAATTCAACATGATTAGAGCAAACAAAATAATCATATATATTTAATGAGTAATATATATAAATTTATTCAGTGCGTTCTATATAATTAACTAGTGTTTTCTATATATTTATACAATATATTCTATATATTTAAGCGATTTGTTCTATTTACCTATTTAGCGCGTTTATATTTAATCAGTGTTTCCATAAATTTCTATCAGTGTATTATATATATATATATATATATATATATATATATAAACAATTTATTTTATATATTGAATCAGAGTATACTATATATTTAATAAGCTTATTAATCAGTACATTCTATAAATTTATTCAGTGTGTTCTAAATATTTAATCAGAGTATTCTATATACAGTGTGTTCCTAATATTTATTCAGTATATTCTATGTTTTATTAATTATATTCTATGTATTTATTGTGTTCTATATATTTATTTAGTATAGTCTACATTTATTTATTCAGTGTATTCTACATATTTAATTAGTGTGTTCTATACATTTAACCAATGTAGTCTATTCTAAATACTGTACTTAGTCAGTGTATTCTTTATACTTAATCAGTGTATTCTCTATATTCCGTCAGTATGTTCTATCTAGTCAGTGTATTCTACTTACTAATTAGTGTGTTAAATATATTTAATCAGTATATTCTACGTATTTACTCAGTGTGTTCTATAGATTTAATCAATGTAGCTATTCTAAATACTTAATGTGTCTATATACTTAATCATTGTATTCTCAATATTTCGTCAGTGTGTTCTATCTTGCCAGTATATTCTGCTTACTAATTAGTATCATATATATATATATATATATATATATATATATATATATATATATATATATATGCATATATAACCAGTTTAATCTATATATTTATTTAGTGTGTTATATATATTTAATCATTGTGCATTATATATTTTAAAAAAGTATATTTATTTTTTAAAAAATAGCAACAATTCATTTCAATTCAGTTAATTTCAAGATATTATAAAAGAACAACGCAAAACTCACAACTATGTGGCCATAATGGAAAACAAAATTCAGAAAGCATTGATAACGAAGTAGATTTCGAGGTGCAAGGTCTTTTTGTCGCACGCTACTGATAACAGACACACAACATCCAACTGAACTAATTACTTTTTCTGATAAGGCGTGAACGTTATAATGTGGAATAAATAAAAGCTAGAGCACGCAGCCTTTCGGCGCGTGATAGCACGATTTATTGACACGGTTACCAATGTTTCACCGAAAATAACATTTATTTCGTTCTCACTTCTCGTCCTTATTGTAAACTCGTAATGGCACTTCCAGGCTTCAGATGTATGCTTTTAAGTGGGAATGTCGATTGTTTTTAAAACAATGTGAAATATTTTAATTCTAACACCTACTGACTAATACAGAAACTTATTTTGCTTATATATGAACGCAACTATGAAACTAAAAGAATTTGAAACTATTTTAAATTATTAATAGGAATGAATTATTCCATTAGTCAGAATAGTCATTTACTGCAAGTAGAATCAGAGTTTTAGGAAAGAAAATAAGTGACTGAAACAACGAATGCATGTGGCGAAATTTAAGAAAATATTTTTGAAATTATTGAAATATAAAAAAAATATGCCAAGGAAATCTAGTTGTTTGTAGAAAGACGTCAGAATTGTTTGAAAGTTAATTATACATTTTCATAACAAAAATGGGTTGGTTTGACATTGTCCGAGATAGGATTTGCGATTGCTTTATAAACATTGTTAATTAATCGTCACAAGACCGTTAACCTTCGAGAGGACGCATAGCATTTCAAACGGGAGAGGGCGCTTGCGGAGATTTCTTCGGCACAAATAACATTTAACATTTAAACGGTTTACGATTTTATACTTGGGTGACTTCACAATTTAATAGCCTACTATATAAATGCATTGAAAATAAATTTAGACATCATTATTGTACAATTTTAATTTTCTATAACGTCATGTTTCTAAAAATACTTTGAATTGTTAAAACGTGTAAGCAATGTATACTAGATCACTGTTTTTATTACGGGAGAGGTTTTGCGAGGTTTTTTCTATAATAAACTAATTCAACGTCTAAACATAAACAATATTTTATCGTGATAGTAGGCCCTACATACAAGAATATGAAATTAATTATAATATTTAGTGAAAAGGAGGAATACCTTTATTCACACATATAACCTAAAAAATTAGTGGATGAAAAAAATATTGGATTTATAACACAACACGTTCTAGAAGAATCTTATAGTATTTAATGAAAAAACAATTCATAATTATTTATTTCTAAGCTTACTAGTCACCACTAGTGTAGCGTGAACATAACCTACTCTCATGAGAATTATGTTTCTTTTTGCTATTCTCCCTTGCCTTTGTGGTTCAGTAAACCACAGCAATTTTTGTTTTATACTAAAAAAAGATGATTTTCTATTGTAAATCTGCACTGTAACAGCTTCCTGGCAGATTTGAAGGTGGATTTTCTCTATAACGTCAAAATTTGACAACATTTCAACAAATTGGTCATTTTCAGATTCACCTATTATGTCTTCATTCGTTTCATTTACCATTTCATTGACTTCTTCGCCAGGTTCATCATCTGGCAGAGAGACTCGTTTTCATCAAAATCATCAAAGAGCTGTCTAACAAAATTTCTGGACAGAAAGTATACATTCATTTTCCCTCTTTTTCGCCTCTTCAAATGGAACAACAGTAAACTGTGAAACTTAGATACTAAAAAGACATACAACACTAAAATAATAATAACAACAAAAACACTAATAATTTTACTCCACAAAGTCTTTTGTAATGTAAATAACTGCACGAGGAACTCCGAACAAATAACAAAAGGGCGCTTCTGGACGAAACCTCCGCAATCTGCTTGCGCCTGACAAAGATTAAATTCACACTAGACCTATGAGGAAAATATGAATAAAAATATATTGGGCCGATTCCTAGAAGGCAGGTTGTGGAGTAACGAGACGGAAATAAACTTCTGGCAACAACAAAGACATTTTCTAAACTAATAATGATGATACGTGCGGAGAAAAATTCCGCATGCGCCCTCTCGAACATTAAAACAGTTTCTAACTACAGACATACTTATTCACAACACCTCAAACCACCCTATCCAACACATACACGCTGCCTACAGATCCACGCTCCATACACCTGTAGAAGTCTCAATGACCACAGAAAACATAAACAAAGAACTAGACACAATTAAATATTTAGCAAACACAAATGGATACAACACCACAATAATAGACAATCTATGATACAAAATACAAAAACACACTAAAATTAACACTACAGACAGGGAAAACAAATACATCACATTACCATATATGAACAAAACTACAAACAAAATAGCTTGGAAATTTTAAAAAATAGGATACAAAATAGCATACAACACTAATAACAAGTTACAATACAAAATACAACACAACACCAACAACAAAGATAAACTACAAGCACCAGGCGTATACAAATTAAACTGCAACATGTGCAACAAATTCTACATTGGGAAACAAGTCGGATCTTTAAACAGAAAGTCGACGAAAACAAACAGAACATTAACTCAGCATTTTACAATCACATAAAGAAAGAGAACACAAATTCACGGACATTTATCATAACCTAGAAATCTTATACATCAATAAAAAAGGACCACATCAGTAGGAATGAGGTCAGTTCAGCGCACTACCCCTAACTCGGCCGCTACGTAACCTAGGACTATAGGGGTAGTTTTGGATGATGCTCAAGGTCATCCCGGCCCTGACCCTAGACCAAGGGGTGGTCTCGACCACGTCTAGAGGGGTAGGGGGTAGTTTTTCGAAAAATTTTTTATTTTAACCTAACTCGGCCGCTACGTAACCTAGGACTATAGGGGTAGTTTCGGATGACGTGGGGGGTTGATGCCTACCTGATCCCAGCCTTAGGGGTGGTTTCGACCGCGTCTAGAGGGGTTGGGGGTAGTTTTTCGAAAAAATTTAACTCCAAGCCACTAACCTAGGCTAGCCAAATTAGAACCGACCTAACCTAACCTAAGTGTCAGGGGTGACCTCGGCTACGTTCAGGACCATCTCCGGGGGTTACTCCGGGGGTGGATTGGGGGTGGGGGGTAGTTTTCGAAAAAATTTTGGAAAAACGTTTCCTGACCGATAGGGTGTGTCTAGAGTGCATTATCGCGTCGGTAGGGGTAGTTTCACCTAGGGGTAGTTTTTGAATAAAATACGAAAATGCCGAAAATCGATCGGTTGGATCAACAGACAGTACGGGATACGTGTAGAGGCTCTTTTGGACCGTTGCGGGGGTGGATTACCTAGGGGTAGTTTTTAAATAAAATACGAAATTGCCAAAAATCGATCGGTTGGATCAAATGACCGTACGGGATATGTGTAGAGTCCATTATGAACGACTGTGGGGGTGGTTTCACCTGTAATCAGATTGCCAAAAATGATCGGTGACCTAGGTAAAAGTCACCACCGAACCCGCGCTTGAGGTAACACCGCCTAAGAGCGGGCAAAGCTAACACGGAGCACGGCCTCGGTTAAAGCCAATCCAAGCCCAGCCACCCAGCAGCTATGCCTTAGGTAAAGCTAACACGGAGCAAGGTAAAGCCAACCTGGGTAACCCCGGAATCAGGCCATACCTAGAGACACCCAGGAGCCGGGCCTTAGTTAAAGCAGTCAGCCTTTAAGTAAAGCTACTCAAGAGCAGGGCCAAGATGATTGCTATATCAATTACAACCTATCGACTAAGACAAGTACCTCCACCAAGTCCTAGGTAAAGCCATCACGAGGCCGACCCCTCGGTAAAGTAACCCAGTAACCAGACCATCGATAAAGCTACCACGGGGTCGGGGCTTAGGTAAAGCTACCATGGAGTTAGACCATAGGTAAAGCAAACACGGAGCAAGGACTCAGGTAAAAGCCATCTCGAAGACAGCCGATAGGTAAAGTAACCCTGGATTCAGGCATCAAGTGGGGGTGGTTATCAAATAATATATGAAATTACCAAAAAATGATCGGTTAGATCAAACGACCAACGACCTACATAGAGTTCAAATAGTCAACAAGTTGAATCGACCAATCACAACGCAGGGGCCCGGTAGGCCTACGTAAACGGTCAATGTAAGACGAGAAGGCCTATATAACGTGTTAAACCAATATATATGACAGCCCACATAATGTGTTAAACAAATATGCAAGCCTACATACATACTATGCTAGGCCGACATACTATGTCGGTAAATCACCGGCCAAAGCCTATATGAACTGAGATAGTTTCACCTCATATATCAGGTAGAACCACGGGCAGGCAACCGTATAATATGGGGAGTACTATAAGGTATAGCTAAACCAATATATACGATAGCCCACATAATGTGTTAAACAAATACGCAAGCTTGCATACATACTATGCTAGGCCTACATACATGAATCCCTAAATGCGCCTACTATGTCTGTAAACACAGGCCAAAACCTTTATGACCTGAGCTATTTTCACCTCTTCTATCAGGTTGATCCTGGCAACCGTATAATATGGGAGGTACTATAGGGTACATCTACCAATGTATAACCTATCAAGCCCACGTAAAGATTTAATATATCTGATGACGTACGAGCGACATGCGCACCTATAACCAGAGTGGCCTACCCCTAAATAAAATGGCTGATGCGGGGCAAAGGGTTATGATTGTCAAACTCAAAATTTGTCTATGCTACAAAATAATAAGCAAAGCAACAAAGCCCCGTCGTATCAGGGAATACGCTTGACCGTGTGCTAGACATGTACAGACTTGCAGAGATAACACATTATCTAAAAAACCGCAACGGCTGCCGCTATAGCAAGCTTAAAACCCGCACGGCTGTGTCGTTGTGAATCTAGGCACGTGTCTATGTTTTGATTACTGTATCAATTTACTGTGTACTGTCGTCATACCAAGGCCTATAATCAGAAATCAGTGTAAATAATCAAATAGCCTCAATGGACATCTCCTATAGCTGTAAATGTATCTAGATATAAAGGTATATATGGAGAAACACTAATAATGAGGCCTATCACAAAACGAGAATAAATATATGTTATAAAACGATGCTAAGCCATCATGCATGCTATCATACATAGGCTTGTTAAGCCAACACACGTGATAGGACACATAATGTGTTAAACAAATATGCGTGTAAACCCGCATACTATGCCAAGCCGACTTACAGGGGCCTACTATGTCGGTAAACCACTGGCCAAGGCCTATATGATCTGAGCTAGTTTCACCTCGTCTATCAGGTAGAACTTGGCAAACGTATAATACGGGAAGTACTATATGGTATAGCTAACAATGCATAACCCATCACGCCCATGACGGTCAACAAATATTACAATATAATTTTAAAAAAAGTTACGCAACCTATATACATACAATGCTAACCAATATAGGCATATATACTATGCTAAACCAGCATGCAATATACTCTAAATAGCCATATATATATATGCTGTTAAACCAATATGCAGGTTAACCTATATACAGCCCTTATTAGGCAAATATCCCCGTTACCCACATAGGCCTATGTTAAACCAGGATGAATGATAGCTTATATAGTGTGTTAAACAAATATGCATGTAAACCTACATAAATAATATGCTAAGCCTGTGCTAAACAGATATCCGTGTAAACCAAATAAATACTATGTTAGGCCTACATAATGTGTTAAACATATATGTGTATAAGCCTACATAGATATTATGCTAAGAAGACATGGGCCTACAAAGTATAACACATTATATCCGGCGCATAGTTTAGCTAATGGTTATCACACACACTATCCTACAAGCTGCCCACAAATTACCACATAATACCTGATACATAGCTTGGCTAATCATTAACACATAGTAGGCCCCAACACATAATATCCGGTGCATAGCCTCGCTAAATAAGCATAAACTCCCCAAAATTGGTATATCAATTATGTATGGTCTAGATATAGTCACACATGTCATTTCAAAAGTCAGCTGGAAAGAAACACTAGCCTGGTATATACTATGTTAAACCAGCATGCAATATACTCTAAATAG
This sequence comes from Prosapia bicincta, assembly GCA_036971475.1. NCBI lineage: Eukaryota > Metazoa > Arthropoda > Insecta > Hemiptera > Cercopidae > Prosapia > Prosapia bicincta. Next base: position 284,446,779 of record JBAIZL010000001.1, read on the forward strand.
CCATATATACGCTGTTAAACAAATATGCGTGTAAACCCACATAAATACGCCAAGCCAATATCCATGCTATCATAGATAGGCGTATATACTATGTTAGGCCCACATACTGCGTTAAACAAACATGTATGTAAGCCGACAAGGGCCTACAAATTATATCCGGTGCATAGTTTAGCTAATGGTTATCACACAGTAGCCTGACTACAACCTGCCCACATAATACCTGATACATAGCTAGACTAATCATTAACACATAGTATCCGATACATAGCCCGACGATGGGTTAACATATAGTATCCGATAAGTAGCTTGAGAATGCCCCAACACATAATATCCGGTGCATAGCCTCGCTAATGGTTAGCACATAGTAGCCGATGCTGAGCCTGGCTATGGAATATCACATATTATCTGATGTGTAGCCTGACTAATGGTTAACACAGCCAATGCATAGCTAGGCTAATGATTAACATAAAGTATCCAATGCATAGCTGGGCTAATAGTTATTTTTAACTATGGGTTAACATATAGTATCCGATAAGTAGCTTGACTATAGCCCAACATATAATCTCCAATGCATAGCCAGGCTAATGTTCATCATGTAGTACCCAATGCATAGCTTGAGTATGGTTTATCCAAAGCATAGCTTGACTATGATTATCACATGAGTAGGTTGATTACAAACTAACACATAATAATCATTGCATAGTCTGGCTAATGGTTATTAAATAGTACCTGTTGCATAGCCAGGCTAATGATTAACACATAGTACCCGATGCATAGTCTGACTAGGGTAAACACATAGTATCCGAACCATAGATTGACTAATGGTTAACACATGGTATCCAAAGCATAGCTAGGCTAGTGAATAACTAGTGGTTAGTTTGATAATGATTAACACACACAGTTTCCGATGCGTAGCTTAGCTAATGGATAACACATAGTAACCTATGCTTAGCCTGACTAGGGCTAGCACATAGTATCCGAGGTATAGATTGATTAATGGTTAACACGTGGTATCCAAAGCATAGCTAGGCTAGTGAATAACTAATGGTTAGTTTGACTATGGGTAACACACACAGTACCTGTTGCATAGCTAGGCTAATGATTAACACATAGTACCAGCTGCATAGCCCGACTAGGGCTAGCACATAGTATCCGAGGTATAGATTGACTATAGGTTAACAAATAGTATCCGATGAGAAGCTTGAATACAAAGTAACACACAATATCCGTTGCATAGCTCGGCTAAAGTTCGTCATATAGCACCCGAAGTATAGCCTGACTATGGGCTAACACATAGCATCTGACGAGTGGCGTGATATAAGGTAACACACGGTATCTGATGCACAACTTAGGATCGAATATGACGTCATCCGGGGCAAAGACGGCGGCTATGTTGATACCGTGATGGCCAGTGTAGGCTAGATCAAATAACTAAACTACTGTCTTACGCTAAGTTTAGCCGACCAACATACGCGAAGTTCAAACGAACAACATTTACACCAAGCTCAAATAGGCTACGGCCAGATCAGCGTTTCAGCTAATCAACGTTGAAAAACTTACGCTAATCAACCAGCAAACTGACACCTGGTTCAAACGGGCCTATGGTTAGTGAAGGCACCGGCAAAAGCCCTAGGTCTTAGACATAGCTACCAACGCCTACCAAAATATCTATGCAGAAACCGTCAAGGCCTGTCTAGGTATGTTGTATCATTTACAGCATCAAAACTTAGGTAAAGCTACCTTTCAGGTAGGCCCTAGGTAAAGCTACCCTGGAGTCAGGTCTTAGGTGAAGCCACCAGGGCCTTAGGTAAGGCAAACATTGTGCAAGGTCTCAGGTAAAGCCATCCTGGAGAAGGGCCCGTGTTTTGCCCTAATCAGATTTTAACGCACTTTAACGACAGTTTACATTTTTGTTAGATTTAGCATGAGTTTACATGTTTTTGCGAAGTTATAATTATCCTAAATTACGCCGGATGATTGGAATTTTTACAGAGATATGTCTAAGCTAGTGTTAAACTTGTCTAGAGGCTGAGTTTACTAGATATCCAGTAATGTGTCTCGTGCGGGTTGCGACCTGTCAAGCAGATTGTAATGTGTATAATGCAGCTGTAACTAGATTTAACACTGAATGTTTAATTTGGTTATTGTTCAAATCATATTATTATCAAGACACTAGTACTTATCCCTTGTTGACCTCTACCTATATAGTTTGTTTTAGGAGTTTCAATAAGTACAAACACATGTAAACAAAATCATTTTATTGATCACATAGTAGTATTATTTACATTAGGCTTAGCTACGATAGATATACTCTTATCGTAGCGGATGTCCGCACTCTGCATATGCTACACTTTTGAAGGTTCAATGCACACCCCAGACAGGCAAACACATGTCCGCACGGTAGAAGGGCAACCTGTATTTCTTCGATACAGCAAATCTTGCACAGCGTACGATCAATCTGATTGTTTACACCGTCATCGTCGTCCGAGTAGTCTTCATCGTCTGTTGTACAGATGTCTACCCCCATCTGTGCCTGTTTAGCACATATACCCACTATGTATTTACATTTAGGAAACCACTTTGCATGTTCCTGTAACGGATCATCATTCGCTGACCAATCTTTAAGGCCTCCGGCGCATGTAAAGCACAATGTTTGATCTTCTGGGCCGGTGTAAAAGAAACCCGCTTCGCTGAGACGCTCGGGGTTGACAGTATCATTTGACACCCCTTTCCAAGTACGAAACGATCTTAATCTACGACGATACGGTGATAGTTTGGGGAAGGCTTTCTTCTCGATTGTGAGAGTATCTGTCCAGTAGTAGACACCTACCATGGTGTTGTCTGAGGACTTGGGTCTGTGTTGTCCGTACTTATATTGTTGGTTAGGGGATGATTATGTCAAGGTTGATGGGGGTTACCACGGAGGCATGTTGAACTCGTTCAGATTTATGCTCAGCAATAGGCCGACTTTCCCTGCAGATGGACTAGTGTTATGGCAAGCAACAGTTAAACCTATACAGATGACCAGCCGGACGCCATCTTGACCGACATTTTGTTTGACGTCATTTGCTGCGGTTATGTTGATATCGCGGTCATAACAGTATTAATGTATAGGTTTTAAAGAAGCATTGTCGAGCTCTGTGAGTATGATCTACACCTGCAATGAAACGTTACTCTATTACCGTCGGTCATAGAGGTAATTATATACCGTTTTTCGGCTTGTGATGAGCAATTACGCGGGGAGGGGTGAAGTAGGTATATATGCCGGGAATTTCATACAGAGAGCACCAGTCTTCGGCGTTTTTGCAATTAAGTGTGTTAAGATTAACGATGACCGATAAAAGTATTCAGTCAGAGGTGAGTATGAATTAGTGTGTTCTTTCTTCTAAATACTTTCTATTTTTCGTTATTCCAATTTTTCCATTGGTTTTCCAGCCAACAAACATCGACGATGAAACGGGTATTTGGGTTGATTTAGGTAACCGACATAGCCCTGGGACATCGTACTATAGCCGCAATTCGATGGAGGCCGAGCCGAGTACCTCTGGTACCACATCGCAGGTAATTATATACAATTTAGACTATTATCAGAGGCTCATTTTCATATCTAATAATGATATGTTTCTTTCAGGGGACAAACACTCCGGCCAAAGGACCCGAGTCTACCAACCATCCAACACTGGTGATTATTGTATTCCTATTGCGTTATTAACGTTATCTTTGTATTTTTCATTACTAATAAATTGTATTTCATAGGCTGGACCAATAAATCACGCTATCATCAGGGTTGGAAATCGAGTTTTTCATTCAAGCGTATTAGAGGAGGAACTGAAGCACATACGAGGGGTCGAGCACGCCCGTATTGACTGTTTACTTTGTTTAGGACGCAGGATATGATATCCTCCTCAATATGCGGTAAGTTTTATTGAACGGTGATAGTAGTAGTATAGGCTTATACAAGATTTTTTAATTTCTATTTAATCCTTTTCTAGACTGTTGTGGAGTATGCACGTGAAGCTGCAGCACGTAGCGTAACGACCGATGCACTACATATGCTAAGACGGCTTGTATCGGACCTAGAGGCGGCGTTGCGTAAAGACACGTGTGAGGATAGCTTCTACGCGGTCGGCGTATGGAGGATTATGATTGGCGAGCTGGACAAGCTAGTTGAAGAGGGCAGAAGAAGAGTGGCCGTCGCTGAAGCGAAGGCAGTAATGGTCGAGCGAGACCCTCCATACACGGTCGTAAGTGTTACATTTTGTAGCGATACCTGTATTTATACTATTCGTGTACAATAATATAAATTATCCACTTTGTACGTGTGTTGAAACAGAGAAGTTCGGGAGAGCAGATTGAAGGAGGCGGCTATCGTATAGCGGACTGCGTTGTATGCTTGGGAAAACCACCATGCACCGTCATCATACCCTGCGGTCACGTTTATTGCAACGAGTGTGCTGAAAAGGTGCAGATGTGCCCCATATGTAGGAAACACGTAGACAGACGCTACCGGCTATATCTGAACTTGGAGTAATTGTTCAAAATATTCGTTAATAAAGTCTTACCTGTATATCCAGAGTTTTATTTACACCTTAAGTACCTATTATGATAAGGCGAGCATCGGTAGCCGGTTAACTATTGTTAAGGGTTGACTCCAAGCTGGCTTTACCTAAGGCCCTTCTACAGGATGGCTTTACCTGGGGCATACCTCAAAGGTGGCTTTACCTAGGGCCTACCTGAAAGATAGCTTTACCTAAGTTTTGATGCTGTAAATGATACAACATACCTAGACAGGCCTTGACGGTTTCTGCATAGATATTTTGGTAGGCGTTGATAGCTATGTCTAAGACCTAGGGCTTTTGCCGGTGCCTTCACTAACCATAGGCCCGTTTGAACCAGGTGTCAGTTTGCTGGTTGATTAGCGTAAGTTTTTCAACGTTGATTAGCTGAAACGCTGATCTGGCCGTAGCCTATTTGAGCTTGGTGTAAATGTTGTTCGTTTGAACTTCGCGTATGTTGGTCGGCTAAACTTAGCGTAAGACAGTAGTTTAGTTATTTGATCTAGCCTACACTGGCCATCACGGTATCAACATAGCCGCCGTCTTTGCCCTGGATGACGTCATATTCGATCCGGATACTGTGTGTTAGCCTTAGTCGAGCCATTCATCGGATATGTGTTAGCACTAGTCAAGCTAAGCATAGGTTACTATGTGTTATCCATTAGCTAAGCTACGCATCGGATACTGTATGTGTTAACCATAGTCAAACTAACCACTAGTTATTCGCTAGCCTAGCTATGCTTTGGATACCATGTGTTAACCATTAGTCAATCTATGGTTCGGATACTATGTGATTACCCTAGTCAGACTATGCATCGGATACTATGTGTTAATCATTAGCCTAGCTATGCAACAGGTACTATTTAATAACCATTAGCCAGACTATGCAATGATTATTATGTGTTAGTTTGTAATCAACCTACTCATGTGATAATCATAGTCAAGCTATGCTTTGGATACTGTTTGTTAAACCATACTCAAGCTATGCATTGGGTACTACATGATGAACATTAGCCTGGCTATGCACTGGAGATTATGTGTTGGGGCCTACTATGTGTTAATGATTATCCAGGCTAGTGTTTCTTTCCAGCTGACTTTTGAAATGACATGTGTGACTATATCTAGACCATACATAATTGATAAGCCAATTTTGGGGAGTTTATGCTTATTTAGCGAGGCTATGCACCGGATATTATGTGTTGGGGCCTACTATGTGTTGACGATTACCCAAGCTATGTGTCAGGTATTATGTGGTAATTTGTGGGCAGCTTGTAGGATAGTGTGTGTGATAACCATTAGCTAAACTATGCGCCGGATATAATGTGTTATACTTTGTAGGCCCATGTCTTCTTAGCATAATATCTATGTAGGCTTATACACATATATGTTTAACACATTATGTAGGCCTAACATAGTATTTATTTGGTTTACACGCATATCTGTTTAGCACAGGCTTAGCATATTATTTATGTAGGTTTACATGCATATTTGTTTAACACACTATATAAGCTATCATTCATCCTGGTTTAACATAGGCCTATGTGGGTAACGGGGATATTTGCCTAATAAGGGCTGTATATAGGTTAACCTGCATATTGGTTTAACAGCATATATATATGGCTATTTAGAGTATATTGCATGCTGGTTTAGCATAGTATATATGCCTATATTGGTTAGCATTGTATGTATATAGGTTGCGTAACTTTTTTTAAAATTATATTGTAATATTTGTTGACCGTCATGGGCGTGATGGGTTATGCATTGTTAGCTATACCATATAGTACTTCCCGTATTATACGTTTGCCAAGTTCTACCTGATAGACGAGGTGAAACTAGCTCAGATCATATAGGCCTTGGCCAGTGGTTTACCGACATAGTAGGCCCCTGTAAGTCGGCTTGGCATAGTATGCGGGTTTACACGCATATTTGTTTAACACATTATGTGTCCTATCACGTGTGTTGGCTTAACAAGCCTATGTATGATAGCATGCATGATGGCTTAGCATCGTTTTATAACATATATTTATTCTCGTTTTGTGATAGGCCTCATTATTAGTGTTTCTCCATATATACCTTTATATCTAGATACATTTACAGCTATAGGAGATGTCCATTGAGGCTATTTGATTATTTACACTGATTTCTGATTATAGGCCTTGGTATGACGACAGTACACAGTAAATTGATACAGTAATCAAAACATAGACACGTGCCTAGATTCACAACGACACAGCCGTGCGGGTTTTAAGCTTGCTATAGCGGCAGCCGTTGCGGTTTTTTAGATAATGTGTTATCTCTGCAAGTCTGTACATGTCTAGCACACGGTCAAGCGTATTCCCTGATACGACGGGGCTTTGTTGCTTTGCTTATTATTTTGTAGCATAGACAAATTTTGAGTTTGACAATCATAACCCTTTGCCCCGCATCAGCCATTTTATTTAGGGGTAGGCCACTCTGGTTATAGGTGCGCATGTCGCTCGTACGTCATCAGATATATTAAATCTTTACGTGGGCTTGATAGGTTATACATTGGTAGATGTACCCTATAGTACCTCCCATATTATACGGTTGCCAGGATCAACCTGATAGAAGAGGTGAAAATAGCTCAGGTCATAAAGGTTTTGGCCTGTGTTTACAGACATAGTAGGCGCATTTAGGGATTCATGTATGTAGGCCTAGCATAGTATGTATGCAAGCTTGCGTATTTGTTTAACACATTATGTGGGCTATCGTATATATTGGTTTAGCTATACCTTATAGTACTCCCCATATTATACGGTTGCCTGCCCGTGGTTCTACCTGATATATGAGGTGAAACTATCTCAGTTCATATAGGCTTTGGCCGGTGATTTACCGACATAGTATGTCGGCCTAGCATAGTATGTATGTAGGCTTGCATATTTGTTTAACACATTATGTGGGCTGTCATATATATTGGTTTAACACGTTATATAGGCCTTCTCGTCTTACATTGACCGTTTACGTAGACCTACCGGGCCCCTGCGTTGTGATTGGTCGATTCAACTTGTTGACTATTTGAACTCTATGTAGGTCGTTGGTCGTTTGATCTAACCGATCATTTTTTGGTAATTTCATATATTATTTGATAACCACCCCCACTTGATGCCTGAATCCAGGGTTACTTTACCTATCGGCTGTCTTTGAGATGGCTTTTACCTGAGTCCTTGCTCCGTGTTTGCTTTACCTATGGTCTAACTCCATGGTAGCTTTACCTAAGCCCCGACCCCGTGGTAGCTTTATCGATGGTCTGGTTACTGGGTTACTTTACCGAGGGGTCGGCCTCGTGATGGCTTTACCTAGGACTTGGTGGAGGTACTTGTCTTAGTCGATAGGTTGTAATTGATATAGCAATCATCTTGGCCCTGCTCTTGAGTAGCTTTACTTAAAGGCTGACTGCTTTAACTAAGGCCCGGCTCCTGGGTGTCTCTAGGTATGGCCTGATTCCGGGGTTACCCAGGTTGGCTTTACCTTGCTCCGTGTTAGCTTTACCTAAGGCATAGCTGCTGGGTGGCTGGGCTTGGATTGGCTTTAACCGAGGCCGTGCTCCGTGTTAGCTTTGCCCGCTCTTAGGCGGTGTTACCTCAAGCGCGGGTTCGGTGGTGACTTTTACCTAGGTCACCGATCATTTTTGGCAATCTGATTACAGGTGAAACCACCCCCACAGTCGTTCATAATGGACTCTACACATATCCCGTACGGTCATTTGATCCAACCGATCGATTTTTGGCAATTTCGTATTTTATTTAAAAACTACCCCTAGGTAAACCACCCCCGCAACGGTCCAAAAGAGTCTCTACACGTATCCCGTACTGTCTGTTGATCCAACCGATCGATTTTCGGCATTTTCGTATTTTATTCAAAAACTACCCCTAGGTGAAACTACCCCTACCGACGCGATAATGCACTCTAGACACACCCTATCGGTCAGGAAACGTTTTTCCAAATTTTTTTCGAAAACTACCCCCCACCCCCAATCCACCCCCGGAGTAACCCCCGGAGATGGTCCTGAACGTAGCCGAGGTCACCCCTGACACTTAGGTTAGGTTAGGTCGGTTCTAATTTGGCTAGCCTAGGTTAGTGGCTTGGAGTTAAATTTTTTCGAAAAACTACCCCCAACCCCTCTAGACGCGGTCGAAACCACCCCTAAGGCTGGGATCAGGTAGGCATCAACCCCCCACGTCATCCGAAACTACCCCTATAGTCCTAGGTTACGTAGCGGCCGAGTTAGGTTAAAATAAAATTTTTTTCGAAAAACTACCCCCTACCCCTCTAGACGTGGTCGAAACCACCCCCGGGTCTGGGGTCGGGGCCGAGATGACCTCCTGCATCATCCAAAACTACCCCTATAGTCCTAGGTTACGTGGCGGCCGAGTTAGGGGTGGGTGCGCTGAACTGACCTCATTCCTACTCACATCTCAAAACACTAGAACAATATGAAATTTACAAACACACAAAATACAAACATATTAAACGAACAAACCCAATACAAATCACGCATACAATTTGATACTATCAAAAATCTGCCTTTAAAATTGTCACCGCCTAATCTAACATCTCCAAGCAGAAGACACTGATGACGAACGTCACGGAGTGATTGAAAACGTTCTGTCTCAGTAAGTTTTTACAAATTTACAAAATTTAAAGTTTGGATAGTCATAAACTAATGTAAAAGTGATTTTTTATATATAGACTATATAAAACATCTCACAAGGTTTCCGTCAGGAAAGGCTTTAATAGTCTTTCCTGTATATATGAATTAATGAATTTATCAGCGCGGTATATTAAATAAATATATATGTTTAACAGACGTGTTATTTGCATTGATGTAGAATTACCTATAGATCTACTTCCGGGTAATGTATACCAAGAGAAATTTGACAAGCCAATCATAAATCAAGATTATGGAGACTGGATAGTTTACACCCTCAAGGACGTGTATTACATGTCAATAACATACTAACTCCATTAGCTCCGCTGTGACGCGGCAGTAAGTTTTAAATATAATGTAAAATGAATCCTAAAAACAATATAAATTTTAAAATTATAGGTATAATTGAAAGCTGCAAATTGGTTATGAAGTTAATTTATTTCTGTAAAATCAACCTCTATGCTTCGTTGTATTCCTCATTCTTCAACCATGCAACGAGAATGAGGGGCAGCCAAGCCTGGCAGGGTTCAGCTACTAATAATATGAATTTGGATTCCCCTTCACATTTAAGCTCATCATAGAAAATTGTAATATGTAAAAATCAGTTTAAATATAATGTAAAATATATCCAAAATAACAAAAAATTTAAAAGTGTAACTATAATGCAAAGTTTCTAATTAATTGGTTATGAGGTATATTTATTCAGAGGGGTAAATAAATGGAGTACTATTTGAAGTGTTATCAAGATTGTTAATACTAAATTATGCACGGAATATCTAAACTAATTTTAAAAGCTCATTAATAATGATAAGTGCGTTATTACTTACAGCAATGCACGCTACAGATAACAAATAGAGTTATATTTTAGAAGTATGTGTAGAAACAGTAATGTGTAAAGGTTAGAAAATATGTAAAATGGAATAGTAATTATTTAAAACTGCTTTTCAATTCATAAACTAAAACTGACAGTTTCTCCGAAAATATATATATACTATTATTCATTGAATAATTTGATAAAGTTAGTTCTTTATTTCATAACTCAGTTCAACCGAACGATATACCTTCTTGCAGTTTCTGTGTTGCACATATTGAAGTTTTTATAAAAATTACACTTGTGTGTTTATCTTGGAAAAAACCACTATTTACTGATTTATTCAGCATACGTGTTTTTCAATGCTGTTAATGCTCAGGTGTGTTGTGTTAGTAAGAGTCTGTGATGTATTTCTGTTCTGTGGTTGTGTTGTTGTTCATGGAGTAGTTCCTAATTATGTGCTCAAATAGGCTATAGTGTTTGATTGGGAGTGTGTTTATCATTTAGAATGTGTTGTGGATAGTATTTATGGTGTTTATATTCGCATAGTTGTCTACTGTGTTAGGTGTTTTGCTTTTATTGATGTAATGTAGGATTTTTAGATTAGTGTCTATGTTAGTCTGTGGGTGCACTATGTTTTGTATTAGTGTGGCGAAATTTGATGTGGGTTGTGTCTTTCTTATCTGTTTTACGTGTTCATCGTATCTTGTGGTAAATGTTTTTTTTGTCCTATGTAAAAGCTTGGACTGTTGTTGCATGTAATCCTATATAAAGACATTTCTGTCTATATGAGATTCGATTTGTTATTTGTGATTTCATGTTTGTGACGGCACGTATGTGATTGACCATATTAAACAGCACGTATATAACTGCATGTGTGTGATTGTCTGTGTATGATTTCGACATAGACACCAATCTAAAAATCCTACATTAGATCAATGAAAGCAAAATACTTAACACAGTAAAAAACTATGATATATATATATATATATATATATATATATATATATATATATATATATATGGAGAGAGAGACAGAGAGAGAGAGACTATAAATACTATCCACAACACATTCTAAATGACAAAACACACTCACAATCAAGCACTATATTATTTGAGCACATAATTAACAAGTACTCAATGAACAATAACACACCACAGAACAAAAAAACACCACAGACTCACACCAAGACAACACACCTGAGCAACAGTCTTGTCAGTAATTCACAGCATTGACAAATGCGCTGACCTAGCGCGAAACGCGTCTGCTGAATAAATCAGTAAGTAGTGTTTTTTGTCAAGATAAACAAACAATTGTAATAGGTAACTTCATTCATAGGTTAATTATGTCTAATTGATTTTGCCTGATATAAGATTTTGAATATTAACATTGCTTTCATTGCACTTTGAGGTCATTATACCTGTCTATTTTTATTTTAAATATATAATGAATAGTTAAATTTGAGTGTAGGCTAAAATTTTGTTTTCCATTGAGAACGTGATTAAAGTTCATTTTTGAGCCTTAATATTTTCAAATTGTTCAATGTTTGGATATATATCTGGGGTAGAGCATCTTATTATAAGATGTCTAAAAATAAGTTGTGTGATTGGAAAGAGTTTTCTCTTATCATCCTGGTATGGTTAGTTTTGTAAACGTAAAGTTATCCTTAAAATATTACATTATCATTTATGATAAATTTGCCTGATAAAGAAATTAAATGTGTTGCTGAAAATATGTAATTGCGCGAATGCGTTCCCACGTATGTGATTGAATGTATGTGATTGCGCCTGTCTGTTAGCACGTATGTAATTGCAAATACGCGTGTGTGCTACTACGTATGTGATTGCTCTTAAGCGTTACCAGGTATTTGATTTCACGTGTTTGATGTCACATGAGTGAATGCACTGTGTGACTGCTATTGTTCGACTGCATTTTGTGACTGCCCGTGTGTGACCTCCTTATGAGATTTGATTTGATATGTGTTATTTCATGTTTGTGACTGCACGTGTGTGATTGACCATATTAAGCAGCACGTTTAACTGCAGAAGTGTGATTGTGTATGATTGCACGTGTGTGACTACAAGTGTAAGATTGCACATGTGATTGCTTATGTGATAAACCACGTGTGTAGTTGTGAATTAAAGCTGACCATATGTGACTCCACATATATGACTGCATATGTGTGATTCCTCCTGTGTGACTGGTCGAGGGTGATTTTCTGTGTGGGACTGCAGGTGAGTGATTCCTCATGTGTGACTGCTCCTGTGTGATTGCGTGTATGGAAGTGCACGTGGTGTGTGACTGCCCGTGTCTGATTGTATGTGTACTGCTGCAGTTAATTACTGCATGTGGTTTGTTGCTGCTGCATGACTGCATGGGTGTGACTGCCCATGTGAGGCTACCCGTGTGTGACTGAACATGGGATTTCTTCCATTTGATTTTTCCAATGCATATGATTTTAATCTTGCTTTCGTGTATTTATCATGTAACTTTCAACATCTTCACCATCTTTGAGTTAAATTTTATTGGTGTGTTTTATATAGGCACACAAATTATACCATGCTACTTTATATCGATTGGCACATAATAATGCCCCAGATATTTTACATATTTATCAAAATTTCAACTAAACCAATATAATGTTAAATTTGTAGTGACAAATCTGGAAAAACCGACAAACACTTGTAAATTCTGATTAATTCCGTTTTTCGCGTTAGCTAATTGAACCAAATATACTTAATGGCTTAATTTGTAACACCTAACGTACTGAAAGGCTTGACTCTTCAGAGAGTAGTGCTTTGAGAGCGTATTTTAATACTATTATTGCCATAAACTGTCAAAAAAGACGATATCAAATAAGATTAATGTTCCTTTCCCACTTATCAATTCATCTTTTATTAGGCTCACCTCACTGATGGACATCATAAGGGGTGAGTAATAATGAAGTGATTAGTACCAGGCGTTGCGTGCAGATAGCATTAGCTCGCCTTTTACACGCTATCTTGCCGTTATACCTTTAGTGTGCAACTCAATCTGATGCCTTCATTACGTTGCTCTGACGGAAACTAACAGCTCTTAGAGAAATCTCGTGTTCTTGAAATTTCCTAACATAAACGCTCTAATCGGCAGTTTGTTCAAGTAACAAAGAAATTATATGTTGCAGTTGATAGTTTTCCGAAACTGAAAAATCATATTCAAACCATTACATTATTAAAAAGAAAACAAACATTTACAGGAATAATACAATCTTTTTAAGAGGGATAATATTTTTACCACATTTATTTTAAGACATAAAGGGAACATTTAAGCGCTGTTATAAGAGCTATTTATCTGAAACGAAAGTAACACATCATGATGAATTGAAGGCAACATGTGATGAAGGAAAAGTAAGACATCATGATGAAGGAAAGACAAATTATGAAAGCAAGATTTTCTTTTTTATTACTCGCCCGCGTTTTTTTTTGTTTTGTTTTGTTACCCTTCCTTCTATAAAGAGATAGGTTTATGACGGAAGTGTGTAGAAATTCTAACTCTAGATAGCTATATCTAGCGTCTATATAGGATTTCGTTTTTATTCCTAATCTCGATGAAACATTAGGATTGGGGCAGTTGCATTCCTTTTCCCACTGGTCCGTCACCAATTTCCTCAGAAATCTACTAGATCTCCGTCCTGATACAATTATCTTTCTATGACTTCTGAAATTATACTTGGATTTAAAGTAGAATAGGAATGGGTTTGTGATAAGTTAGGGTTGCGGTGTTGTCAGACCGAACGCTGTGACAGTCAACCCGCCACTGCCAGCAGCTAATACCGTTAAGAGTAGCTTGTTGGTAAAACCATTCATTAACTTACTCATTCTTTTGACATTTACTTCCCAAAAAAATCATTTTCTTTATTCTGAATTTCTAATCCTTTATTAGAACTGCTTCATTGAAAAAGTGTTTTCTCGTATAATAAGGTGTGAAGTATCTCTCATAAATACCACTTCATTATTAACCCGAGTTAATTCAGAAATTGAAAAAAAGTATCTGATTAATGATATATAACATGCAACAGTTATTTAATTACCATCTTATATAATGAAATATTATTCATGCATATAGGTTAGAACTTTGCAGTTATTGCACAAACAAAAATGTAGTAATACGATAAATATTTCACTTTCATTTAATTTAATTCATTTACACACAAAAATACGCATTAAATATATACACTTTCTGCATTAAATATCTACACAAAAATACATGAAGTGTGTAATTTATTATATTTATAATAACTATAACTGTCAATAAGAGCTCATGAACTGATTAATGAAAATAAGAGTCAATGACCAAAATTGTTGAAGGCCTCTCATTTTATGGTCAGCGTGCTGAAGGCGAGCCTCGTGTTGATCGTTCAGTTATTTCAGGCAGGGGGCACCACGTGCAGGCTATCAACATCACCCCCCAAATACTCATACAACAGATATCAGGGCACATGAAGTGTTCAATTCACTGCCCAAGGGAATCCTAAATCTTCTTGACCACAATATCCCAAAGAAAGATTGTAACCCACTAGAACTAAAGGCTGCAGCCCTCAGAACCATCAACACAGTCTATCCAGAGACACAGTGGCTACATGTGTATACCGATGGATCGTGCCTCCCAGACAAAGGACAGACTAGAGCTGGTTATTACTGTAATCTTTTCGAAGGATCGCTAGCAGTTGGCAACAACCAAAGTAACTTTGACGGTGAAATAACCGCCATACTAGCCGCATCAAACGAAATGAAGAAAATAAAGACACCGGCACAAGCAGTCTTTCTGGTAGACTCAATGGCTGCAATAATGGCCGTAACAAATAACAAGAAGACCGATTGCAGATCCACTCTAGCCTGTCGTCAAAATTTGTCAAAACTAATGAATAGGGGATGGAAAATTGAATTACAATGGATCCCCAGCCACGTGGATATAAGAGGTAATGAATTAGCCGACTCATTGGCAAAAAAAGGAACAACGCTCCCACAGCCTAGCGTAGCAACTTCGCTCCCCTCCATAAAAATACAAATAAATGCTGCAATAAAGAGGAGCACTCAAGCCTACTTAAGGGAAGCATCTCTTAATAAACGTTGGGCTACTCTTGTCGAAAACGGGCCAATTAACAACATGTTACCCCGACGGGACGGGGTTGCACTTTTTAGACTCACAACTGGACACGACTACCTAGCTGCACACCTAAACAAGATACACGTCTTCTCGTCTCCCAGGTGCACCCTATGTGACAGCGGGGAGGACATGACAGCTGAGCACCTCCAGTCATGTACAACTCTGGACCATAGAACCCTGAACGACACGAAGGAAGAAGAGATTTCTCGCCTCTACTGGTCAGCGCGCCACCAAATGGCCCAACAGCCAAGAGTGGGCGTTGGCTAGTAAGTAAGTAAGTCAATGACCAAAATATAAGGACGTCGAAACGTTTGCATTTATTGTACGTCTTAATATTGTAAACAAATGTCAGCTAATCAAGGCTATAAATAGACTAGAACGTGATATAATCATTATCTATGCCTGCGTTTACCTTACTGATCAGTATTGCTTTGTAAAACACATGTCACAAGAACAAAACATTATCAGTTAACTCTGTATTAAAATTTAAATAACAAACGAATTTTCCTAGTCAAGTCCGGTAGTAGTTTAAGTGGTTAAAATATTAAAATCAAACTATAGTTACAATAGTGTTTTAGTTATTATAACGGTGAATTTGGTTTTTGGGGATGTATAGGAGGTCGTCCTCTTTTATTCACACTACCATTTTCAGACATTATAAAAGTCTATAAGGATTGAGACAGTAAAGTCTTGAAAAAGACTGTTAAGGGAAGCAAAACTCAAATTGCAAAACGAAACACGCTCTCCCACTAGCAAATCACTCCGCCACATCCAAAATGAAACTGAACGACGAACGGAAGTTTAACGTCGAATTGGCAACAAGGCACAATATTGGTTAATTTTCAAATAATATAGCTTACATTTTAAGTTATAATGTAAGCGTACATCGCATACATACAAAGTCACTTTATAATTTATGATTGCTTACATACCTGTAACAACGTATCAAATTCTTTATCTTGTTAATGTTACAATGTTGATATTGCAGCAAGTGTTTAAAATTTACTACACTTATTAATCATACTACACCAGGATTCAAAACATAAAACAACTTTAACTTGAAAATTAAAAAAACATGAAATGAATCCTGAAAATGTTTATTTTAATGGGAAATTTGACACCGTTTTTTGTTTTGATTGTTCAATGTCTATTTCAATGTTTGTAGTTACTATTTTGAATGTTGCTTCCAAGTGAAGGCCAGTTAATCGCGTAAGAGCTTCAGATTTGATAGATTTCACTAACGAAAATGCATGGTTACAAATAAAAGTAGCCTACTACCGAAACCAACACGAAATAAAAAAAAAATATTTCTCGCAGAATAACCATTTCTACAGGCAAGTAATTTTTGTAGAAATCAATAATGGAACCTCGCAGAATGTTTACTTTAACTGAATCATGTGCTGCAGATCAATAAGTTCCATTTGAATATTGTGTGGTGCATCCATACTATCAACACTGAACGGCGATGCAAAGATTTCAAATAACTTTTCAAATTGTTTAAGATCATTAAATCTGTTTTCAAAATCTTCCTTCAACATTGTAATAAAATGCTATATTTCTAGAAGTCCAAGGTGTTATCAGCATCTGTTGAATTCATCAAAATAAACGAAGGGAAGTTAACCAGAACTTACCATTTGGGCGCCCCACACTGGCAACTTCTTTTCAAACGCTCTTATAAGACTCACTGACGAGGAAATTTAAATTGTCTTTCCTTTGAATTCTTTTATATTAAGATTACTTATTTCCATAACCATGTCAGTATTGGTTGTACAATCTACATATGAACAGAATATGCCTTTCCCTGTGGAATAGCATTACGTTTCATTACATTCAAAAGCAACATTTAAGATTTCCCGCGAGCCGCAAAAAATATGTCGGGTACCGCATGCGGGTTCTGGACCCCTGGTCTATAATATAATTGTAATTTCAAGGTTGTAGATAATATTAATCTTTGCGTCTCCCATACGAGGGTCTCTGTCACTGCTTGGTTCGAGATTTCTCGTAAACTCCAATAACGGGCCTACAGTTTATGAAACTTCACGTTCGTCAGGGAAACACGTTCTTACTTAACCTGTAACGTAATATAATAGTCTGTTTCACCAGGACGAACAATTACTTATAATGTTTCAACTTATATTCTTCAATATACTCCGCTTTGGTAAAGTGGTAACTTTAGCCTTTTTTATAATCGCTCCTTAAATTGGAAGATTTTGTTTGTTAGAATAGTCAATGAGGTAAAATCAAATACCGCATCTGAAATCATAATTTACATTTAACTCGCAATATATATATATATATATATATATATATATATATATATATATATATATATATATATATATATATATTAATACCAATATACTGTAACACACTAGGTTACTTGGGAAATGATAATTTACAGTTTTAAAATACAAAGTTATACAATTTATTAATCAATGACAAATTACAATAGAACAAATGACACCAATGTGTCGAGTAATTTGCTTTTAATTACTGCTAATTATTCCATACATTTTAAATTTATATTATCGAGAAGATAGTAACTAAAGATTTCCAATTTAATTTTGAAATGAATATTCAAAGGACAATTTCTACCATTCATGTGTTAACCGTTTATCATTTAAAATTCAACTTAGTTAACATTAAAATACATTTTCTTTATTATTATCTAAAACGTACCTGGTTGTGCACATCACTTATAAAACACTTTAACACAAACCACGAAACATTACACATCGATTTTGGAATCACTAGTAACCGCACATCGCTCCTGGAATCAGCACTCTTAAATAAAAATGATGTACACTTTTATTTATTTGAAACACATAAATAATCGCTTCTGACTTCTTCTTTAGTCGCGTTTATAAAATTTGGTACCGGCCTTGAAATATTAAATTTTGAATACTGGAAGGTTACAAATTTCTAGGTTATGTCCGAAAGTGCCATCACGTCTGTCTCGTTCAAAGACGTTTTGAGAAGTGGGTTTGTTGCAAGGACGCGCTAACTTAAATTTCCCACCCTTACTTATTATTTTGAATATTCTGATTGCTTCATAAGTATCGCCTCATGCTTACGTCACATGGCGTGAGGTGGTTAATTACCTTTAAGTTACTAACTCGTACGATATTTTTCTATTTCGCCCGCTAGGGGCGCTACGAAACTTACCCTAGAATTACAATTGTACAAAGAAAACAAAAATTTTCTTTTATATTGGAACGATATAACTATTAAATAAAAATTAAATATATAAATGAATTTATATGTAACACGTTATTTTTAAGAGTGTTACAATACAAATACAAGAATTATCTGTTAACTGTTGTTATTTATAACGTTTTGTCGGTAAACAATTCCAACATCTATACTATGTATATAAACAATGGTTAAAAATATGCATTGTTCAAAGTACTTGTGAAGCAGTCTGTCATAAGTAAATAGCCTATTGTAAACTTATAGGCTCGAGGGATGCTGTGTTTAAAAGGTACCGTTAGTTTGAAATGATAAAAGTATTCAAACTTGTAGAAACATCTCTACCGGGAAGTAGAACAATGAGCTGATAGACTGATAGATAGATGAGGGGCGAACCCGTAAGCCCTTAGAAAAATAGATTCTTTTGTCGTCTAAAAGGCACTTCCCAAAATAAATCATGTGTAACGAGTTACAAAGATATTTTAATTACCGCGACAAAACAAATGCAAAACAGGTTAGGATTGGCTAAATTAGGTAAAAGGTAGGTGATAAGTAAAGAAGATAGGAGAAATGAAAGCGATGGAATGGAGGAGCGATCAAGGCGTCAACGAAGACGGGGGTAATTACGTTTTGGTACTGGAGGAGGGAAGTTCGGGGAGCCGGAGGAGAAGTCTGTTGGGGCGGAATAAAAAGAGGTTTCGTGAGCTTGAGAGGATAGCTATTCGAGGAGCTGGAGGAGATGTCACACAAAGGTGATAAGAAAGGCCATCTTTGGACACAAAGGGGGATCACGAAGTTCACGCACGGAAACTCTGAGGATAGCCCAAGCTAGGACATAAGTACTTGTTAATTTTTCTATTAATTTTAATTAATTTTAAGAAAACAAGTGAATTCAGAAAACGGCCAAAAAAACTAAATTTTTAAATTTCATGCCACAACAGAGTAACCTCACGTCTAGACACAAATACATAACATAAGAGGATACGATAGCGCAAAATGTTGTAAGATAATTTAAGACTAAGAACTGGTAAATTCTGTTTGTTTTACTGATGAAACTAGCTAGCAATTCACCAATTCGAAATTGTAAATTAGTAGTCAATGTTTGTAGAAAACAAATATTGAATTCAATAAGTAATTTAATAAGTTTTGCCGTTAAATCCAGAAAATGTTTCATTAATATTAATCTGTTGATAATACTAATTTGGCGCTCTAAAATAAATTTATTTAATAATAATAATCAAATTAAATTACTCTACTTTATAACTTTGTTAAAAATTACTCTTCTATTGACTCCAGTAAGTGAGGGAAACGTAATGTCTTAGGCTAATAGGCTACATACCAAGAAAACATGTAGGGACCCATACTGAATATTCAATTTTCAATTCTCAAGAATTTTCAATTCTTTAGTTAATAGGTTGATTAATATTCCTTTGAGTAAAAGACGTTTTGATATTGAATTAGAACATATTAAAAGTACAGCTGAATTTAATGGTTATGAACGTAAAATTATTGATAATATCCTTAGGAAGCAAAAGATTAGGATTTTTCGGAAGAAATTAACAACATTACCTTTGGAAACTAAAGAAGAAAGCCGTTTTATTAGTTTACCTTTTGACAAAGTTTTAACCAAAGGGCTGGAGGGAATTTTTAAGCATGTTAAATTGAGAGTTGCGTATAAAAATCATAATAACCTTAAAAATTTATTAGGTAATGCAAAAGATAAAGTAGAAACACTTGATAAATCAGGGATTTACCAAGTTAATTGTAAGGATTGTGATAAAATGTATATTGGGCAGACAAGACGAAAAGTAATAACTAGATTTAAGGAACATATTAGGGATATTAAATACCAAAGGTCTGATAAGTCTAGTATTGCTGCCCATATTTTAGAGACCAATCACAATCTAGATGTTAATGATGTCAAGTTAATTAAGAATGTTAGAACTAATAAGTTATTAAATAGTTTTGAAAGTTTAAAAATTAGTAAACATAAACCAGAGAATTTATTAAATTCTGATAGAGGTCCTATTCCTAATTCAATTTTATATTCATTTGTTAAATAGGATTATGATTTTTATATTAAATTTTGTGTTGGTTATAATTTCAAAAAACAATTTTAATTATGTTTTTTTTTTTTATTGTATTTTTAATTTATATTTTAGTAAGTTGACGTTAGATATCTTGCTTTCACTCGATGGGCGGGGCTACGACTTGTTTAACAGGTGAGGCCGCGGCGGTCGGAGTGGGAGTGACTAGTTCTGTAGATTATAAATAAGGGTTTTTTCTAGCGTTAATCAGTCTTTGTATGTTATCCCTCTGAGGATGGTTACTTTGTAACTGAAATGTACATTAGGGTAAATTAAAGAAAGTTTGTGGTTAAGAGGTTTTTGTGTATTTATTATTGGAAATATGACTGGAGATCACTGGTGTTATAACTTTGTTCAAGACGCAAATCCACGTCAAATGAAGCAGTCGCAGCTCAGGTGGGGCTGACATTCTCAAATAATCTATACTAACGCGAACTCCGCAGCTCTGTCATGGCATGATCACACAAAAGCAACTTGATTAAGGCGAATATTTAATTAAGTTTGTTTAATAAAATGAATGAGGTGGAAGTGGATAAAATTGTTTTAGTTAGTAAACATTATAATTGGTAATAAGTAATGTTTCACATGTGACAGTGAGGTTGTCGTTAACAAGTGCGGGCGGCAGATGGTACGGTTGCAGATGACACAGCTGACAGTTAAAAAAACTATTGTCGCGGCTACTGGTATGTAACTGACGCGAAAAATAAATAAAAACTATCTCTGAAGTGGAATATATGTTGTGTTGAAATTGAGCTCAAAGGATGCAGAATGTTTTTCTTATAAATTTCAACTTATTTACTTTAAAAATTTCAGTTAGAGCCATTTTGCAAATGTATTTTACTTTAGAAATCTCGCCTTATTAAAGTCATTAAAAAATTTTAAAATCAATTTAAATTTACTAGAGTCTATTTAGACTAGTTATGTTTAATTTAAATTTAGTTTGAAAATAAGAAAAATGTGAACTTGAAATTTTTCTTCTTAAAACTGATTTAAAAATTTTAAAATTTCAATTAAATTTAATTAATTAAAATTTAAACACAACCGAAGACAATACTAACTTAATTTCCAATCCACTTCCACAGGAAACCTTTCCTTGAAACAACCATCGGTCCGTTGTTTTAGTCCTAGATCCGATCTGTCCTTGGTCCGGGGTAAAGTCTCCCTCTCGCGCTCTCTTCTCCTCTGCTTCTCACTCTCGCGCTGCGTAAGTCCTTTTTGGTTTGGCTGCACAGGGTGTCTTCTTTGTCTTGATAGTTATATTTTAATTAGATAGTATTTTTATATAAATTTTAAGTCTGATGTTTTAAGTTCGTTATTCTCGCTTAATTTTTCTCTAATAAATGTATACAATTTACTTTGCTAAATTTTTATCAAACGTTTATCCTTGATTTAAATGTTCTTGATATTTATTTCAGCATTGCTAAACCACTTTAGGCCTACATAGAGTTCATGTTGGGTTTAAACCTATTTTTATAATGTAGCATTCAAATTTACAATGCGCGACGCGTATTTTATAAAATTTTGAAAACAGAAAGCACTTTACCGATGTTAAATGTTCAGTTTTAGAGGGTTTAGCCGTCACCACTTGCGTTTAGCCGCACATTGTCTATTTATTACTCACAGTTTAACAACAATTTCGAGCCTGGCATCTCGCCTTCTTCCGTGTTGTTTCCAGACTGCCCTAGCCTTAGTTAGCAACCCTTTATACCCCTTACTCTGCACTACTTACAACGGCTGGCGTTACACATTCCCTCTGTTTTTTTTTATGAGCAAATGATCTGTTTTCACTTCAATTACTTTAACTTTGTTTTGGTACGATTTGACGATTTTTTTCATATCTTTAAATCCTCTCAGATTTCTTCCGCTGATCACAATGAAATGTCGATGGTGTTTCTCCTTGAAATTTGGCGTTTGATATATTAAACACGGTTTTTGTCACTGGAAAATTACGTCTCGTCTCTTTCAAAATGACTTTACTACTAGGTTTTAAGTTGAGAGAAAACATTTAGAATTATGTTTTTATAATTATTCAAAATTAAAAATTTTGAATTTCTCTTATTGTACGTTACCACTTTTTGGGACAGGTTAATTTGTACAGGTTAATGGGCTCTTTAAAATATTTATTTTCTTTTATTATGTTTATAACATCTTGAATAATTTTAAAATTATGCGAAATAATTATTTTCAACAAGGATATTTCTCAGACTTTCATGGCACGAAAGTGAATATATATATAGAAGAACGGGACCCAAAACGAGGATAACTATTACTATTTAAAAAAAAAAAAATAAACACAAAGATTTTAAAAATAATTAAACACAATTTAAAAAAAACTCTAACATAAGATCCATAACGGTTTTTAATTTAGTAAAATTATGTCAAGGCCCTGAAACAAGAATTGAATTAGCCTTGGGGCTACTTGGGAAGAAGGTCCAGAGAGCCATTACTGCTACGTTTGATCGACGATAATTAAATAACACTTGCTCCAGTATGACTGAGAACCGCTGAAAGCCAAAAGAGTTTTATAGCAACATCAAGCAGACAAACGTCAATAATGGGGTAGGGTATTGGTGATAGCTTTAGAGTAAAATTTTTAATTAGAAAAAAGGGAACCTATTTCTTATTTATTAAATTTTTTGTTCTAAGGTATCCAGGACTCATAGATGTCATTAGGTGATAGGGATTTAAGAAGTGACACCTGACAATAGGAGATGGTCTAATTATATCGTGATGTAGAACCACTGCCCACCGGAATTACGGAGAGCCTCCTACAAGATATAATCGATACTTAACGTAGAGTAGATTATATAAGAAAAGTTTTGGTTTTCTTATATATTAGCGATCACTGTTGAAGACTTAAAGTATAACACAACAAAAAATAGGTAAACTGAGTAATGAAACATCAGTTCTTTACTTCTTTAGAATATTTTCAAAATTAGAGTGTTAGAGATTCTATATCTGCGTGAGTGAACAAGTAGTATAATTGTTTTTAAAACATCAATTTCCACTAGATCAACAAAGAAGAATTTAGTTTCTATACTAATCGGCAAAATTTTAAAATTAATTAACAAAACTAATTCGTTAATTAATTAATATTTGAGAAACTGGATTAACATCGAGATTCCACTATAAGTTTAAAAGTTTGGATGAATAAAAAGTATTTTAATAATTACCGAAAATTTGAACAAAATACAGTAGGCATATATATATATATATATATATATATATATATATATATATATATATATATATATATATATATATATATATATATATATATATATATATAAATAAACCGCAATGCCTTAAAGTCTCTGTGGGTGGTTAAAGATTAGCGAAACGTTAACACACCTGTGTCTACAAGTAAATGTTTTCCAAATTAATGTGTCTAATTGCTGTAAATTTAAGTATTTATCTTACAAACAAAAGTCAAGTAGGCCTATATTAAAAGCTTCAATGAATGGACATACTGCTATATAAAAATGTTTTAATAAGTTTTGGGAGAAAGTTTTCTCAAAAATAAATAGCATGGAAATATTCAAATTGAGTTTTGATAGTGTGGATGGTAAAAAATCTAGTAACGCTACTATGTTTTCATTCTATCCTTCACGTAAACATACTGAAGGTTTTCACTCGCTGTTTTATGATTATCTATGGAAAGAATGCTAGCTTGGGTCCATAATTTCTGGATCATCCCTCCCGGTTTGGGTACTAACACGTGTCATTACCCAGATGGAGTTCCACGAAGCTGGGCTGGTGTGTGACTAAGTTCTGTTAAAGACAAATAAAGAATTCAAAGGACATTTTTTTAAAAAGTATTTCACTAAATGTATAGGAAACATGTCTTCGTTCGCATTTGTGCAACGAGATATGGAAAAAGATTTATTAGTTTTGAGAATAAGACAATATGATGTCCCTTAAACTCCAAAGGACAATATGATACCCCTTAAACTCTAGCGGATAATATGATACACGTTTTAAAGTCCAGCGGACAATATGATACACGTTTTAAACTCCAAAGGATAATATGAACCCCTTAAACTCTAGCGGACACCATGGTACCCCTCAAACATCAGCTGACATATGATATCCCATAAAATCTCTTGCAGTACATTCTACAGCGGTTTATCACTATAAGAAATGATTTTGTATTTTTTTTTTATAAAGCGAAAGGTGTTGTGAACTATTTTAATAAACCAATGAAACGTTGCTAGTAAACTCACCTAAGTCCTTCAGATAGGTTAATCCAGTTTAGAATATATTTACGCTGAATAGGTTTCTAGTTATTTAATCTAGTACATGTAATATAAAAAACGTAAAACTCAAGACAACTCCTACTTGGGTTCAGAAAAAAATTATTTTAGTTACTTTTTATTATATAAATACAATAATATACATATGTCAGAAACACAATATTAAGTGGCAAAATAGAAAGAGAAATTATTTATTAAAATTAGATAAAAAATAAATAATGAAATCATATTTGAAAAGAACTGTGAACATCAAGAGTGATCCACTATAAGTTTGAACAAATTTATTTGAAGTACAAAACACTTCGAAGCGGACTGGCGATAAAAGTCACATCACGAGTGTAAATTGATATTTTAAAGATGAAATATAGGTTTAAAATTTAGTGGGTAACGTTAAAATTGTTCATGTATAGAATAAACAGAAAATGTTAAGTTAAACATAGTTGTAGAACAGTAAATATTACAGCCTGTTTCGATTGTAAATCGATATTTTAAAGACGAAATATAGGTTTAAAATTTAGTGGGTAACGTTAAAAATGTTCATGTATAGAATAAACAGAAAATTTTAAGTTAAACATTGTTGTAGAACAGTAAATATTACAGCCAGTTTCGAATGTAAATTGATATTTTAAAGAGGAAATATAGATTCAAAATTTAACGGTTAACGTTACAAATGTTCATGTATAGAATAAACAGAAAATGTTAAGTTAAGCATTGTTGTAGAACAGTAAAAGTTACAGCCTGTTTCGAATGTAAATTGATATTTTATAGAGGAAATACAGGTTTAAAACTTAATGGGTAACGTTAAAAATGTTCGTGTATAGAATAAATAAAAAATGTGTAAAACATTTAAGGAATTTTAATAACAGAAAATTCTTTCAAAGAATATTATACTTTTTCAACAGTTATCTTTTTAGTTTTTAAACATACCAAGTACTTAGAATAAAGAACTATTTAGTTATTGTTAATTATATTTTTAAAATATTTATTTTTATAATAATCATCCCTAATTGACTGCACAAGGCGAGCGGCGTTGGTAATTAGTATGTTAATTATTGCCGAAGTTTCAACCATAAGGCCTTAACGAGAATACCATAAGGCCTTTACGAGAATACCATAAGGCCTTTACGAGCATACTTTAAGGCCTTTACGAGAATACCTTAAGGCCTTTACGAGAATACCATACGGCCTTTACGAGAATACCATAAGGCCTTTACGAGAATACCATAAGGCCTTTACGAGCATACTTTAAGGCCTTTACGAGAATACCTTAAGGCCTTTACGAGAATACCATACGGCCTTTACGAGAATACCATAAGGCCTTTACGAGCATACTTTAAGGCCTTTACGAGAATACCTTAAGGCCTTTACGAGAATACCATACGGCCTTTACGAGAATACCATAAGGCCTTTACGAGAATATCTTAAGGTATTTTCAAGACTAAATATAATAGTTACAATTACAAAAAAACATAAATAAAATATAAGAGCTTATTTCATAAGATATACATTTTCAAAGTACCTAAAAATATATTATCAATAAACTCATAGGTAAGTGAGAATATAAAAAACCGCCAAAATTCAAATTGACTAAATATTTGAAAATTGAGTTAAAAAAAATATCACTGAGCAACAACTAGGTTTAATTTTTTCGTGCATTAAAACGTCAAAGTGATATTTTCGTTATTATACTATTAGGTCCTTATTGCCTAACATGAGACTGGGGTTAAAATGTAAGGCTCAAATTTACAATGTGAGGCTCAAAAGGGTGTTTAAATTAAGGTATAACTTATATATTTATAGTTGGCAGTACATTATTTCTAATCGTATATTTAACTCCATGCTTTTGGCATGTAATAAAATACCTTGTACCAACAATGAACGAGGTATAAAGAAAGAAAATTTTGTAACAGGCTTGAATGTATTATATTATGTCATCAGGTTTTAAGTAAAAACTGATTCAATGTATCCTTGATAATGAATAAAAAAACAAGCAAAAACTTAAGGTGGTGAACAACACCAGTATAAAGAATAAACACAAAATAATAACATAAAATAGAAACCAAAATATTAAGCTTGATTCTCAACTAAAATAATTAGCCTAAAACCGATTGTTGGGTGAATAGAAGTTGTCGTACTGTTTCTTATTTAGCAACCTCAAAGAAATAAATCTCTTTGAATATTACGTTGGTTCAAAATAAAAATTTTCATTTAGAAATATTTGTGTATCGAAGCCCTATAGTGTTTTAATAGCTTCTATGTAAGAGAGCGCTTAAATAAATAACTACCCTTCAGCTATGCTTCAACCCCATTCAGATATTGCCGTCAACAGAAGTAATTATTTAAGGGTTAATGAAAGCTATTGCAAAGCATCAATACAGTTACGGTTCTAAAAACTAACCCCTTTGTACATGTAAATGTTTACCTTCATTTCCGATTCAAGTACCAGCGAACTGCGTTTGATCTGAACAGTTTAAATTAGAAAAAATATATTAATCTTTTCTGTGTAACGTTTCTTGTGAGACTTGTTTTGAATTCACAATGACGTCAGTAGACCTACTTGTAGGTAGTTGATAAACTGTAATATTGGCTACTTTAGATATGTTTTATATTCTTCTTAGAAATCAACTTTTTATTGGAAAGTCATTGAAACTTGTAGAAACAAATAAGATTTTTTAAAGTTATAATACTTTTAACTAATTAAATAAAAACCTAATAATTACAACATAAAAACTCATATTTTACTAAAATTACTTCATGTACATTTCGATTTCCTGGTAATGATCTGGCATGATGTTATCAAATTG
The DNA here is from genome assembly GCA_036971475.1 of Prosapia bicincta. Taxonomy (NCBI): domain Eukaryota; kingdom Metazoa; phylum Arthropoda; class Insecta; order Hemiptera; family Cercopidae; genus Prosapia; species Prosapia bicincta. Next base: position 284,474,294 of record JBAIZL010000001.1, read on the forward strand.
TACATAACGTAATTTTAGTAAAATAAAAAAATTCATATTGTAATTTGGGTTTTTATTTATTTAGTTAAAATTAATCCACAGTTTTCAAAAGTTTATTAAAAATGAATGCTTTGTTTATTTTAGAAATGATTTTTTTAGACAAACAGTTTTTTGTCTTGACTTTTATTGTAAATCATGCATAACGAAAATTATTAATATACTGTAACACTCTTAAAAATAAGGTGTTACATATAAATTCATTTATATATTTGATTTTTATTTAATAATTAAATCTTCCCAATATAAAAGAAAATTTTTGTTTTATTCGTGCTCATTGTGAAGCTAGCATAGATAGTAGCACCCCTAGCGGGTAAAAATGTAAAATATCGTACGAGGTAGTAACTCAGGGTAATTAACTCACATCACCTCCTGTGACTTAAGCGTGGTCTGATATCGCCAGATCCAATGCACCAATCGAAAAATTCGAAATAATAACCGAGGGTGGGAATTTCCGTTGGCGTGCCCCTTCAGAAGCCCCAGTTCTCCGAAAGTCTTTGAACGAGACGGACGTAACGCCACTTTCGGACGTAACCTAGAAATTTATAACCTTCCAGTATTCAAAATTTAAGATGTCAAGGCCGGTACCAAATTTTATTAACGAGCTAAAGAAGAAGTCAGAAGCGATTATTTATGTATTTCAAATGAGTAAAAGTTAATATCATTTTTGTTTAAGTGCGCTGATTTGCAAGAGCGATGTGTTAAGTGATTAGTGATTCCAAAAGCCATGGGCAATGTTTAATATGTGTTGAAGTGTTTTAAAAATAAGTAATGTGCATAAGCAGGTACGTTTTAGATAATAATAAAGAAAATGTATTTTAATGTTAACTAAGTTGAAGAATTTTTAATTGATAAACAGTTAACACATGAACGGTAGATATTGTCCTTGAATATTCATTTCTCAAAATTTAATTGGAAAAACTTAAGTTACTATCTTTTCGATATATATAAATTTTAAAGGTTAATAAGTAATTAAAAATGTATGGAATGATTAGCAGTAATTAAAAGTAAATTACTCGACACATTGCTGTCTTTGTTCTTTTGTAATTTGTCACTGATTAATAAATTGTATGACTTCTATTTAAAAAATTTAAATTCGTATTTCACAAGTAACCTAGAACGTTACAAATTTTCAATTTTCATTTCAAGTAACCTAGTTTTGCCTTCCGAACATATCAGAAGATCGTTTACAGAAAGACATTATTATGCCTGGCTGAAAACGGAAAACTAGGAGCCCCTGGTAAGTAAGGTTAATTAATTTGTTAATTAGTAATTAACACACATTTTTAATAAAGCCCTGATAAATACAGATCTCCAGGAAAAAACCTCAACTGTTACAATACTCATCTTCATTTTCATTAGAAATATTTGTATATATTTGAGTAAATTTTTCATCTTTTCCCAACATTAGTATATATTCCTTTGCTGACGCCTTTCGGAACGATTCCATTTTCAAAACTTATATTACTATTTTAAAAGTACTCTAAAAAGTATTATTTAAGTTTTTAAAATGCAGTCATTCCGAAATGAGTTAACAGAAAGTATTATAGTGTTAAAGACAGAAAAACGTACTCAAATATTTATGAAAAACGGCC
>JBAIZL010000001.1:284478424-284550924 GCA_036971475.1 Prosapia bicincta
AGATTCAATCTGAGCGCCCACAAATCAGCATCTGTAATTAAATACTGTGTCTGGCATTCATATCATTAGATCATTGTGTAACACTATTTTGTAATAGTTGTTGAATATTGGAGTTACACTATTTATAACATATATGTTACACTATTTATAGTTAACCTGCAAAAGTTATGTGCATTCTGATTGATTTAATAAGAAGTTTGTTTCAAAGAAAGGCACATTTTATGAATAATACAAATTGAGAATTTAATTAATTATGAGTTCCAAAATCTGGAAAAATTGAACGATGAAAATTATATTCTAAATACACTCGTGTTAAAATATTTATTCTCTCTGATTAAGAAGTTGACCAATTTGAACAGTTGTGCAATTAATAAATTGTAGTAGGCTATATATATATGACATATCCACTAGAAAGATTGGTTCACTAATTAAATATATTATGCATATTATGAATCTAAAAATTGGTACTTGAAAAATAGAATTTTAATATTACGTGGCTTAATCACTTATTTAAAACACTTTGAAAGTATAACAACAAACAATTTGAAACTTCACTATTTGACCTGCAGAAACAGTTAGTTTCGTAAAACTGTATTTATTTTAATTCGTTTTGAAGAACATTGTACCAAATTATTGTATCACTTATCTGGAGTATTTATGTAGAGTTGTCCATTTTTGTTCCATCCGCCATACCCCATGTTTAGATCTTCTTGAATGTTGCATTGAGAGACGTAATTAATTAATTAATTCAGTAATACAAATATTACGTTCTTAACTAACTTTTAAACAAAAATGAAAATAAAAATCTGACCTTAACATTACTTCTGTTTTTTAAAAGAAACGTCTATGCAAACAAACGTGCATTATTCCCTCTCACTTGAATCTATTTTATTTTAAAAAAGAAGATTTCAGTCCATAACCTGAAGGCCAAGAAGGGCGACAATTTGGTTATATTGCAACTATTAATCTTCTGCGCATCGCTCTTCGCATTTCACTTCCAACGTTTTCATACCTGCTTTTCTGATATCTTTACAGTTTTGTTTACAAATTTTATGAATAAAACAATTCAAAAAACTATTATTATAATTATTATTATTATTAACTAACTATCCCGATTTTTTTTCGAATGCTGTCTCACTAATATTATTATAATTTTATCGCAAAAAAATAATGTTACAATTGCCTCAAAAAAAGACTCTCGTGGTAAAGCATTCGTACAGTGCTCAATATTTTAGTCTTTAATTTTGGCTAATCCACTTAGTTTCATTCTTCAAAATTTAATATTGTTTAATTTTTGTATTAATCACTATTTTGAGCTGAGTTCAAACTCTTGCACTAAAAACTGTATAAGTCTTGTGAAAACAACAAATTATTTTTCGCAATATTGATTTAGAATTACAGTAATATATTTTTGTAAGCGATATGTCAAATATAAAACCATTTGTTTATACTTTATATATTGTTTACCTCTTAACTATAGTGTTAAATGAGTACATTAATGTTGTTTTGAGTATACTTTTATTAGTAATATTATTGTGATCACATGGTAATATATATATATATTATATGTATATATTTATTTATATACTTTTTAATGCATATAAAAAAGCCAGAAATTTATAAATCAAATTTTGCTAGTCATTGTATTAATAATAATCACAATATTTCCTAATATAGATATTATGACACTTGTAAAAGAAATTAACAAAGGCCTGAAAATGAATATTTATGAAGCTTTAGAAATACATAAATATAATACTAATAATGAGTTGATAAATGAACAAATACAAGTAAAATCTAAATTTGATACTATATTCAATGTTTGTAATGTTAGGGCAGCAAAATATAAGTTAAACAACATTGTCATTGATTTGGCATAGCTATTTATTTGATCTAATTTGCACATAAGTTAATTTTAATTGTTTAATATTCCTGATGATGTTGGTACAATTAGCCAACGAAAAGCTTTGAATTGAAAATTCAATTATAATTCTTGTATTTGTATTTTGACTTAGTTCTTTATTAATACACAAGAATACATATTGCGATAAATATATATATATATATATATATATTTATATTTATATATATGTGTGTGTCTGTGTGTGTTTATATATATTGTTATGTTTTCATTTTTAACTATCTATTGTTGTTTATTTGTTCCAATATATGTTTGTTATTTATTTTAGCAAAGGGGAAGTTGTTGTAAACTTCCGTTATTCGATTTAGGGCAAGTTTTATTTTAAGGTTTCTCAAATTATTTAGTTTAACCGGTTTTTTAACTAAAATAACAATATTATTTAACAATGTAAAATAACGCACCAACAATGTACAGCATTAAAGGCCAAATCAATCCCAATAAAATCCAAACGCTGATGGCTAGACCTGACTATCGTAGTTGATACACAGTCTCCTCTCTTTCTCCCAGAGAGATTTACTGCCGCCTACTGCCACTCACGTTGATTTGTCGCTCTGTATATCAATCTCCTTGCGCCGCCTCTGCATTTACATCTCTACAGAGGTGGAGAGCTATTCAATTTTCATTTTATCTACATTTAAGGTTAAACACATTTTAACGTCACGCCTGAACGAATAATTTCAGTTACAAACACGTATCTGTGAATTATACAATTAATTAGCAATGTGAAGATACATTAACATTGTTTATTACACATACTAACGTTGATATTACACATATGTGCGTAATGTACATATATGGGGATTGTGTAATGCACATTCTAATTGAAAGTAAACCTACTCAGAGATCATTGCTTAAATCACTTGTGAAATGAAGATCAACCGAACAACAGCACTGCTAGGCGCAAAATAATTTGAACTATAACAGTCCTACTACTATAACTTGCATCTAACATTGTAAAATTAGAGACAGATTTATTCCCAAATATAAATATTTTTTGTCTTTAATATAATATAAATCCTGAAAACAATGTAGGGGTCCTACGCCTTTTAGAATTCGACTTCTAGTATTCCTAGTCGGAATAAAAACATCTTTTCTATGAAATCACAACCTGTCACATGATCTAATCAAATAAACAATACTTTTAACAATATAGGAAATTAATTGGGAAAATATCTAACCATAGCCTCTATATACACCTGTTAGCATTGTCCCCTAAGTTCGAATTTTAAGAATCTATTCTTAAATAGAACGCCACCGCGTTTAGTTTACGGTGACATCTGACTTCTGAAATGTGACGTCATATTTCTACTGAAATACCTTCATATGTATGTGCATACACACACATACATACATACATACATATATATATATATATATATATATATATATATATATATATATATAAATATATATATACTGAAATCAAATGCAGGACGCTTACACTTCAAAACGACGTGGCATTTCGACGTGAACAGGGCTAAATATGAAATTATTGTTTCTCATTTAAATTCCTATAGACTAAATAGAAATACCATACTCATACAAAAGGATAAAATTCATATAACCATACAGACTGTCTTATTATTAGAAAACACCTAATTATTTTTTTTTTAATACAGTAGAACTTGGATAACTACAACTTGTTTAATTCGTAATTGTCGATAATTCGAAGTTTTGGGTTGGTCTCTTGAACATTAAATTTCGACTTCTTTAATTCGTTATTAGTTTGAATGTGGGGTCGAATTCCAGTTGCACTAGTGATTGCCTTCCAAGATTTCTCTGCGTTCAGATCGATATCACGGGATTTAGTGCGGAAGAGTTATCGGGAGAATCAGTTATCGATCGACTCTCTGCTCGGTCATCAGTGTGTTGTTATTGGTTCGAGGTCACGGTCTTTAATGCTTAAGCAGTGACGGGAATTCTGCGTAAAGGGTATCAAGAAAGCAATCGACAGTTATTGCGCTTTACGGAGTAGGTCAGCTACATACGACAATATATTAGACTAGATCTTCCCGAGTGCAGGATCTTCAACAACGCCCATGCGCGTGACGTCACAGATGGAGGGTTAACTACAGCAGAGGGGGAAGTAGTATACTTCGTACGTATACTTTAATAAAGGTAGATATTAATATTGAATAAAATTATTACCAAATCTATCCTGACTGGATACTTCGTACGTATATTTTAATAAAAATAGATATGAATGTTGAATAAAATTATTACCAAATCTATCCTGACTGGATACTTCGTACGTATATTTTAAGGTAGGTATAAAAGGAAAAAAACTCACTATGTAAAAATTAAATTTAACTTTGCCATTTTTATTCAAAAGACATTTATTAATTTTTTATAATACCTAACCTAACCTAACCTATCACAACAAATAAGATCCATTAAAACTAGAATGTTTCAAGAAAAAAATTAAAATGGAAATTCGGGATATGAACCCGTAACTTATGATTACTATGCCTGTACATTAACCATTAGGCCACGGGTTTCTACTGTTAATCTTGATACAGTTTCTCTTATTACATTGTGGCTCATAGCTTCCCCTACATTCTCTCCCCTCTCAAGGAACCGAGTTGAAGGTTGCGCGTTGTTGAAGATCCTGCACCGGTCAAAGTCTACTATATATTAGTAGCGGTTATAAAGACAATCCCAGCTAGTCATGAATGTCATCGTTTGCTTTAAAAGGGTCTATTTTCTAATATGTCACGCACAAGACTAGGCGTCTGTGTTTCCTAATCAACCCTCGATATTTACAGCATACATAAAGATATTTATGGCCCACTGATCTTCTGTCTGACGTCTAACCAAAATACAGTAGTTTCCTTTAGCAGTTTGTATCAGCTGAAGCGAGAAGCTCAGTGGGGCTATAGATTTTACACGGTGTTGATCAGTAGTGTAACTATTTTCATAATTAATGTTATTTTTGTATACAAACGAAATGAACAATAATAGTGGGAGACTAGATTCTAGAGTAAACTTCAAACCATAAGTAACTTTTAATTTGTTTCTACTAATTATGATACACATAATAATCAATTTAAAATAATAAACTATTGTTAAAAAATAACGAATAAAAAAATTGCATCCGGATAAAAAATCTAATATTTAGTGCTTTATAAGTGAAAATAATTTTGAAGTGAAAAACAACTAAATTAATTCGTTCCCACTAGTGTCCGTGGCGTACTTGTAATTAGAACCACAATAGGTTACCTGCTAGTAATTATAGGTTTTATAATTCCACTACGCCAAAGTTTATTGTTTATTCAAAATATAGTGTTTAACATAGCCCAGAGACACGATACCTGAAAACGGGCAAAACGGTCGTTGTAGGCACAAAAAAGAGCTGAACTGTTTTGACTGAAAGGGTATTTCCAGCTTTCATAATTCCAATTTTTGGTTTATTCGTATGTTTTCGTTGGTCCCTTCAGCTTCGTATTATCCAAGTTCTACTGTATTATGAAATCTGTTTTTTTAAGAATGTTTTTTATTGAACTATAATGGATGTAAAATACTTGTTAAAATTAAATGTACCGCCTTGGTATATTTATAAAAACTATATCACATCGCAAATGATATAAACAGCTGTTTGATGTTTCTCTAAGACAAATGTTCCGTACAATACTTGCATTTATTTATCTATGCATGCGGCTTACCTTTCTGCTTCGAATTTTATAAAAGTGGAAAATTAAATAATTAAATACATTAAAATCGCTTAATAATAAACATATTAGGAGGATATGTAAAGGCATATATATCTGGTAGGCGTATACATCTGTATGGTCACATAAATCTGATAAGCCTATGCTTTTGTAAGTGCATATGAATCTTGTAGGCTTATGCATCTATGAGGGTATATAAATATGGTTTATTTTATAGTTTTGTATGGGCATATAAATCTGGTATTCTCATGCATCTTTGTGGGCATTTTGAATTTGGCATTCCTATGCATCTGTACGGACTTAAGAATCTGGTAGGCTAATCACCTATAAGGGCGTATGAATCTTGCTATCTTAGGCATCTTTATGGATGTAATAATAAGTATTTTTCACTTTTTAGTTCTTGTTTAAAATGTGTTTTCTATTTTTGCTTTTTGGCCTTGAATGAATAGTTCTGAAGATAAAATCTGTAAATAACGTAATTTATTTCAGAGTTTTACTCTCCCAATAAACTAAGAATACAATATTACTGCATTTCTATCCAGTCTGCAGCCACATTAAAAGTTTCAAATTTCTAGAACTTGAGTAATTGCCATTTCAAAATGTGCGTACGAGTAAGTGAGCTAATGAAAACTTCTTAATAATCGAGAACTTCCTTCTAATTGGTCTCTAAAGTAGGCCTAATCATGGAAGTTAGTTTCCCTTCCAATCTCAGATACAAACTCTTGATTGGCCTAATTGAAAAGGCCCGTATAACATTACATCATTGATTTATGTGAAACTTCAGTTAGTGAACTTGACCGAATCCACGCAAAGTATAAGAGCCTGGCAGTAACTATTACCGACACCGTTGCGTCAGTTAGGCGTAACAACTACCGACACCGTTGCGTCAGATAGGGGTGCTTGTCAAATCTGTGGTATAATGTTTAAACTGAAGTCTAATCCAGAGTTAATTATAATAAAAATGTAAACAAACTATTAAGTACATATTAATACACGTTTGAAGCATATTGTTGCTAAATTACTTTCCTTGAAAACCGTATGTCGGACCATACTATGGGACCAAGACATATTGAAAGACAATTAATGACGCATATATGTTACAATTGCAAAATGTATAGTACCATATAGCAGCGAAGAATGATAATTGAAGCAGAAGAATAAGGCACTGATTGCGACCGAGATGGACTTTTGGAGGCGGGCAGCCGGAATGGAGGGACATAGAAACGACAGAATAAGACAGATAATGAAAGTGTCAAATATAATCGTAGGGGGCATTAGAAAAATGGCTGAAATGGTGTGGGCAGGTACAAATAATAAACGAAAGACTACCGAGGCTAGTAATAAAATGGAGTCTTTCTCAGAGAAGAAAGAGAGAGAGAGAGAGAGTGTGTGTGTATGTGCATACACACACATACATACATACATACATATATATATATATATATATATATATATATATATATATATATATATATATATATATAAATATATATATATATATATATATATATATATATATATATATATATATAGCAATATATTAAAGTAAAATATTGAATAATAAATAACAACATACCAGTAAATAATGAAATATAACTATTAATAGTTCTATAACAAGAGATTAACTACAGAAAATAAATATAAAAGTAACAACAATTATATATAAAATAAAGATTTAAAAATAAAATAAACTATATATATATATATATATATATATATATATATATATATATATATATATCAGTTTAAATATTAAATCTAAAGAAAGAAAGCGTTAACACGGTCAGTAGTTGCAGCTTTGTCCTTCAGCAACACTTTTAAGCACCTTTATAAATTAAAACCTATACAAGTATTTTTTAAACCAGACATATTCACTACGCGGCCCTGAGAAAAATTTTTTGCTGCCCTCAGACAGTTGGGAGTTACATTATTATGCTCAGAAGATATTTTTCTGCGAATCTACATTAAGTAAGCCGAAGTTTATAAAGCACAAGTACAGATCTAGGTTAACGAGTGAGAACGTTGAAAACATTTTGAGAATTTGCTTCTTTACAAACTGTTTAATAGATGACATACAGAGTGTTGTTAAAGATTTTGCCTATCGGCTTCAAATAATTGTTAAATGCAGGTATTCCTGTAGTTAAGTCAAACACTTTTTCTTACTTTTTTATGTGCTAAACAGTTTATTTATTTTAGTAATGAACTTATATTATAAGCATAGATTTTGTAAGTTATTTAATGCCACTAGCGGCAGTGAGGAAAACTTTATGCGAAGTAAGAAATCCTAGTGAAGATCCCTGCTAAAAGCATCACAAGCGGCCAGTGCATGCCTGATTGTCATAGTGTTCCCAGAGAGTTGAAATAACGGCGGATCCTCGTGATTCATCAAATATTTAGTCTATACAATAGTGTAGCATAACATAGTATAGTAGCTACTGAAGAATTACCAAGTAAGAAATATAGTTGTGAACGATACTCGAGAATTTATTTTTCAAGGTAATTAGTACAGGTTTTAACCACTGTTTATTCAAACAATAACCACTGTGGTTGTTTCGAAATACTTTCTTTGTTTAGAATATATTTTTAACTAGTAAAAAAAAATATCAGTTAACCTAGTTTGTTGTAAAGTATTACTAAAGTTATAAAGTATAAATATATTAAATATCAATTTAATTATAAAGTATAATAAACATATCTACTTTTTAATATGAACTTGATTCATGCTTTTGAAAGTCTAACGAAAAACAAAAATATGAAAATAACGCTGAATAAAAATAATTAGTTTATTATTAAAATATCGAAACTAGTAAAATAAACGTTAATATAAAATCAAAACTTAATATTTTCTTTCGTTTAAAGATAGGTTTCTTATTAAACAAAATTAAAAAAATCAGCTGTCGTATGCAGATTATCGAAGCCCGCCTGGAGTGTGTTTTTAATTGGTTCTACATCGATTTTTCCACATCAACACTCACAACAGTGGTAGAACAGAGAAACAAGGAACGAATTATAAATTCAACAAAAGAAGGTCAATAAGTAGTAAAATTATGAGTTTGGAAATTCATAGAAGTTAGATGATAATTATAACAATATTAACCACAGTTCATAAAACGAACTTTAAAACTATGGAAGTACGAATTTATTTAATGTACTTCTAAATTTAAAAAGTAATAATTATTTGACTGAAACTCTATTATCTTATCAGCAAATGCTACATATTAGGTTTTATTACAACTAGAAATTAACTTATCTAAATTTTAAATGTTTTCAAAAAATTGTGCTTACGTCAAATGAGGTGATGTGAGTTAATTACCTCGTACGATATTTTACATTTTTACCCGCTAGGGGCGCTACTATCTATGCTAGCTTCACAATGAGCACGAATAAAACAAAAATTTTCTTTTATATTGGGAAGATATAATTATTAACTAAAAATTAAATATATAAATGAATTTATATGTAACACCTTATTTTTAAGAGTGTTACAATATTAAGCACGCCTTTTATTTCAACTCCTTCTATTAGTTCACACTCTCCCCATATATATCTTGTTCAAATTTTAATAATTAATAAAAATGCTTTTCATTCATTCAATCAAGTTCAAAAACATTTTTTTAAACTTGTAATGAATGACACTCGATTTTATACATTTTTCCCAAATATTATTTCAATAATTAATTTTAGTTTTATAATAATTATTTACTTTTATATGGGAGAAATACACGTTCAAGAAGGGGCAAGGTTTGCAATATGGTTATTTCGTCCCATTTAGAAATAACTTATAACATTTGATTTCATTAAACAGCTGGCTTCATGTTATAGGTTATTTAGTAGAACAGATGTTTTAACGCATAGGCTAAGTTACTTTCTTATATAATTGTAATTATTTATTACAAATTAACTAAAATAATATTTTTCTTTGTTGGTCCAAGTTGAAATTGACTTTAAAAACTTTTGTTTACCTTCTTTGTTTTATTCATACTCTTCATTTTGGCAAATTATTCTTTTGCTGTATTATGCAATTTTTTAAAATGTCTAATTATTGAAGTTATTTTAATAACTAATAATAAATGTACACTCGTATGCTATTTTCCCACAACTCATACTTTATTGATCATAACCTGTTTTTGACGTAATAATGTTGTCCTCATCAGTGACTAAACTACGCTCTTATATTACTTTATTTTCGTTTTATGTTTTATCTTTTATTTTAATTATTTTTTTTAATTTTTTAATTATTAAATTTCAGTTTGCTTTTAATTTCAGTTCTTAGAAAAATCTGTTATGGTTTTTGTCAATTATATTTTGCAATATTTTTGTACTACTTTGTAAAGGTTTGTTTTTGACTCATTATTTTGAAACCGTGGATGAAAAAATATTTGAAGTTTATTTATAACCTAACCAAACGCATTTTTAATATTTATTCTTTAAAATCCAAGGTTTAGAATTCTCATATACTGGAAAAGTGAAATTTGTTGTACAATGTAATGGAAATTTAAGACCATTTCCAATAAGCCTCTTACGAAACGCGGGATCAGCAGACCGGTTCACAGTGAGAAACCTTGGTTATTCCAATTAAATTTGACATTAGCCGTTCCTTTATTGTGATTTATTTAGCTTACGTTACACAACATACAGAACTTTATTTACGGATTAATAATATTACCGTAGTTGTAGAACTACTGAAAGTAGATTGTACAGTACTTACAAAGTTCTTAACTTAAATCTCTCTCTCGGAGTCTTAATACTGTATCTTCTACAGAGATTATCAGAGCAAAGTTTGAAGTTAAAATAAAACAGTTTTTGTTTATCTTCTACTATAAATAACTCTAATTTCTAGACAAGTTTTCTAACAAGCTTTCTTAGTTTGCATAATCGCAAAGAACGTTCGTTCATTGATTCTTACATACAACTGACAGTTAATATAATGATTTAGTTGCCGAAATTAGAAGAATCACGATTTCGAAAGAGTGAGAAAGATTTCGAAAGAGAAGTACAATTCTTAACAGATTTGTAACCTTCTAAGGATTTAGTGAAGTTTAGGGAGATATTTATAGTCTTACCAATAAATCCCCTTGAGGGGCTAAATTCCAAAACTCCCCTCTAATTAATACAGTATAAATTTATACAAAGATGAAGTATTCGAGAAGAAACAACAACGGACTTCTTCAAACATGACACATCGAGGCTATGATGGAAAAGAAACCACAACTAATTTCCAGTTCGTTTTGAGAGCTTACTAAGCTTGTGAACCCTGAAATACTAAGAAAGATGGTACTGGCTACGAACTTCCAGAAGTCTGAGGAAATAGGACTATAGCGGACAGAGTTCACTACACCAGCAGTAATCAGAGATAGCAAGTGACTGATGGTAGTCGAAGCATATCTTAAGTGACTGTCGGATTTACTAAAAGATGGTAGGGATGTATTTCAATGACACCTTAGACCAGTGGCGAAGTCAAAATCATTGTTTGTGAGGGGAGAGGTCCGGCCTATCCGCACAGTAAATTATTGAAACTCTCAATGAAATTTTTTTAAATGCAACAACTGGATCTAACATTTAACATTGACGTAGCACTAAAAAACTACAGTAAAATCCCTTTTAACCGGCCTCTGATAACCGGACCATCACCAATTAATAGGGGATATATTTAAAAATATTGTTGACGATACGTGTGAACTCCATTACAGGTATTGCGTCAATATATTATATCCCCTTATTTGCCTCTTATTTTAGGGTATAATATGAACGTTACTATTTTCTACGGAGTTTGAGTTTTTGTTAGCGGGCGATGTCAATACAGTCCTTTGCCTTCTTACGTCACCTTCATTTATCTCATAAAATTAAAATACATTTTGGTTACTTAATATCTTTTATTTTATTGCTAACATGTATTTCATCTATTTTATTTATTATTTTCTTATAATTTACGTTATCTACTATACTTTGTACTAAATATGTAGGTCCTAGTAGTGGTTTAGATTTTAGATAATAATATTATAAAACACACGCACACACACACACACACACACACACACACAGAATATGTAACACCATCGCGAAAAACATAACTACGTGCAGCTGCTAAGTCTAGCTATAAAAAGAACGAACTAATAAGAAACTAACAGAATGAAAAATGGTGTTTCAGGCGTCATCGCGAGGGAGGATAATTTAGAGTAGACACAAATTAACTAATAACACATTCTGGCAAATTATGGGACCACAATGTATGATCGTGGAGACGGTACATAGCAGTTTTAAGGTGTTCACATGAGCATCGAGTGACTTAGGAAAGACTGTCGAGATAGATGCAACGATAAGCGCACATGGAAGGTGAAGACGCAAAGTACCGCGTGTATGCTGGAGAGAGGGAATCGCCCGAGAACTCTGAGATGGAGGGCTGGAAGATATTCTTTGGACAGGCAGAGAGATGGCATTTGTGGTTCGAAAGACGAAAAACCGTATAAACGTATAAACCGATAGTCTATATAATGTCCCTGCAGTAGTCGACCTGCGTCTACCAGGCGCCAATGTTACTTTAGTAGAGTGCTGTTTTTATTTACTGTTTTTGGTCCACAGTTACTTACTGTGTGAATTATATTATGCATAGCCATTCAAGCGTTCGTCACTAACAATAGATTTGGAATATAGGCATTGGGCGCCCAATGGACGCCATGCGACTACTTCGGTTACAAATTGGCCTACAATCAGTTTTCACGTTGTAGCTGTTTGTAGTACTTTTTTGTGACATCTTTTTTTTAAACAGTACATTATATATATACATATATATATATATATATATATATATATATATATATATGTATGTATATACGTATGCTAATACGTATTCTTTCACGGATGGAAAAATATGACTTGACGAGGTGAACCCTACAACAGTTGAAGAGCGAGTCAACTATTATTGGGTTCACCTCGTCAATGCTAGATGAGATTCTAGAGAAACGTCAGAACTGCAATTTTATGCACTGCAGAATGAAAGGATGTACTCTAGATAATATCTATTCAATAAATATATATATATATATATATATATATATATATATATGTGTGTGTGTGTGTGTATATATATATATATATATATTTAAGATCAAATAATACACACAAATACAGGAATATTTAATTTATTGAACAATAAACTCAAAGCCCCTCGTTGGTTTACATTACCAACATCTTCAGGAGTTACAATAGTGACTATTGTAACTCCTGAAGATGTTGGTAATGTAAACCAACGAGGGGCTTTGAGTTTATTCTTCACTAAATTAAATATTCCTGTATTTGTGTGTATTATTTGATCTTAAAAATATTCTAACAGGAAAACATATTTGATATTCTCTCTCTCTCTCTCTCTCTCTCTCTCTCTCTATATATATATATATATATATATATATATATATATATATATATATATATATATATATATATATATATGCTGATACGTATTCTTTCACGGATGGAAAAATATGATGAATAGTTGCTATATGGAGTACATCCGTTCATTCTGCAGTCCATAAATTCGCAGTTCCGACGTTTCGCTAGAATCTCATCCAGCATTGACGAGGTGAACCCAACAACAGTAGCGAGTAGACTCGCTCTTCTACTGTTGTTGGGTTCGCCTCGTCAATGCTGGATGAGATTCTAGCTAAACGTCGGAACTGCGAATCTATGGACTGCAGAATGAACGGATGTACTCTAGATAGTAACTATTCATCATATATATATATATATATCAGAACCTTTTAACAATATTTTTAAGGATTTACAATATATATTATAACCTTAATACTAGACGATATAAAAATGAAGATGTTCATTAGATTTAATTTGTTTACCAAAGAAGACTGTAATATAATTGAAAATTTACTATTCAGGGATGGATTACAGACGAGTGTTGCAAGTGAACAGACACACAAATGAAACAGTTGACAACAGCGATTGTGATAAAGACTATGCTACTTCAGAACATTTGCCTGAAAGTGACACAGAACAAGACATAGGCAATATCGATGAGGGACGTGAGAACCAAGACAATACTTTTTTTTTATCTTGGTAGGGAATTCGTATCAGTGGCTATGGTTTTTCCTTTAAAAATTCGTCACAGAATAGTATGCTAATTTAATAAATCATGTATTTATTATAAATACAGATTTAATGCACTCATCTGTAAAAACATTTTAAAAGTATAGTTTTGGAAATAAAACTTTCTAATTAACCAAATTTTAAATGTACAGACAAAAGACACGACATTTTACTAATAACATAATACTACAAAGTTATACTATGAACTGGCGGAAAGTGCTATTCAAACCGCATTAAAACAAATCTCAGAAGTACAAAATGTGGAAAAGACTCTCAACAGAATTCCTAATCTGAAATACAAGCGATAGACCTAATCATATAAATTTCAAAAATCCTAGTACGACTACAAAAAATCTTTAAAAGAAGCCGAAATAAATGAAGTTGTCAAAAAAATAATAAATACTTTTCAAAAGACTTTCGAAAGGTTTTCATTTATTTATGAATGACTTGTCCCACTGGCTTGTCCCATTTATTTATTTTATTTCATAATTTTGACCAAAGGTATATGAGAAAAATTGTCATTGGTTCCTTGATCAAGAAACTACCATACATCTTGCATAAGTAAACAATGTCTACACATACATCTAAATGTTTTGACCAGAGAGTTAAAATATCACGTAATACATGTAGGCCTATCATATATCATTTACACATATATAGATAGATTTTCAGACAGAAAGACCGACAGACAGTCAATGAGACATATACTTAGTCAGATGGGTAGATATACGACAGATAGATAGATAGACATATAGATAGGGAAACGGATAGATAGATAAACAGACAAAAAGATAGACACAGAGACAGACAGGCCGATAGATAGAGAGACAGACATACAGATAGATAAAGAGAAAGACGAACATACGGATATATATATATATATATATATATATATTTATATTTGTGTGTGAGTGTGTGTGTGTGTGTGTGTGTGTGTGTGTGTGTGTGTGTGTGTGTGTGTGTGTGTGTGTGTGTGTGTGTGTGTGTGTGTATTATACCATAAAGATAGAAGGCATAAAGTACACATTTAGTTAGTATTTCAAATAATAATAATAATCAGTTGAAATAATAAGAAAGGCATAGCTTACTATGCTTACTAAGAAAGAATGACCAATGATAGCTTACTAAAGTACGGATAAAGAGGACTTTCGGGGTAGTTATAAACCAGTGCCGTGGCAATCTATTGACAAAAAAAAGCTGCAGATATTTCTAAGGATTAGATATTTCAGACAACCAAGAATAGTATGGGAAAGTAACACTATTAATGTATGGAAACAATTTGTAAAAGGCGTAAGAACCACCGAAATAACTGAAATACGTAACAGGAGATGTAATGCTGGTTCTTAAAAACTAAAATCATCCGGCAAAGAGTCTGACTGTTTATCTATCTATCTATCTGTCTGTCTGTCTATCTACCTACTTACCATCGATCTTCCTTTCTTTCTTTCTTTCTTTCTCTATCTGCTTCTGCTTAGTGTCAGTTTATAGTCTGTGATATTACAATTTTGGTTTTATGAATTATAATTTTAAACTATATCGCTTAAAGCTCACTATGTATGTAGCTCACTATAAACTACACGTAGCTCTCTGAAGGAATTTTAAAATTTGTCTAAACAATGTTTTTTAAAAATCAAACTTCCAGTTTATTCTCTTCCATTTACTTTAAGTTATTAACACACCTGACAGTTGCATCTTTCTAAGGTACAAATAAATTAGTAACAATAATTTTACATTAATTGTTACTGTGTAGTTTATGTTCTTGAGCATCCACTTTGGTTGTACTTAACCATTGTTTGTAACTCAAAAACACTAACTTACCTAACTCAGATATTTTGAAATGAAATATAGGTTGAAATAGACACAGGTGTTTGGAGTCTTGGTAAGCTGTGGTACATAGACAAACTTTCAGCTCCTCTGTTAGCTACAGTCGGTTGTAAACCGCTGGGATCCGTGTTTGTACTTTGTAAGACTTGCATAACTTAGGGGTAATTTTGGTTACAACCGTAGAACAAATTTGCTTTGACAAATAGCTTCTAAATAGCGCTTAAATTATGTGCAACAACGCGTGAGGGCTTCTGCAAAGTATTTTATTTAGGGAAATATAATTTAAACTCCTGACAACAGCGCAAGCGTATTATTTAATGGTCATGTACAATGTTTTGTCTTGTCCTCCTTTATAAAGTAATAAACAATGACATTTTTTATATTGTATCTCATTATAAGAAATTCCCTTTAACAAATCTTTAGATTCTTTCATATGTAACAAATATTGTGTATGAAAATGTCTTGTATAGCAGACATAATTCGTTGTTAGAATATAAGTGTAAATGTAGTACCTCTATGTTACTGTAGGGGGTGGATTAGTTGTTTCCTTCGTTAATACTGATTTGAAACAACAGAGTTTAGCTTGTTGAGGCAATTTTTAGTTTTAGCAATATTCAAATACAGTATGATGGAATAATTCATAAAATAATAATTCAATATGTTTAACGTTTGATATTCTCTGAGAAATGCCAGTAGAATCAAATATATTTTCTAATTGCTGAGTGACTAAATCAGGGGCTAAGTCATAAAACGGAACTAAAATATTTACCCAAGAGTACAAAAGTTTCAGACTTTAAGAGTTTCAAAGACTCAACAGTAATTTATAAATTTTTATATTTTCTACAGCCGTGAGCGACTAAGGGGCGGCTCTATCGCCATAACTGATAGTCGAAACAGCTTTATTTTGTTAAATAAGCAACACTAGTAGAAACACGTGAACACATACAACTTGTGTAAACGCCTTGAAGCAGTAAAACGATTAAGAAGTTGCTGCTTAACGAAAATCCTAAAATTGTTCATTAAAAATCAAGGCTAATGTAATAACAGCAACATACTGAGAGTCTGAACAGGTGATTAGTTTTACAAAAAGGTTGAAAAATTACAAAAATGAAAATATAAAAAGAAATGAGTTTACCATTAAAATTATACTTCCTGATTATGAGAAAGTGTGTATGTGTGTGTGTGTGTGTGTGTGTGAGTGTGTGCATGTTCCTGTGTGTGTGTGTGTGTGGGTGCGAGTGGGTGTGTATAGTATTTTATAAATCATTATATATTTAATATTTATAATTTATGTTAATAAGATTTCAAAACATATTTTTTCTGTAGAGGATAATTGCTAATTTTTCATTATAATATAAATACTCAATAATATAAATCGTATTATTAACAATAAATGAAAATCAGGCTGCCAACAGTCGTCAACGCTACTGGCCACCAATGTTTTCTTGATGAAAATTGGAACATTATTGAAAGCTTTCTTTTATTAAAATCTGAAGAAGGGAAGATCGTGCGAGACGGTGCCTTCAAGATGTTACAAGATTGATTAGAAACTTAAGAGTTATTAAGGACTTGTTCCGAGCACCATCTGCCGGGGAAAGGATGAAATTCATTGTTTGTGTTATTAATTCCTAAAAACAGTTTTTTATTGATATGCCGTAACTAAAGTGACCCATTACAGTCTACAGGTATAGAAAATATTTTTTATGGAAAACTCTAACGTCAAAGTTGAACCTCAAGGACTTATGACAGGTAATTTGGCAGGAATTTATATTTTTTACTAGAAGTTAAAAAGGACAGGTTATGGGGTGTTAGAAAGAGTAGTGTGTTCATACTACAACTATTTGCACCTTTACTTATATTTATTCCTTTTCATTATTTAGTTATTGTGATTGTAAACTATATTCAGTGCATACATTATTAGTAATGAAGAATACGTATTGTATTTTATAAGAGCTTGGTTCGAATAATATTTCCTATTAATAGTATTATTACTTTGATAGTGTTTGTACTACAATAGTATCGTACTACAATAGTATCGTACTACAATAGTATCGTACTACAATAGTACCGTACTGCAATAGTATCGTACTACAATAGTATCGTAGTACAATAGTATCGTACTGTAATAGTATCGTACTACAATAGTATCGTACTACAATAGTATCGTACTGCAATAGTATCGTACTACAATAGTATCGTACTACAATAGTATCGTACTGCAATAGTATTGTACTACAATAGTATCGTACTACAATAGTATCGTACTGCAATAGTATCGTACTACAATAGTATCGTACTACAATAGTATCGTACTACAATAGTATCGTACTACAATAGTATCGTACTACAATAGTATCGTACTACAATAGTATCGTACTACAATAGTACCGTACTGCAATAGTATCGTACTACAATAGTATCGTACTACAATAGTATCGTACTACAATAGTATCGTACTACAATAGTATCGTACTGCAATAGTATCGTACTACAATAGTATCGTACTACAATAGTATCGTACTACAAAAGTATCGTACCGCAATAGTATCGTACTGCAATAGTATCGTACTACAATAGTATCGTACTACAATAGTATCGTACTACAATAGTACCGTACTACAATAGTATCGTACTACAATAGTATCGTACTACAATAGTATCGTACTACAATAGTATCGTACTACAATAGTATCGTACTACAATAGTATCGTACTACAATAGTGTCGTACTACAATAGTATCGTACTACAATAGTATCGTACTACAATAGTATCGTACTATAATAGTATCGTACTGCAATAGTATCGTACTACAATAGTATCGTACTACAATAGTATCGTACTACAATACTATCGTACTACAATAGTATCGTACTACAATAGTACCGTACTGCAATAGTATCGTACTACAATAGTATCGGACTACAATAGTATCGTACTACAATAGTATCGTACTGCAATAGTATCGTACTACAATAGTATCGTACTACAATAGTATCGTACTACAATAGTACCGTACTGCAATAGTATCGTACTACAATAGTATCGTACTACAATAGTATCGTACTACAATAGTATCGTACTACAATAGTATCGTACTACAATAGTATCGTACTACAATAGTATCGTACTACAATAGTATCGTACTACAATAGTATCGTACTGCAATAGTATCGTACTACAATAGTATCGTACTACAATAGTATCGTACTACAATAGTATCGTACTACAATAGTATCGTACTACAATAGTATCGTACTACAATAGTATCGTACTACAATAGTATCGTACTGCAATAGTATCGTACTACAATAGTATCGTGCTACAATAGTATCGTACTGCAATAGTATCGTACTACAATAGTATCGTACTGCAATAGTATCGTACTACAAGCTTTGAGTTGGCAATCTTTATGTAGAACTACCATCAAAGTTTAGGTTATAACAAATATTTTTATATTAAAACGTGCAGGTAAAAAATTGAAAACCCTAACACAAAGTAAAGTTAATGATTTTTCTGAATAGCTTTTATATTTGACTTAATAAAAAACAAAATATTAAAGCATACATAATATGAAGACAATTTCGTTGTGTTATGCGAGGTACGTTGGTACTAAGTAACTCGACGTAAATACATTAACAAAATATATTTTACGCAAGAATAAAAACGTTATAATTGTTTTTACAATGTCAAAAAATGTTATTTTCTAAAGAAATGCAAAAATGGAAAAATATCACAACTATATAGCATATACATATAATGTATTAGTATAGACCTATCCCTTTACACAAATTATGGTATTGGGTTTTAAGTTTCTTTCAACATTTTATTTTTTCTCTGAGAGTTTTTGATGGAAGGAAGAATTTCCGAAAAACGAATTTGAGAAGGGTAGCCACTAAAATAAGCTAACATGTTAAAAGGAAGATGTGCTGTGTCACTTACACTTAGAAATATACGGGGACGAACAACGGGTTATAACTAATCAGGTTGTGACACACAAAATGTAATAATTTTGTCGAATCTCTCAATTATGTGAGTGACTATAAAAGTAATACTACAATAGGTAGTGTCGGTGCTAACATGTAACAAGCTTAAAATAACTTAAAGGCAATAACATACAGAAGGCAACTGGTGAGGGCAACGCAACCAAACTTGAGTTGCTTTTTCACAACAAATGGAGTTGCATGCACATATTCATAGAGGAGTGATAGCAACGCGACTAGCGAGTGACACAGAAACTAGAGTTGCTCCGGTCACGGCATGCTGTAAACTCGTTGCTCAGTTTTTCAGTTGCCAGCACTATTTGTTGTGCTGTTTATGCGTTTTTCATGAGTGATACCGTATTTAAATGATAATAATTTTTATTTGTATTTTTTGTGTTTCTGTTTCTTTGAATAGTGTGTTATTATAGTAGTATATCATGTCAGAAAATCAAAATATTGCTAGTTCTGGTCATGATTTTTGTATCCAACAACTTCAAGACGATATAAATGATTACCAACAATTTGTTCAAAATATATAAAATCGGCACTTGAACTATAAAATTTCATTTGTTTAAAAACTAATTTTTATTTCATTTAATGCAACGTTTTTTTAGGTTTTGCAGCTATACATAAAAATAAGTACATAAGTGAGCAATTAATAACTTAGCTGAGTGTTATTGTTAATCTTTCTCCAGCTGAAATTTATTTCTCTATTTTTCTCGAAAATTATTTGTTTTTTTCTTTTCTTGATGTCCTAAAATACATTACTTACAAGGTAGTCGTAACTGCTAATCCTCATACGATATAAATTAAAAAAATTGGTCTGGGTAATTTCGTGAATTTTGCACAGCACTATATTGACTTTGTCTCGCATAAATAACGTTGTAGAGGTGTATAGAGGTTATAGGGTGTTAAAAAGTCCTACACTGTATTGTCCTTTGTTTGTAACGTTTTTGTAGTTTCTTTCTTAAAATATAGACAATCTTCCTCTGACGACGACTTAATTGACCAATAAACTATCAACTTCATATGAACAATCGTGTAAACAGACTAGCAACTTTTCCAATAGCAACTGAAGTTTACGTTGCGTTGCGATTACCATTTGCTTTCTGTATGTCTACAGCCAAACAGTGCCACAATCTTGACTTAACTTGAATTGCAGTGATTAAAATGAACAAACACGTGTTAAAATCAATAAATTATAACTACAGACTGAAAACGTAACTGATTCATCAATGTGATGAACAAAACAGTGAACTATTTGAATTTTAATGAACAAGAGCAGCAAACAGCAAATGTGATCCCGGACAGGCAGATGGGCTTCCAGACGAGTTATCGTAACGTTATTCAACTGCAAAAAGACGTCAACTTGGTGAGTCTGAAATCATTTATAATATATCCTATATTTCAATATTTCAACCCTTTAATAAGATGATTAAAATAAATTTCTCCTAAATTACATCAGGCCTTATAGAGATAAACTCATAACTAATCCCCACAAGGTTCAAATTGACTACGAAAAAATCAGGTTATTCAAGAAAACGCTATTATATTTATAAAGACATAATTTCAACATAAAGACAACACAATGATTATAAGAGTTGAACATCGAACTGCACCGAAGGTTTGGTAATCATGAATGGGGTTAAATTAAAGTTAATTGTTTTCTTTTCTTTTAGGCCAGGAATAATAATTTCTGAGAGATCCTATTTGGAAGTACAGGTAACTGGGAAATGAGGCCTTGCGAAGGTGGTGTCATAATATCTCCCTTACATCTCCTACTAAGAAACTTCATGTTCCATTCTTAATTCCATATAAATCAGTAATTGTTTTCCTTATCCAGCGAATTTAGTGTCACTAGCTGATCACATTAAAATTACAAACCATAAATATATCCACCAGGTGCAGGTTTAGGACATTATCAAAGTATTAAAGTAAATATTCTAAATACCGACATCTAGTAAAGGCAATAATTTCTAAACTGTCCATCGTATTCAATATAATAACTTTATAAGGATGCTACACTAACGAGACAAGACTGCTTGCGTTCCCCTCCTGCTTTCGGTATTAATTTACGTCAGAGCTGTAATCGAATCACAGCAGTTGTGAAAGGAATGGATTAAAAGGTTCTGTATGAAGCAGTGGAGAGAAAAGCATGCTTGAAACTAAGAAGCTCACGAAACGTTGGATGATGTAAAAAATCAAGTGTTTACCGTTTTAGTGTATGTTATGTTAGTACATTTGGCTTATATCTGAACATTTTTCCTTCTTGAATGTTTAGTTGGCAAAATATAATCAGGTCTTTCCATTGTTAACAAACGGAAAACGTATTTATTATTTATTATAATTACAAAATGTGACACAAATTATAATGTTTAACAAGAGCTTGTAACAAGATATAACGAGAGACTTATATCCAGGAGGATAGTTCGCCGTGAAGAACGGCCAAGGATTTTCCTAACCGTCGTTCGCATCTAGTGAACAAAAAAGTGGTTGTAGCGGACTGATATGTGCAACAGCGAAATTTAACAAACGCGGCCCTAAACACTCTAAATGCCAAGTAGACCACTGCACTGGCCAAGTCTCTTTCTATATCTCGCGACTTATACTTGTATTTTCAACCCTCTCTTATCCTTCATAGGCGATTGTTCTACCCAGCGGCCTTGTTTTAAAACTGAAAAATGCAATATAAAGAAATATATATTTTTATGTAAATTTCTACTCAAGTCAACAAAGAAAAATTTTATTTTAGTTACTTTTTATTAAAAAATTACAACTCATATAAATAGAGTAACATAAACTATGCGTTAAAACGGGTGTTCTACCATATAACTTATAACATAAAATCAGCGGTTTTATGTGTTACCACTTACTTTAAGCCAAATGGGACGAAATAACAATATTGCATAACGTTTCCATATTATGAAAAGTTTTTCTCCCATATAAAACTAAAAATAATTAATAAAATTTAATTAATGAAAAATTACTTGATAAAACTGTATTAACGTCAATTGCCATCCACTAGAGGGCTTTAAAACATTATTTGAACTAGGGTGATTGAATAAAAATATTTGTATTAACAATTGAAAATTTGTACAATATATATATATATATATATATATATATATATATAAAGAACATAAGTTCTTTATATTTTGTATATATAAATATATTGCGATATATATATATATATATATATATATATATATATATATATATATATATACCTACATACATACAAGGAGAGTAAGAACTAATAAATGGAATTGAATAATGAATAATAAATAATAATTTAAAGAAAACTTAAAGAATTTTAAAAACATTTTATTTGAGCCAATAACATTGTGTAGTGCCATAAATAAATGCTTTCTAAGGCATGCTGATTTCATTTCCGTATTTAGCCTATGCGGCCGTCAAAGGTTTACAAATAAACTCTCTTAATTTCCAACCAAATTGCTACTTACGAAGAACTAGTGCATCTACATGTCGCCCCGATATTTCTAATGAAAGCCGATATTGTTGCAACGGTGTTCTGCACTTCAGCTAATTCCACTTTGACATAAACTTGAGCTTAAGTTCGCCGTCAAGTGGCGCTTTAGTGGATTCTCCTTTGAAACAGAATATCAGACACTTCCGAAACCGGTAGATCTCCCGATTATTTGGCTGAATGGAACGTGTTGTCTTAACGCAGAGAGAGTTAGGGGCATACAAATTAAAGAACGTAATAATTTGTATTTTATGACATTGTAAATAAATTTTAACCTTTTAAATGAAAGAAGGCATGCCGTTTTTAAAAAATAGAAAACATTAGGTTATGGCACTCGGGGAAGTGTCGACAGAATTAGAAATATATTACAATTAAAATATTGGAAACCACCACAATACCACAACAATAAGCGTAAATAATTGATAATACAAGTTATCTAAGTTTAAACCCTTATGTACATTACGATGATCATTTCATCATTATCAGAGGGTCTATAAATACCTCTCGGTTTGAACTCTCGAAGATTATCTAGATCAGGGGTGCTCAACATTTTTGGAACGGTGGGTCAATTAAGTGTTCATTTTCTCGAGCTGGTCCGCAGGAATAAAATTTCTTGAGTGCAACAATTAGAATACGTCTTATCTAGTTGTGGGTAATTTTCAAATAATATAGCCTACATTTTAAATTATAATGTAGGCGTACATTGCATACATACAAAGCCACTTTATAATTTATGATAGCCTAAATAAGTGTAACAACATATCCAGATATCAAACTCTCTATCTTGTTAATGTTACAATGTTGGTACTTGCAGTAAGTATTTAAAGTTTATACTTATTAATTATACTACACCCAGATTCAAAACATAAAATAACTTTTAACTTGAAAATTAAACAACATGAAATGAATTCTGAAAAACGTTTATTTTAGTGGGTAATTCGACTATGTTTTTTCTTTTGATAATTGTTCAATGTCTATTTTAATTACTGTAGTTACTATTTTCAATGTTGCTCCCAGGTAAA
This sequence comes from Prosapia bicincta, assembly GCA_036971475.1. NCBI lineage: Eukaryota > Metazoa > Arthropoda > Insecta > Hemiptera > Cercopidae > Prosapia > Prosapia bicincta. The sequence continues at coordinate 284,502,422 of JBAIZL010000001.1, forward strand.
GGTTAGTTAAACGCGTACGAGCTTCAGATTTGATAGATTTCATTAACGAAAATGCATGGTTACAAATGAAAGTAGCCTACTACCGAACAAACACGAAATTTTTAAACATATTTCTCGCAGAATAACCATTTCTACAGGCAAGTAATTTTTGTAGAAATCAATAATGGAACCTCGCAGAATGTTTACTTTAACTGAATCATGTGCTGCAGATCAATAAGTTCCATTTGAATATTGTGTGGTGCATCCATACAATCAACACTTCAAATAATTTTTCAAATAATGTTTCGATTTCAAATAATTTTTCAAATTTACTAAGATCATGAAATCTGTCTTCAAAATCTTTCTTCAAACATTGTATTATATTGCTATATTTCAAGAAGTCCAAGGTGTTGTCAGCATCTGAGAAGCATTCATCTCAGAACTCCATTTACCATTTGGGCGCCCCACACTGACTTCTTTTCAAACGCTCTTATAAGACTAACTGACTAGTATCTTAAATTGTCTTTGCCTTGAATTTTGGTATTTAATTCGTTCATATTGAGATTAAATATTTCCATAAACCCGTTAGTATTGGTTTTACAATGTACATATGATCAGAATGTGCTCGCTTTTGAATTTCCTTATGGAATAGCATTACATTTCACTACGTTCAAAAGCAGAATTATAGAGTGGGCCACGGGCCGCAAAAATACATGTTGGGGCCGAGGGTTGTGCACCCTGATCTAAATCCTTAGCTATATTTAAATGGCTTACGGGTGCCACATCTGTTTATCAAAATCGTTACAATAAACATAGTGGACTTTTAATTGTGTTTTTTTTATTGAAGTGTAATCTTTCATAGAGACTTTTGAACAAATTTATTGGATGGATATAAACATGCAATTTCGTGTCAATATAATTTGTGTCAGGTTAACAGCGTTTGCATAAATTCCATCACGTTACGCAAAAGTCAGAGTGAGTTAAATGAAAATATATGATTTCATACATTGGATACGCTGATTTTATTTTACACGTATTTTCTAAAACAGCTGTTTTACACGTAGGTAAAGCATTATTTATTGATAATTGTTGAGGAAAATGGTTATTATTATGTAGTTTTAATAATTTAAAAACTACTCGTATATCAATTTAATTAAAGTTTGATAAATCTCAATGGAATTAATTCAACATAACGATAACAATAAGGTATGTATTTTTAATCCATTTATGAAATGAAAATATTTTTATGCACATCTGATACTTTTTAAGAATTGATTCCAAATGAGTTTGTTAAACAAATTCCCATTTAGAAAACATGTAAAATATTTTTTTAAACCCACATTGTTTTATTAGTAACTATAAAAAATATTAGTCTTTAATAAATACATTCCCCAAATAAAGATAAAAATATTGAATTAAAAATGTATAAATTCATATTTTTTCTTTTTTCATTGAAAAAAAAGAGACTAATAGAAGAGACTATTAGCTCTAATTTGTTATTTGCAGTTCAGATTTTGGTGTTTAATATACAAAATCTTAATTATTGTTTATTATAAAATTAATGTTTATAATTTTATACTTTTATTTGACTCATTAAAAATTTCGAAAAACCACTACGTTCGATTTTTTTGTAGTTCAAACTTTTGTGTTAAATGTAAAAATTCTGTATTACTTTTCTTATAATATAAAAATTTCTTAACACGCAAAATTAAATGTTTTCTCAATAAACATATCTGTAGGTATGGCTGTGAAAGTTCTGTCGGCACTTCCTCGGAACAAAATTTTGTTTTCGGTTCATTATTACACTGATTTTATTACTAAATATATAAATTTTCAAAGAGAATTTAACATCACATTAATTCCTAAAAATTACGTAACAAAAGGTTTTGGTATATTACGTTTATGGTTTTCGTTTTTCCGTTTATTTTTCAGTTCTATATTATTCTTACACAGACGATATTATTTATTATCGATATAACTTCGCCAAATATTATTCTTGAACTAAGCACCTAAATTTTATAATTGGCCGAATAATTCCTGAAAGGAATCTCAATTACAACACAAAAATACATCATAATTCTGTGGGTATTTATTTTGTGTGCAAGACGCTGTCCTTTCTATATGCAAGTATCAAGTTTATTCTAAGCTGATCTAAGTGTTTTGAAACCAATTTGCAGAGAATACTTACAAGTGAGATTATACAATAAGAAAGTATTAAATGAAGAACATCAGGTCTTTGATTATTAGTCATGTTCTAAGGCGTTTTATAATTTTCTTCCACAAGTAGACAGATACTTGAAAAATAAGATGGATTTTATGTCATGTATTATCTAAATATGTCGTATTTATGCGTCATCAAAAAGTAATCGATATTAAAATAAATGTACCTGGTGATTTAGAGTGACTTTAGAAACAGAAAAAGTAACCGAACTTGATGTAAAGGTCTAGTAATTGATCATTTGAAAAAAAAGTACATATAACCTATTTTTACATCGGACACGAAACAATATAATTAAAGCTACCTTTGAAATAGAGCAAGACATTATAGCAACACTGTAGTATAGCTATTACAATATAGTAACGAGATATTCTGTTGCATATATTTAGTTTTAAAAAAATAATAAATTGCAAATATCTAGGGGCGATGTTTATTAGGGAAGATGGTAGTGAGGATGTAAAAAATAAACAAAGGCAGAGCAGTGGCACGGACATTAAACTCTCAACTCTGGCAAAAAAAAGTCATGAAAGAAAGAAAGTAACACATTTATAAAATTATTGTTGACGATGGACATGGGTTATTTATGACAAAGCTGCGTTAAATCGGGAATTGGAAGGGTCAAAATTGAACAAATACTTAACGAAATGTAAATGGATAAAATATAAGGGAAGAGATGGAAAGAAGACAATTAACAAGGTTTGGACGCGTAAAGAGGATGGCAAAAGACAGTTGACTCAGAGTAGATTCCCTCTTGAGAAAAAAAGAGGGGACGACCACGAAGAATTTGGCGTGATGAAATACACGAAGCAATGACGGCAAGAAACCTAGCCGAGAAAATTGAAAATAGGGTGGGGAGTGGCTGCGACAATTGTAAATAGATATGACACTTTCATAAATAAGAATTTTTATTTTATTTTTCTTCATACATTGAAGCTTTTTGCTGATCGGCAGTATCAGCATTATCAAAATTTTTGAAGTACCTTATAGTTCTATGACTATATCTTGACTCATTCATCCAAGGTTTACAATATATATTTGTGTGTGTTTGTGTGTGTGTGTGTGTGTGTAATGCTAATGTATATATATATAATGTATATATTATAAATATGTAATAATAAATTAAACAATTATGTGAGAAAAACAGTTTAAGCGTGCAGTGAAATATGAACCATTTTCCCTTCGGTGAGACAGTGGCATTTAATTAAAGTAGCCTCCATATTGCCACTCCACTTGTCAACAAATTGGCATATTTTAGCAAATTTTATTTGGTTTTATGCCTATAACAAAAACCATCCTGAATGTATAATTTGTGCCTTTATATTACCATAGTATAATAGTGTGCTCTGTTCTATAAAGAACTTTGAGTTTTTAGACTATTGTGGGGTTTGTTGGGGTATTAAATATGTTTCATATTAAGGGCGCCATACCTTTTTTTTATATACACAAATAAAAACCTAACAATCACAATACAAAAATCTTTTGAAGTTGCTTGATGTAATTATCTCGAATCCACTGATTAAACTAATTTTAAAAAACTTAACTAAGTGAATACGTAATTTCATACTTGCTGACGCGTTTCAAAACATTCGTTCCTTTTACGAAGCTAACCCTCTACTGCTGAATTATTTCTTCGAGTTCCGTGTGGTGTAGTTGTGAGGGTTTGGTGTAATTTGTATAGGGTATGATTAAGTTTGTCTTTCTTATCGTATAATTGTTTAATGCTGTTTTTTATAAATATTTTCTGTGCTTGTGTTGTTTTTAGTGCAGCAGGCGTTTGGTTATTTATTGTAATTTTAGCGTATTTAGGTGTTAAGTTATGTTTGAGACATTGAGTGTTAAAGGAAATGTGGAGGGAGGTTTTGTATACCTTGAGCTTCGTCCGTCGGTAGAGGTTGATTACTGATGATCATTGGTCGCTATTGAAGTTGCTTGATGTAATCATCTTGAATTTACTGATTAAACTAATTTTAAAAAACTTAACTAAGTGAATATGTAATTTCTTACTTGCTGACGCGTTTCAAAACATTCGTTCCTTTTACGAAGCTTGCAGTAGAGGGTAAATTCGTAAAAGGAACGAATGTTTTGAAACGCGTCATCAACTAAGAAATAACGTATTCACTTAGTTAAGTTTTTAAAAATTAGTAAACATCTTTTATTTTACTAAAATTATTTTTTGTTTATTTCGTACATAACGTACTTCACGTTTTGTACAATTACCATGTAATCGAAATATACATAAAGTAATTGTAGTAAAATAAAATATTTTTATATTGTGGTTAGTGGGTGTTTATTTATCTAAGTAAAATTAGCCCACTGTGCCAAGAAATTGTATAACCATTTTTTATTTTTTTTCTGTGATTCTGAGAACTTTTTATATTACTAGGTACATTATTTAATTTCATGGTTACTTTTAATTTAACCGAAAAATATTATTTTAAAACATCACAACATATTCGTGATTGTGAAACTCATCAGTATTGATGTTGTAATAGTATTGAAATTTGCACTACTGGATGGGTAACAGAATACATGTACAAACACTGCGTGTAGCCATGTGTTGTGCCTAGACGCGCCTCAATAGGGCGCATTCTGTTTACACTAGCCTGGACCAAATGGTGGCAATTATCTGTAGCTGTTGATAAACATATTAACTGTATAGTAGGGTAGTAAAATAGGGGTGGTCTAGCCTACACTTACGTCTTCTTCCCATATGTTACGGTTTTACTCCAGCTTTCATAATGTAATAACTCATAAAAGGTAATGAGCACATGTAATAATTGGGGTAATTTTAACAACAAATGGGTCATTTAAGGCGAAAAGCTTATATAAATGTTAATGTTATAATACAAGTTGTCTATTTAGGTACCAATATAAATAATTGTGCCTATGATTCGGACCATATGTTTGTAGTATGTCTTAATTTTTATTGAACAAAGCTATCGTATTCAATCTGTGTTTATGATTTTTCGTAATGTGAATACTTCACAAGAGATTGTTTTCTCGTAATGCTTAGCGTAATACTATACGATTTCTATTCTTTTCCTTTCCATATGTTTTACTCAAGTATAGTCTACATAATAGAATATAGACATTAAGTATTAGATTATTTTTATAAGAAAAACTAAAACTTAAACTTTTTGAACGTAAAATTAGTAATTTGTAAACTTAAAGACTTGGCTTTAATGTCGGAAGTACACAAATAAACATCGAAATTTTAAAATGTCATACTGTCAGGATAGCAGTGACGAAATTTTGTACAGTGAAGTCCTGTTGGAGTTAAATCATATGTCGTTTCATGCGTGTTAAATCATTTCTCGATTTCAGTTTTTCCGGTACTTGAGTTATTATTTGTTTTGAATCTTCAATAACATCTAACAACAAATATCTTTATTCCAACCTGGTGTACGTTTCGCTTACCAAGTAACCATCATCAGAGGTATGACAAACAGTCCTCTGTAACCGACATGTACGTCAGGTTAGAATAAAGATACTAGTATGTTAGAGTTTTTTTAAAGTACTATTTATTATTATTTAAGCACAGTAAATCATTCAAAATAATAAATGAAATTTATTTTAAGCTAACATTTTGCGCCTTTATTGCAATATTCGTATCTAGAAACACTTACTTTATACTGTGTTCTACATTGACATTATGTTTCAAACGCTTAGAAATTTTAACCCGTATATTGTTTTCGACATATTAAATCTTTCTTGTGTAGAAAGAATATTTTAGTAACATATGTAAGAAGAAAAACATCGAAGTTGAATAAGATTTGGTCATATATTAATGCTCTGTAATTAGTGCTTATGTATAATTTATTTGTATCGGATATTAACTCGTTCAACAAAAAACTTTCCCCACCCTTTCTACATTTCATGTTAGACCCAGACAATTGCTCAACTACTTGAAGAGCTGCACTTAACCTGTCATAGGTGGTTTCAACCCCAGGCTATTAGACAACCCTTGTCCAGAACAAATTCAAAGGTTTGGCATTTATTAACCTACATTATTTACTTCCTTAATAACAGACTTGTCAGAGAACAGCTTAAAACGTTTTGTGTATAAACTTCCGGCATGGCCTGAGTTAAAATGTGGGATCGAAGAAGTTCATTCCTTCAAGTTGATTTGTAATTTTAAATTTTCTGACACTCTGTTCAATCGTGTAAAGATAACGAAATTTAATTGTATAATTATTTAGAAAAATATTACTTTTCTATTTAAAAAACATTACTACATAGATACACCTGCAAAAAAACATTCACACACAAGCTGAATTTAAAGTTGAAAATTAACCTTTGAAAAGAAGTTTAGGAAATAGAGTTTAGACCAAAATAACTAATAAACAAATAAACAAAATGTTTTATTTCTGAAGAATTACGTTTAAAAAAACCTGTTTCAACAAATATAACTATACATTATAATAATCAAACTCTCAATAAAACAAAGTCTTGTTCGCACAAAGCTGACGCAAATATTGCTCAAATCTGCCAGCTCTTTCCAACCTCCTCTTTACTTATCCAAGTATGATAATATGTATACGTTAACCTTTTTATCAGTGCCTTATTCAGTTCACCGTAAAACTCTGTCTTCATGTTTACGTTTTTATTTCTAAGTATATTTTTCTAATTCAATTATTTCCCCAAGGAACAGATTAACACGGTATTCAGGGTGTTCTAGGTCTAAGTTTTAGAATGAATCTGTGTGCCATTCCGTAGAATGAAGTCGAAGAGGTATTATATCACGAGCTTCTAAGTAGATGTATAGTATGGATACAGTATGAATCAAGTCGGTCTTACCCCTTCAGCATCAGTGAGCAAAATCGCACTCGAGTGTTTGCTACATCTGTCTATCCTATTGCTTCAGATGACTCCTCGAAGAAATATTATATCAGGTACATCTAAGTAAAAGCTAAACATTCAGTGTATGCTTAAGCAATATTATGACTCGAGTAGGGTTTACACATTCAGCATCTGACTGGAGTGTTTGCTTCGCCTGTCTATCGTATTGCTTTAGGTGACTCCTAGAAGAAATATTATATCAAGTACATCTTAATAAAAACTATACATTCAGTTAATGCTTTAGCAATAGTATTACTCGAGTCGGGTTTACACATTCATCATCAGTGCGAAAGATCTCACTCGAGTGTTTGCTTCATCTGTCTATCCTATTGCTTCAGATGACTCCTCGAAGAAATATTATATCAGGTACATCTTAGTAAACATTCTTAGCTATACATTCAGTTTATGCTTAAGCAATATTATGACTCGAGTAGGGCTTACACATTCAGAATCAGTGAGCAAATTCTCACTCGAGTGTTTGCTTCAGGTGACTCCTCGAAGAAATATTATATCGTGTGTATTATAGTAGAAGCTATACATTCAGTTAATGCTTTATCAATAGTATGACTCAAGTAGGGTTTACACCTTCAGCGTCAGTGACAAGATTTCACTGGAGTGTTTGCTTCGCCTGTCTATCGTATTGATTCAGGTGACTCCTCGAAGAAATATTATATCAGGTACATCTTAGTAAACATTCTTAGCTATACATTCAGTGTATGCTTAAGCAATAGTATGACTCAAGTAGGGTTTAAACCTTCAGCATCTGACTGGAGTGTTTGCTTCGCCTGTCTATCGTATTGATTCAGGTGACTCCTCGAAGAAATATTATATCAAGTACATCTTAATAAAAACTATACATTCAGTTAATGCTTTAGCAATAGTATTACTCGAGTTGGGTTTACACATTCAGCATCAGTGAGCAAGATCTCACTCGAGTGTTTGCTTCAGGTGACTACTCGAAGAAATATTATATCAGGTACATCTTAGTAAACTTTCTTAGCTATATATTCAGTGTATGCTTAAGCAATAGTATGACTCAAGTAGGGTTTAAATCTTCAGCACCTGACTGGAGTGTTTGCTTCGCCTGTCTATCGTATTGTTTTAGGTGACTCCTCGAAGAAATATTATATCAGGTACATCTTAGGAAACATTCTTAGCTATACATTCAGTGTATCCTTAAGCAATAGTATGACTCAAGTAGGGTTTAAACCTTCAGCATCTGACTGGAGTGTTTGCTTCGCCTGTCTATCGTATTGATTCAGGTGACTCTTCGAAGAAATATTATATCAAGTACATCTTAATAAAAACTATACATTCAGTTAATGCTTTAGCAATAGTATTACTCGAGTAGGGTTTACACATTCAGCATCAGTGAGCAAGATCTCACTCGAGTGTTTGCTTAAGGTGACTCCTCGAAGAAATATTATATCAAGTACATCTTAATAAAAGCTATACATTCAGTGTATGCTTAAGCAATATTATGACTCATGTAGGGTTTACAACTTCAGTATCAGTGCGAAACATCTGACTGGAGTGTTTGCTTCGCCTGTCTCTCGTATTGCTGCAGATTACTCCTCGAAGAAATATTATATCAAGTACATCTTAATAAAAGCTATACACCCAGTGTATGATTTAGCAATAGTATCACTCAAATAGGGTTTACACCTTCAGCATCTGACTGGAGTGTTTTCTTCGCCTATCTATTGTATTGCTTTAGGGGACTCCTCGAAGAAATATTATATCAAGTACATCTTAATAAAAGCTATACACCCAGTGTATGATTTAGTAATAGTATGACTCAAATAGGGTTTACACCTTCAGCATCTGACTGGAGTGTTTGCTTCACCTATCTATTGTATTGCTTTAGGGGACTCCTCGAAGAAATATTATATCAAGTACATCCTAAAAAAACTATAAATTCATTGTATGCATATAGTATGACAAGTAGGGTTTACACCTTCAGCATCAGTGAGCAAGATTTCACTCGAGTGTTTGCTTCATCTGCCTACCCTATTGCTTCAGGTGACTCCTCGAATAAATGTTATATCAAGTACATCTTAATAAAAACTATACATTCAGTTAATGCTTTATCAATAGTATGACTCAAGTCGGGTTTACACATCCAGCCTCAGTGAGCAATGTCTCATTCGAGCAATTGCATTACCTGACTATCCTATTGCTGACAAAACTATTGTTTACATGAGAAGTACTCAGGTTTCAATTTTATCATTAAATAAGGAAATCAGTTTTATTATTTACAACAATAAAATAAACTCGGCTGAAAGAACAAAGTGATTTAAATAGAAACTAAAATTTCATTTTAATTATTTTCTATTTCGTTTTTAAACAATAAGTAAAAATAAAATGTCAAAACCTACAATAGTTTCAAATGACCGAAACGTAAAAGGATATCAAGATTAGCAAAACAAAATCCAAAAAATCTGTAAACAGCCACAGTGAACATCAATTTAAAAGCGATGCTTGGTTATCAAATCACTTGGAAATAGAGAAACAAAAACCTTTAGAGCAAAACAAAGGTTATCATTATAAAGGTTGGCCGAATATCTAAACCAAGCAAGCCACAATGTTACTGTTTAACCTAAACGAAAAATTTATTGAATTCACTTTTCAACAGCTAATACAATATTTAAATTAAATTTTTTGAATTATTAATATACTCGTTTTCATCTCTGTCATGAATATATTTTCTAGAGTACGATTAAAGTTTTGAAAATGGAATCACTCCGAAAATCGTCAAAAGAAGAGAACATTGTATCGTTAGGAAGAGCAGACACCTGTACTCAAATAATAGAAATTTATGGAGAAAATATCATTATGATACATGGAATTATGACAAGTGCACTACAAACATGGGGAATTTGCGATTTACAAACTATTTACAATTTTAATTTAATGGGACAAACATTTGTGGCTTTCATGCCTCAAAGGATGGTTACTGTGGAGCCGAAATGTACACCAGGTTAAATTCGAAATACTGGTGGTTAGAGGTTTTTTAGTATTATTTATTTTCAATAACTTTATTGGTCAGAGAATTTATTAAACAAAACTATTTTAAAAACCATTTAGTTTTATCTAGTTAAAATAAACAATGATAGCTATTGGGAAAAATAGACATCTTTACTTAAAGTATTTCTATCGCTAGATTAGTTAAAGGAGTTTTATAAAAAATAATTTTGGAATTATCTATATTGTATGTATTCTATTGTATTTTATAAAAAACTATGATTATAATTTTTACAGTAAATACCATTATGTATAATATGTTCAAAAAATGTTATATTTCAATAATGTATTCTGTGTTATCTTTGTCATTTTAATTGTAATTTGTCTTTAGTGAGATTTGTATTCTTGGTCATTTTAACTACTTGTCAAATATTGTTTTTTCATTCTGTTTAAATGATCTAACTTTTTGCAATATATGTTAATGCGATTTATCTAAAAAAAAATTACAAACACATCCCTTGTTTATTTTTGGTTAACTAACTAAATTAACAATTCCTCAGTAATGTCATATATTTTAAAATTCCGAATGAATGCAAGAATGTCCCAAAGAAAAGGAATAGACAAGTCACCCCTTTACAGAAGGGGTGGTTTTCTTCTTGATCGTAAAGCAATATGTTGACGGCTCTTTGAAAGACGATAATGCTATTCTTCTTGGAGGTAGTTAACCGTAGCCACTTTGTTGTCCCAGGGCGTAACCAGGGGAAACAACCCTTTGACGAACCACTACTCTTAATTAACATAGCTTACATTACTGACAGATTTAGGGTCAAAGGGGGAAAGTACAGAACAGTCAGTTTATTTATAGAATTCCTTGTTGTAATGAATATACACTTGGATTATTTTGAAATTATGTGAAATTTGGTTTAAATGTTTTAGGTAGTCTTAAAATTTTTAAATTTATTCCCACATATTACAATAATGTTTTCTTATTTGGGATTTAACTGAATGCTATGTTTTAACACGTGTTTTTATTAGGTTGCAGCAAGTTTTAAAACATTAGACATATGTTTGAAACGTTACAACACATGTAAATTGATCATTTATAACAAGACTTGTAATTGTTGTCTTATGATAGAATTAGTACTAACATAAAATCCATATAAAGGCAATTTTTTTAAAAAAGATTTCAAAGCATCATTGTATATTGATGATTACATATTTACACACACATTTAGAACAGTATTAAAACGTTTAAAATGAAATTTCAGTTGAAAGGTTTAATATTTGAATCATTCTCCTCTATATTCCCTAATTATATAAAACATTTTAAAATGAATTGCGACTTCAATAAACTTATCAGACATATTGAAATTCCGCAACATTTAAAATATGGTTTATCCGAAACTATTTTGCAATATTAAATGTTATTTAGCTAAGTTCGTGCTACTATAAAGTAGAACCTTCACATTTTATATTATATTTTTCAGAGGGTTAAATAGTGAATTATAAATTTCCAAACTAATATTTTTCCATTTCATAAATTATAACAAATGTAGATTCATAAACTTGAATATATAGGTCTAAGTACGAATTAATAAGTCTTTCCACTATATGACAAAAAAGCATTTTTCTACAGTCAAGTGACGATTATCCGAACGTCATTTATCCGAAACGTCAATTATTTATGGATATTAAGCTGAAAGAAAGTATTATTTGTAGAGGAGCACACGATGTAGGGTACATCAGGCCGTAGTGTGTGAACATGTTTCCTAAGTTATGTGTTGAAAATTATTTCTTGTTACTATTTTGTAATGGCAGTACGAATACAGTAGTACGTGAACTGTATATGTAAGTTTTAAAGTTATTGTATACATCAACAAAATATTTATAGTGCTAAAAGCCTACTCATTATTATACACATCTCAAAGTTATTATATAGCAGAATTAATTTGTGTCTTTTTTCCTTTATTAATAATTATATTTATAATACAGTAGTAGGGGAGTTCTTGTTTATCACAAGTTTGATAGTGCGAATTTTAGTGGATGGAGATAATTGTAACTACCAACCTAAGAATCTGCAAGTTGCCATAAACGCTTGAAGAAATTATGAGTCTCACCTTGTGTCTGTGTCGATAGTGAATTGCTTATGCGTGTTTTCCAGCACATAAAGTAAAATCTTTCACCGTCTTTTCCGTGTTTTACCACGGTCCACCAATAGGATTAGGGTACGTGTAAATTGTACCACCATAAAGTCTAGATTATTAGCTTATAATCACTTATGTTTGTTTCTGCTCATTAAATAACAGCGAACCTTGTTATTGGTCGCAAAGGGTTTAAAAACCTGACCTCGGAAGAAAAAGATTCGCTGGTGACTATAGCTCTGGCCTTGGTAGACACTTATTTTATTTCCTCGTGAAAATTTAAAAAAATAATAAAACACTTCGTACGAGACGGTCTAGTTGATTGTATTGGGTTTAATTAATATGTTAAATATGTAATTTAATGGTAACTACAACTTGAAATGTTTTTTTTTCTGCTCGCCCTAATAAACTCAATTTAAAATACATGTGATAAAGTAGCCCTTGTCCTGTGACAAAGTACCTCCCTCACGAGGTACTTTGTCACACTTGCAATGCTCTAGAAAAAGTAAACAAATATATACTTGATAACTGATTGAAAAAAATATATCTTAAAGTCCAAAGTTTATTATTATAAAATTACTTTTAATATTTACGTCAACATATAGTGATGAAAAAGTACATTGTGAAAATTCTGTCATAGTACTCCGCTCTCGCCTACGATAGGCTTGATCTAATTACTGATTTGTTGTATTACAGTAATAAGATGTAAAGTACTGTATTTACAGCTCAATTGCACACTGAAAATGTTTTCTATAACGTAAAATGTAGCTTTATATTTAATACTATATGTATTATATATATATATATATATATATATATATATATATATATATATATATATATAAAACATAAGTCAAAATACAAATACAAGATTTATAATTGAATTTACAATTCAAAGCTTTTCGTTGGCTAACAGTACCAACATCATCAGGAATATTAAACAATTAAAATTAACATATGTGCAAATTAGATCAAATAAATAGCTATGCCAAATTAATTACAATGTTGTTAAAAAAAAATTTATTTTGCTGCCCTAACATTACAAACACTGAATATATTATCAAATTTAGATTTTACTTGTATTTGTTCATTTATCAACTCTTTATTTTTATTATATTTATGTATTTCTAAAGCCTCATAAATATCCATTCTCAGGCCTTTGTTAATTTCTTTTACAAGTATCATATTATCTATATTAGGAAATAAGTGATTATTATTAATACAATGACTAGCAATATTTGATTTATAAATTTCTGGCTTTTTATATGCATTAAAATGCTCTTTATATCTATCTTTAAGTTTTTTGTTAGTTTGTCCTATATAATAGGATATATGTAAATATATATATTTGTGTGTGTGTGTGTGTGTGTGTGTGTGTGTGAGTGTGTGTGTGTGTGTGTATGTGTGTTGTATTAATCGCCCTCAGCTCAGATAGATCAGATAATCGACTTTACACATTTTTGCAAGAATTGCACCTACGTCCGATCTTCTACGCTAACCTCGTTTAGCGTTGACACACTACTAACCATATCGCTAAAGAAAGACTAAAACATTATTCCCCATGTTCGGAGTTAAACTCTTTCCAGGTTTGAAGAGAAACCAATTAGAATAAATGAGAAATTATAAGTGTTGCCAAAATCAGAGAAACGAACTGGTCCAGGGTGAATACAGAGAGTTAGTGGAGCGAAAATGATAAATGTTGTACGTGTCAAAGGAAACCGTTACAGAAATCCTGTCACAGAAAACGGTTTTTACAGATTACTTCCGTTGTAGCCTGTAGTAAAGATCTGAATGCTCGGTCAGAAAAAGTACACAATCACTAAATTGGTAGTATTTTAACGCTTAGCATTCTGATGAGTTGTACGTGGAAAGAGTAAGGAAACAATTAGAGTATAATACATCAGCTATTAGTGAATTCAGTTTGAATGAACGAGTAATATAGAAAATAATTCCAGTAAATTCCTACTGAGTACTAAAATTTTATTTTAGTTACTTTTTATTTTATAATTACAATTAATACAAATATGATGTACATATGACAGAATCAGAATATTGAGTGGTAAAATAGAAAGCGAATTTCCTCTCTATAGAGTATATGGTGTTGGACAATAATTTTTGTTTGTTATTATTTATTCACTTTTTTTGTTATCGTTCCTAATTTATGAAACCTATGGTGGTCTAAAACCTTTCATTGCTTTACTATTGCTACGAACCTTTTTCTTATAATATTATATATATTTTAAGTAATTCATTTTTAGCTATGGGAAAGTTGGCTCAGCACCAAAGAGCTGGATTACAAATATGTAGTACCTCAGTTCGAATCCGCCCAAGACATCAAGTTTTTTAAATTTAATTAATGAATAAATATTCTAGAAACTGTATTAACATCAATTTCCATCCCCTTTAGGTTAAACAAAATGAATTAAATCTTGATTGGATGCATTAAAACATATTTTATTAAAGATTGAAAATGTGTACAAGATATAAGAAGATCATGGGCCAATAAAAGGAATTGAAAATATTTTCGTAAAATTATTTTAAAGCTATATTAAATTAAATAGATGACAAATGTTATTCACAAATTAAGCGTTTGATTTAGATTCATATGTATATTTAAACTGCAAGGCAATCATTTTCAAAGAAGCGATAATGTAAGATTTCAACATTGGTTGTTAGGTTATGTTAGTTGGTAAATCTATTCTAAAAAATCTAAAACCAAAATTAAGAATGTTTTCTTTGTTTTTCATCATCAAACACTAATAAAAATTTAGACAAAATTATTTTACTACGATAAATCTATAAGACAAATTTTATTTATTTATGACTTATTTTTTGCTTAATTTAATACTTTTTTTTAAAATATGAGACGTTTAAAAGTCTGCATAGTATGCTTTGTGTACTCTGCATTGTAAAAATTACTAAATACAAGATTAAAAATTATTTCTCCTTATCAATATGACTAATTATTGTAAACTTGATCTCCAGCAAATCTGTAAACTGTAAACGTCAGTTGTCAGATTCAAGCAATTATCGATTACCGATCAAGCCAGCCTAGTTTACCGACTTTAGGAAATAGGTTAATGATCCTGAAACACGATATTTCCGCATCACCGCTCACTCCTGTCACAGGTACTTTTCCCTGCTTAAGTACAACGTCCATTTATTTAGGTTTCTACTCTACATTTATATTCAGGGACATTTATATAATAAACATTATTAATCACAGGCGTATTTGTACTACTTGAACACCACCTAAAATATTCATCAAAAAGCTCCACAAGTTTTAAATACAAGTTATAAATATGATTACAAATATTATTTGCGTTTTTGCTATTTCCGCCTTCTTTAAATTCTATTCTGGGTAGAGATTGATTTGTAGTAGCATCTAAGATGGCCTACTAGAAGCACTATAACTAAAAAAAATTACATATATTTACATTATATATTAATAACATATTTAAAACCATGCATACACACACACACACACACACACATACATACACACACACATACACACACACACACACACACACACACACACACACACACACACACACACACACACACACACACACACACACACACACACACACACACACACACACACATACATACACACACACGCGCGCGCACACACACACACACACACATACACACACACACACACACACACACACACACACACACACACACACACACACACACACACACACATATATATATATATATATATATATATATATATATATATAACACGAAATGTTACAATTATCAATAAAGCAATTTATTTCATTTAGAAGAAAATATTTATTATTGAACAAAAAACAAATGTTTGAAGTTACACCGATTTATAATTTACATTTGTAATTGTGAGAAAATGTTTTTATCAATTATCATTTTTTCAAATATAAATATATTCTTATATAAGTGATATCGATTTGTGATATATATATATATATATATATATATATATATATATTTTTTTTTTTTTTTCAGGAAATCCTTCATAAAATCATAAATCGTAAAATTTAAAAAATTCCAAAGTCGATTTGAAATTATAAAATTTTAATTTTTTTAGAATTTAATAGCAGTAAATATTTTGCTGGGAGGTTAATACTAAATTCCATAAAAAGTTTGTATACTCTTTGACACAAACCTTTTCCTAACAAAACCAAAATCATACAAAATGGGTTATGGCACTAGGGGCGGTGGGGGGGGGGTGTTATGCCAACTGAAGTGAAAAGAACTTTTACAGTCACTTCTAAAAAAATTTTGAATTGAGGAAAACATTTAATTTTGCGTAATAACAAATTACCTAAATATTTGTTATCAGACATGCTAAGAATTTTTTTGTCATTTCTAAAATTGGATTAAAAGTACATAACCTATTATTATCGTTAATTGAATTATTTGTATTGAGATCTATCCCAATTTAAATAAATTAATATATTTATTAACAGTTCAAAAGTTTTATTTATTAATAACGTTTCTCCTTAACATTGTTCAAAAAATTGTATAACATAGCATACGAGTTAAAACATTTGTATAACCTATAACATAAAATCAGTCGATTTATGAAATCATATGTTATCAATTAATTTTTTTTTAGGTGACTCATAGCATAGCCTGACGAAAGTTATACATCTTGAAGTGTTTGCTAACATATTCAAACTAAATTTCAATTTTAATTAATTGAATTAAACATTAAAGCAATGCAAATAATATTTAGTACTTAACAAATCACAGTTGGAACTTTAATTTTAATAAATTTTAAAATTAAGAATATATTCATCACGTTAGAGTATTGCTATTTAGGGAATAAATTATTACATAGCAAGTTATAAGCAACTTATAATAGCAAGATGATAATTATTGCTTTTCAACTTAAGTCTATATTTTCCCCTATCAACTGTGACAACAAAAAATAATTTATTACAAAAAAAGTCTCACCAAAACACAAAACTGATACTCCTTGTTCAAACCGCGTGAAAAGGTATGCATTAACACTAATCCCACAGTAAACCCAGGTAGGCTTAATCCTTGAGGAGTTATATTTCAGACACATGGCTGAGGGATCCAGGTTTCGTTCTGGAGACATTAATTTTACTTAAAACTTTTGTTAACGTCAAAAGACACATATTTATGGCAGTTAGACGAATAAATTCCGCCTCCATAAATCAAGCGTGGCTAGGTCTGCGCGCCATTTGTCATCGGGTCAGTGTTTTTAAGGATTACAAGTAACAGAGGAGTTGAATTTTATTAAAAACGAAAAATATTGCTGTGTACTGTCGTTTGTAAACGTAGAATACATGGCGTATACACCAAGCACAACCGACAACGTATTCTCTCAGGATTACCATAAATAGTTCAGAAGTGACCTAGTTAACTGATTCGATAACTAAAACCCACATTATTCACTATGTAATACAGTACACACACACACACACACACACACCTAAAAAGATGCTGGTACTATTTTATCGGCGAAGTGTGTGTGTATGTGTGTGTGTGTGTGTGTGTGTGTGTGTGTGTGTGTGTGTGTGTGTGTGTGTGTGTGTGTGTGTGTGTGTGTGTGTGTGTGTGTGTGTGTGTGTGTGTGTGTGTGTGTGTGTGTGTGTGTGTGTGTGTGTGTGTGTTTGTGTGTGTGTGTGTGTGTGTGTGTGTGTGTGTGTGTGTGTGTGTGTGTGTGTGTGTGTGTGTGTGTGTGTGTGAGTGTGTGTGTGTGTATGTGTGTGTGTGTATGTGTGTGTGTGTGTGTGTATGTGTGTGTGTGTGTGTGTGTGTGTGTGTGCGCGCGCGCGCGCGCGCGCGTGTGTGTGTGTGTGTGTGTGTGTGGGTGTGTGTGTGTATACTTATATATAATAATAGTTACTAAGAATACAGATTAATAATCTATTTTTTATAGTATATTTTCAGATTTTAATGTTTCAAATAATTAAAACTTCCTAATCTCTACAACCGCACACATTGTTATCAACTGGATCCTTTCCAATACTGGATAACTATCTTCCAGAAACTATAAATTCTAATTACAAATTTCCTCAAATTTTATTACATGAAATAGAATAACCATAAATTTCCATTAATGAGAGAAAATTAGTATTTACGTTTCAGGTATTTATTATCAATAAATGTAACTAAAGTTTATTTAGAAACAGTTTATTTTTATTTGGCTAAATATATTTATATATTAATAATATACTCATCTTAATTTCTGTCGGGAATATTTCTATATGTTTGAGTACAGTTGTCTGCCATTCCTGGGAGAATGGGAGAAAACTGTACTCAATCAAATATATTTAAAAATATTTGAATAATGTTTCAATATATTTTTCCTTCAAGTAAATTATTGAAGCAGAAACATTTAATTAAACCAAAGAAAACAATTACTTCATCGTTGTGTTGCATTAAATGAAAATAAATATTATTGCATTTCTCAATTTTGTAGTAACAAGTAATAGAAATTAACTGCCGAAACATTACACTAAATAAATATAATTTTGGCTCGATATTCAACCGGCTTAACATTTATCTAATTGCATATCTCATTTTTGCCTAAAGTATGAGCTGATTCTTATAATAATGTATAACTCATTGATATTTCTTTATTATTATTGTTTTATAACAGTATTAGGATATTCAATTTTGTAAATATCTTTGTTTAAGTAACGATGATATAGAAAAATAAGATAATTTTAACTGGGTAGTAGAATATATTAAAGAAAAATGGCATTAAGAAAATATTGCAGTATATAAAATACACAAAAGGTTTTAGTTTCGAGATACAAAAACATACTAAAAACTATTATGTAACGACAAGCCGTTATTCTAATAAAATCTGCAAATAATGCTCGTTATAGGGCGTTACACGCATGTCCCTTATCAGAACGCTCGCTAATGAAGTCGTAATATATTCTTTATGAATTATTCTCTACTCTAAGTGTGCTGAGAACAATTATATAAATGATTTATTTGTTCAATCCGTGACACTAATTACACTCATAGCTTGGAGCATGCGCAGACCGATCGATGCGTTGATTAACTACAAGTTATTTATTGGGCTTTATGTGAACGTATATCTTGTGCGATCAGATTGCTTTACTTCGGTATTTTTTATTTAACAAACTTTTGTGTTTTCTGAAGTTACAAAATCTGTGTAACTCTTAGAACAGATAAATGTGTACATTATGTTTAAATAAATATAGACCTCTAATGAAAAAGGAAAAAATGTTTTACCTTTATTCACGTTTATTTAGGCTCTCTTATTTTGTTTTGAAGGAAAATGCAGTTGATAAATGGATCAGAATTTTTGTTTAACTCTTTAACGCTTCGAAAACTTGTTCGTTGCCCATATCAAGCCTGAAACAATGCTTTTAAATTACGTCACAGAAAACAAGTACACTCAACAACAATAAATACCAATATATATCCGTACAGTTAGTAATAAGAGACTAATATAATAAACGCAGAAGTAGTAAAAGTCAGAAAATATTTATAACAATTGAAAACAGTAACAATGTATAAAAGGACAAAAAATATTTATTAGTTAAATAAGAAACATTAATCTATAATATTTGAATTCTTAAGATAATTTACATGTGGTGTGATAGACCTTTATTAAGCATAGCTCAATTTCTTTAAAATTTTCAGTCTTTAGTCTAATAAAATAAATTAGTCTAATAAATTGATCAAACATAATATAATTAACTGAATGTATATCTAATGAAAAGATTCCTATGTTAAGTATTAATGACTTGTATTATACATTTATTTATTTATGCTCGAATCCTGGATTTTCACTGTTGACTTTGAGAATTTAATATAAAAAAAACAATTAATTTCAATAATTTGTTAAATTGTACTTAAATTATATTAAAATCCTTGGATCCCATTCGATTTTCAGAGTCTTCTAGAAGTAACTCAGTATCCAGTGTAGTCCTCTTGGTTTCAATGATTGACGGAGGAACGTCTGGTCGGTCCATGTCACTCCTTTGGGAACTTGTGGCTCTCCCGATTTCCCTAATCCACCACCACCCTTGACTTCCAGAGTTTGACTGCCTCTCCTTTAGATTACTTGATGGTTCATTCTTTCTCATGGCTTCCCTTTGCTCTTGGGCTCCTATCGCTCTCCTTTCTCCCATGACTTTTTGATGTTCTTTTTGTTATTTCAACCCGTCCTAGGTGGTCTTTTCTCTATTGCCTTAGTCAATGAAAACTCTTTTTATACTTTTCTCAAGCAACTGTTTTGAAATCCGACTCTGAAAACGTTCTACTTTGAAAACGTCTTTTTTGAATCGTGACTTCATATTTTTTCTGTGGGTTTGCACATCGCATATCTACCTGTCTACTAGATCTTATTTTTGCAGTTTACTCCTTAAGTATTTGTGAAGGAAAGTTTTAAAATATTACACTATAATCCCTTGCTTATAGATTTACAAATCGTTAGAATTTGTAACCCTCTGTAACCTTACAAAAGTTGGTTTACAAATTTTTAGAATTTTACAAGACATTTATTTTAAGAAATAAAGATTTATAATCTGATGTAATTTATGTTTACAACCTCAATTACGTCTCAATAACAAATTTTAACGCAATATTAATACAAAATATCTGAAAATCAGATATTGGCTAATATTGATATCATAGTAATAAAATTCTAAAAATGTAGGGCCTATATATTGTTTATTTAGGAAGCCTTGATAAAGGGAGAAAAATCATCTATGAACGGATTTTAAAAAGGCGTCAGGGCGGCGAATATAGTTTGCTTTTAAAATATTTAAAAAAAATTGTCTTCTTGTCTGTAGCACAAAATATATTATTAGCTTTGGACGAGCTGCCTGTTAAAGTAAAAATAGCGTCTCATCTCAAATGCCTTTAAAGAGCTATAACTTACAAAAAGAGAAATTAAACTTCATGGAAAATCCTTTGGGAGAACGAGCCGTCCTTCAAAGAACGGACAAATTCGGTTACTGTGAAAAGCCCCGGAGTTTTCTTTCTGAACGAAATATTTGTTAAACACTAATTCTGACTTTAGCTTTCTTAAGCTGGGTTCTCTTTAAATATTACCGTTTAAAAAAATAATAAATTCCTTGAAGGTTTTTTCTACTTTAGGTTCAAGAAGATTTTTTTACCAACAGTTTAAATGCCCTAGTGACAGCATACACTCTAAATAAACACAAATTTATAGTTTTCTGCCACCAAAATAATTTTCCATACACTCCTAATTTCAAGTATCAGTTATCCTTTAAACAGAATTACACTCGATTACAAAATGTCGGGCTCGTTACACTGTGTGACGTAATTATGGCTTTATATAAAGTGTTGCATATAAATAATTCTTTACAATGAGGATGTTTTTGAAAAAGAATAAATTGGGGGGAGGTAGAGAAAAAAGGGGGAGTATGGGCGACTAGTAAAGGTGAAAGGGAAGTCAGCTGCCTATCCCTCTTTTACGTCTAACCACAGTGGTTTTGACAGACCGATACAAATAGAAATGAGGTACTACAAACACTGAGACAGTGGTTTCCCCCACCACTCTAAATGTTAAGTCACTGTTCATGGACAGGTCACGTTTCTTACTACATCTCGCCATTTATATATTTAGATGTTTTCCTTTATCAATCTTTAAATATTGTATAGTAACAGCTCTGGATAACATATATAATTTTTACTCTTATATTGTACTCTTCTAATTGTTAAAATTTCATTTATGCATCATCCCAGGCGATCGCCCCCCAACCCTCAAGAACTTTGGGTTAAAAATCGACAATATATTATTAAATTAGGACTTTCTATTAAATTTGACTTTTACTTAATTTAATTCGTCTTTTATTGTAAATAAAAAATAAAATTTTAATTTTTAATTTGAAAATGTGACGCTTTTCCTCGGCATACCCTCGTAAACGTCTAAACGTTTTAACAACAGATAGCGCTAGTGAAACTTAGTCTCGAACATATGATTTTCAATACGTAATTTTGCAAGCGTAATATTTGCAGTAGACTCCGGAATTGTTCGTGTTGGAAGAATAACTACTTATATTAATTAATAAACAAATTATATAATAAGCTTATTATGAAATTAATAATATTCTCTAGCCATAGGTGTTATCGAAACTGGAATAATTATTTATTAAAAAGTCTAATTTGCTACGAATCACGTTACCGATTTCTAACGCAAACGTAGAAAGAACTTTTTCTGTCCTATTTTTTTACATACACGCACGCGCGTGCGCACACACATATTATATATATGTAATGCATCGATCGCCCCCCCCCCCCAAAGCAAGTCGCTGGATACGCGTCTGCAATCAGATTACAGTAGCTTCTTAAACGACCCAGACCATAAACAACTAAATTGTATTTTCTACTTAAGAATTGTATTAGTTTTAAGTATTAAAAAATACTTGAGTTCAGTTAGGTAACTATTGTGTAGGAGACATTCTTTTTTTGTTTTGTAATTATTTTGTAGTCGTTGTTGTTAAAGATATTTAAGGGGCAAATTAAACTAGAGTCTGTCACCTAAAAGTCTGTTATTTTATATTACCTATTTAAAAGTTTCTCCGAAGGTTATATTTAGGTAGTTTCAGGTAGTTTTAATGTTTTCTTGTGTTTATTAGAAATAAAAGGTAACTGAACTAAACCATAAATAAATAAATAATTATGGTAAACGAAGAGTGAGACTATATATATAAATATATGAAGTTAATATATTACTATTGCAAATACTTTTATCCACCACTAAGTGCAATAATTTTACCTTGTACCTAGTAACGTCATTTGACCATTGTCGAATCAAGAGTGATTATAATTGTCCTGTAATCAAGCTCCGACTATTATGTTAATCCTAAAACGTCATTCAGTAAAATAACTATTAGGTCTACTGAAAACTTATGTTATTAATGGTTTCATTACCATTAAGATAGTCTTTGTATGACTGCTTATGTAAATGCGGTTTTGATACTGAACGACCAAGATATTAAGTTTAATGGTGTGCTCGAATTCGCGTAGATTACGGGCCGGAATACCTCAGCGCTCGGCCTTAGTCCTCATTTATTTCTTGTTTACATGAACAAAATACACTCCCACATCTATTCAAATACCAAAATTGCCTACTATGGTGATGGCATTGCAATCTGGCACTCACAGAAACCTGAGGTGGCCCTAAACGATACACTGAGGAACATTGCGACATGGAGGAAGAATCTCAAACTATCTATCAAACTTGACAAAGCCAACTTCTGTGTCGTTCCTATCAGACAGAAAATATAGAAGTAAATTTAATACTGACATCAAAATCAATGATTCTCTCATCAAAAGGAAAGAATTTCTTACTTACCTCGGCGTTACCCTGGATCCAAAACTTCGCTTCACAAAGCACTTCGAAAACACTCTAACAAAGCCCTGAGTAAGTTAAACATTCTCAAAAAACTATGTGGAACTACGAGCGGATCAAGACCTATAAATGTAAAAAGTGCATATTGCACCACCATTAGACCTGTGCTTGAATACGCCGCCCCGATATAGAACTCCAACACAGAGCATCAACAATCAATATAGGCGGAGTTCCCTCAACCAAAAATCAATAGGCTGAACAAGAATGTGTCTTACCTATTCTTGAGAGCATACGCAGTCTTTACAATATCAGACTAAGCACCACTAAGCATACGCAGTCTTAACAGTATCAGACTAAGCACCACTAAGATACGCAGTCTTTACACCATCAGACTAAGCACCACCAAACAGACGTAGTCTTTACACCATCAGACTAAGCACCACTAAGCAGACGCAGTTTTTACACCATCAGACTAAGCACCACTAAGATACGCAGTCTTTACACTATCAGACTCAGCACCACTGAGATACGCAGTCTTTACACCATCAGACTGAGCACCACCAAGCAGACGTAGTATTTACACCATCAGACTAAGCACCACTAAGCAGACGCAGTCTTTACACCATCAGACTAAGCACCACTAAGCAGACGCAGTCTTTACACCATCAGACTAAACACCACTAAGCAGACGCAGTCTTTACACCATCAGACTAAGCACCACTAAGCAGACGCAGTTTTTACACCATCAGACTAAGCACCACTAAGATACGCAGTCTTTACACTATCAGACTCAGCACCACTGACATACGCAGTCTTTACACCATCAGACTAAGCACCACCAAGCAGACGTAGTCTTTACACCATCAGACTAAGCACCACTAAGCAGACGCAGTTTTTACACCATCAGACTAAGCACCACTAAGATACGCAGTCTTTACACTATCAGACTCAGCACCACTGAGATACGCAGTCTTTACACCATCAGACTAAGCACCACCAAGCAGACGTAGTCTTTACACCATCAGACTAAGCACCACTAAGCAGACGCAGTCTTTACACCATCAGACTAAGCACCACTAAGCAGACGCAGTCTTTACACCATCAGAATAAGCACCACTAAGCAGACATAGTCTTTACACTATCAGACTAAGAACCACTAAGCAGACGCAGTCTTTACAACATCAGACTAAGCATCACTAAGATACGCAGTCTTTACACTATCAGACTAAGCACCACTAAGCAGACGCAGTCTTTACAACATCAGACTAAGCATCACTAAGATACGCAGTCTTTACACCATTAGACTAAGCACCACCAAGCAGACGCAGTCTTTACACTATCAGACTAAGCACCACTAAGCAGATATAGTCTTTACACTATCAGACTAAGCACCACTAAGCAGATATAGTATTTACACTATCAGACTAAGCACCACTAAGCATACGCAGTCTTAACACTATCAGACTAAGCACCACTAAGCAGACATAGTCTTCACACTATCAGACTAAGCACCACTAAGCATACGCAGTTTTAACATTATCAGACTAAGCACCACTAAGCAGACACAGTCTTAACACTATCAGACTAAACACCACTAAGCAGACGTAGTCATTCCATTATCAAGGTCACCAATTGACTCCGCAGTAACAATATGGATCATATCTAAACCAGAGTATTCCATAAATAAAACTCATTTATACTAAAAAAAATTGTCTACTCTCCAGCTTGATCGAGACATCAGAAGACTAACTAATTTGGAACATTCATCCCTGAATTTTTTTCGGTAGTCTCTCTACATTTCTGAAAACCACTAAGAAAAACGAGGGTGAGCTTGAACCTATTGCAACCTAGTTCAAAACAGAAGACCAAAATATTCTGAGACAAAAGGCCTTGAAACGACTTAAAAGCTCTCCCAGGGTAACTCGGCAATTGCATCGGCTGATGGTTCCTCAGATGAAAAAGGAAGGTGCAGGCTTCTTTCTTCTTCCAGATGGAAGTAAACTCAATTGCAAAAAGAATACAGGCTTGATTGCCTCAAATTTCACCAGCAAGCTTTTGGCGATTTAGGCGATTTCTGTCACTTTCTACCTAATTGGCTCTATTGTTTCAGCTCTAACAATTAGGAATAGTAATTTTATCTGGTTGGAAATCTACCTTGGAAGCAATAGCAAACGTTGACACAAACATCACCTCTGCGATAAATGTACTGCTTCAGAGTCTGCACTGTAAAGGTAAATCAAGTCATCTACAAAGGATCCCACCACACGTAAACATTGAAGGTAATGAGTGTGGCGACTTATTTGCCAATGAAGTCCGCGAAAACGATCAACCGGGTAACACTATTACACTTGGAGATGGCCCAAAAGAGACAGTCAGTGATTGCAAGACTAAGAACTAATCATTTTAGAAGGAGAAGAATCTCCCAGACAAGACCAGGGCATACGTTCCCTACAGAAACTGTCCACCTGATGTCAGTCTTCAAGTGCCCAACATTCACACAGCATATTTTGAAATTGGGAATTGTTTCATTTGAGACTATCTAAGACCTGGTCTTCAGCCAAAAGGCACCGGAGATTCCTGCTGCTACGTCCGGACTTTTGAAATGATCTAAAACTCCTTAGACACGAAAACAACAACAACCAAAGATGTTAAAATTAATAGAGACTATTTAATAGTAATTTTTCTTACAGCTATTAGACTGAAGTTTATACTTAAGTTAATACTTTTATGACATGATAATCTACATCTTCAAACTAATAAATTTTTAAATTATTCGAATTGAAACATTAACCTAAGATCGTCTGTAGTGTAATTATTGTTTGCAATTTACTTGTAATTGTTTTTGTGGATCTTGTCAAAACTCAGGATAAATTTAAACGGATGTTTATGTGAGTGTTTGATCTGACTTTATTGTAGCGGAAAATAATGAACACATTTATTATAAATAGAATTATTGTGTTAACTTTTCAAGGCTAGAGCAAAGTTTTATTTATGAATTTAGATAAGTTGTTTATATAAAATTAAATTTAATAATTTTAAACTTAAATAAAATATTAATAAATGAAACTTTTCTTACTTAATTATTCGGAATGTGCTTTCGATTATTGGATAGTTTGATTACACTTCAATAATGAAATATTCTAAAACTGGCTCCCCTGAAGAATACGTTATAGGTATTTTTTAACAATTCTTAGGGTTTTTTTATAAAAGAATTTCGTACCGATTTCGTACTGTCGTTTCTGATAAATATCTTTTCTTGTTATCACAAGTCATAAAACTACTTTCAAAGTAATTATCCTGGTAGACATTCGATCCAGATAGGAAACGTATCTACTTTAGACACGTGGCTTTATAATCCCCCTTATTTCCTCTATACTGTGGGTTTACGTGTCTTTTCCTCCTGAGGGCTTGAACTACAAAATAACTTGAAGTTCTAATACAATGTAACTAATCCATAATAATATTATTATTATTTGCACATTTATAAAACGGTTTTTTATATATAAACTTTTATAATTTAAATACTTAAATTAAATTAAAACTAATTACAAAACACACTTCAATCATTATTTACTTTAAATTGTCTATTTATAGTAAGGATTGAGCAGTGATGCAGGCCATGTACTGTTCATATATTTAAAATTTAATCTTCTGATGTAAAAAAATTGATTCCTCACATAAAGGTTTATCTTACGAAAAGATGTGAACAAATTTTCAGTTTTAGAAAATACAGTTTTGCTAGAAGCAAATACGTCAGAGTATAAAAGACATGACAAATAAAACGCGAAAGTCATCAATGTTACTAACTAAATAGAGTTAAATAAACAACTTTTATCACGATACCATGCTTAAGCATTTAGATGATATTTGAATAGGCTATTTAATTTAGAAATATGCCTCCAACAAAACATATTCAGGTAAACTTATATTTTTAACGTAATGAATATTCTAAATTATAGTAATAATTAAGATGGTTTTAAATTTATTTATTCTATTATCTTTTATAAATTAAATATTTGCGTGGCATTTAATTAATAAAACCCACTAAAATTATCAATTTAAAACTTTCTCTTTATTGCAATTGTAGTATAAAATAGACCATTAGCTATGTAGCTTCGCGTGTGTTGGTACTTTGGAGTTGTATTTAAACTTTTAACCTATTTATTGTTTGTTACGACTTTCATTAAAAATATATGTATTTTTCATTTCTTATTTCATTCCAAGTGTTGTCTTTTTGTTAAACAATTGCTCCTTCTTACTAATAATCCACTTTTTACAAGTTTTAAAGATTTGTTTGTATTACTCGGTAAATATACCAAACACTTTACATAAAAGTGAAATAATTACCCAAGAACCGGAATCAGACTGCGTAAATCGTTTGGCTTTGTCGAGCAAAGGAAACGAAGCAGTGCTTAGCAATAACTAATGCCAGACAGTAGCGAAGCGGCTTCCTGTCTCAAGCGATATTTTTGTAACTAGAGAAATATTAAGGAAATATAAAATAAAAATTATTAACTACAATTGTTTAACATGTATAACATGAATAAACCATAACTTCTTTTTGTAACCGCCAGTGTTTTTGCAAAGTTTTACAAGCCTAAGTAGTTTCAAAGAAAAAATTGCAGACTTTTGCATTTTTAGCTTTAGTCATGGAAACATTTTTTATAATGTTCGATCAGCAGATAATACTGGTTGTACAAAAGCAATAAACATAAGTGGCATATTTGTAATTATTATACAATTAAAAAAACCCTTGCTTTAAATATTTACACAACCTTTATGTATAAAAACGTGGAGCAATGTGGTGTAATATTTTAATTATTAATAAATAAAACCTCTTAGACCCAAAAAGCTTTTTATTTATGTCCTAATGTACATTTCAATTGCAAAGCAATCATCTTCAGAAGAAGTTACTACAACACTAACTCTCATTAATACCATACTCTTGGAAAATAGGAGATTTTATTTTCCAATTGTTATTCAAAATATTTCACAAAGTGTTCCACTGCAAAAGGAGATAAGCTATTCCTTTACAGTGGTTCCCTATAACCGTAACATAAAATTAGCTATTCCTCATAGGTGTTTTTCATTCTTTGGTTTATAAAATTAATTGTTAAATAGAAAATAATTTTGTGTCTTTTTTATTAATACCATATACTTTTGAAATCGAAATGCACATCAGAACCTAAAAAAAGTGTTTGTGGTTTATTAGTCTTTATTTATTTATAATTTTTAAGTAAGCTTTATGTATATTTTCTGACACTGTTACCATCATCAGAAGTTTACAAAAATATTTTTTATAAATATGTTTGCAACTTTTAGTAGAAAAATATGAAAATGTCAAAATAATTCCGAGCACAAACAATTTCGAAATAATTCATCTTCTTAGAAAATTTCTTTTTTTTAATGATTTCATTTTAATTCGATACCAGTTCATAGTTCGAAGTATCTAACTAAAAAATAAACGATACTTTGAGAAGCATTTAAAGAAAAAATGTTTTCTGATATTGTTTTGATATTATTCTCGTCATTTCCGAGTGATCTGATTTATTTTGCCACCTTATCACGCTTCCGTTTTCCAGCCGTAGTTCGTTCATTTCCTTAGTTGTTCACGTTAATAAACCATTTTGTCTTTGAATATTTTCAAGTCAATTACCTTATCTTCTCAATACCAGTAGAAAGGATTGACAATACAGACATTACAAGAAAGAAACACTTCTTTTGTTTAAGATTTCCTTTTTGTTTTTATTTGCCCGACCTTATCTCAGTACCCTGTATAGTTATAATAATCAACTGAGTATTTCTAAAATGGATGTTGCATACTTAAGGAATTTTAAAAGTTTTAGTTCATATTAATAGTTTAAGTCGAACTATATCAGAAATAAAATCAAAATATGTCCCCTATTTTCTATCTTATGACAAAATAGTGAATTTGAAAATAAAGCATCACTTAAATTTTTTAATAGAAATCGCATACAAATTATTATGTTCTCAACAGAGTGTTTAATTTTTGTTTGGTTATTAACTTTGCAATCAAAAAGTACACGAGTACTTTTAAAAAAAGGTTTTGTAGTTAAGTGGTTTTATTTAGGCTTTCTTGAATATTTGTTATTTAAATCGTTGCTAAAATTAAAATTATTCTACCTAAGACATTAATTACGCTTGGTAGTATAACGTATGCTAATGCGAGCATGCGTGTACTCTAATATCACTTATAGAAAAGAAGCTAGTCCCCGTTGTTTGTTGAAAACATGATTTGCTCTTCCGCTGTAAAGACGAGGCAAATCGACAAAACTAGTTAATCAAATTACCACCGAAAGTACGAAGTTCAAGTCGGAGATCTTAAAGCCCAATTGCAAAGTTCCAACTGAATTAAGAACGACACAAACTTGGTCAACTTGCATATGTTCTTAATGCACAAGTTTTATACACCTTTCTCAACCAACCTGAGAGTGTATACAATTGCTTCTTTTAGTTCCCACTTTTAGTCCACACTCTCCCATTTTATATATCTTGTTCTACTTTACAATCGTTAATAAACTATTTTATACTCATTCACTCAAGTTCAAACACATTTTAGTGGACGACACTTGATGTTAATACAGTTTTTTCAATATTAATTCTTTAATTAAATTTAATAAATTAATTTTAATAACTAATTTTGCTTTCTATATTGTCACTTAATATTGTGATTATGACATAAATGTATATACGTATTTTTATTAATTGTAATTATTTAATTAAAAGTAACTAAAATAACACTCTTCTATGTTGACCTAAGTAGGAACTGACTTTAAAACTTTTTTTAATAGTTGAATTTTATGCACTACGAAGGAGGAGCTTTTAAACCTATATTTTTATAAAATGTTTAAAATATTTTAATAAAATACTAATGTAACCACTAACAATGAATAGAATTTATTATTGTCAAAATACAAAACATGTGTTCTAGAGAATATCGTGTGTAAAATGACAGGGTAGTCACGTGACCTGCCCAAGGTTTACGACACACCCTCTACGTAGGTAATACTCAGAGATTCCTTATCACCATAGATCTAGTGCTTAGGCAAGCAATTGATGTATTTTATTAGTGCCGTGCTGTTAATGGCTCTATTAGTGACGTATAAAGCACCGTCTAATGTAATGACAACTTAAAATATCACACGGTTGCACGCAGTGGGGTGAAACAGTTCTTTTCACTCACCTGATTCCTTGTAAACGTCTTATTTTCAAATATTTTGTCACTTGAATTTAACAATTTAAAAATTGTTGAAAAACTTGATTGATAGTTTTAATCCATTTTAACAACAACATTACTTTGATTTGCAACATTAAAGGTACTGTTATTAATACAGCACATTTGAAATGTAAAATTTATTATGTTTCTAAGATTCAAATTCTAAATTATTTATATACTTTACACAAAACATAAATGGCTTTATCCTTATCGGCGATCCCGACAGGAATGGGTTGACCCATGTAAACCCATCCCACGAAGAAGGTTCTGCCATTGAAAAGGATCTCTAATGAAAGGGTTCTACCATGGAAGGGTTCCCATGAAAAGCTATCCCACAAAAGGGCTATCTCATGAAAAAGTCTTTCATGAAACAGCTCTTCTATGAAAGAGTGTCCAATGAAAGGGCTCTCCTGTGAAAAGGATCTCCCTTGAAATAGCTCTCTCATGAAAGGATTATCCCTGAAAAGGATTTCTCATGAAAAGCAATCCCACGCAAGAGCTTTCTCATGAAAATTTTCCAAGAAAGAGCTCTGACACGACAGAGTGTTCCTTTGAATGGGCTCTCCTGTGAAACGGCTTTCCGATGAAAGGACTCTCCCATGAAATAACTTTCTCATGAAAGAGTTCTCCAATGAAAAGAATCTTATGAAAAGCTATTCCACGAACGGCCTCAAGCATGAAAAAGTCTTCCACGAAAGAGCTCTGGCGTGAAATAGAATCCCATGAAAGGGCTCTCCTGGAAAGGGCTTTTCCATGAAAGGACTTACCCATGAAATAACTTTCTTATGAAAGAGTTCTCCCATGAAAAGTATCTTATGAAAAGCTATTCCACGAACGACCTCCCGCATGAAAATGTCTTCCACGAAAGAGCTCTGGCATGAAATAGAATCCCATTAAAGGGCTCTCCTGGAAAGGGCTTTTCCATGAAAGGACTTACCCATGAAATAACTTTCTTATGAAAGAGTTCTCCCATGAAAAGTATCTTATGAAAAGCTATTCCACGAACGACCTCCCGCATGAAACCGTCTTCCACGAAAGAGCTCTGGCATGAAACAGTGTTCCATGAAAGGGCTCTCCTGTGAAAAGGCTTTCCCATCAAAAAACTCTCCCATGAAATAACTTTCTCATGAAAGAGTTCTCCAATGAAAAGAATCTTATGAAAAGCTATTCCACGAACGACCTCCCGCATGAAAATGTCTTCCACGGAAGAGCTTTGCATGAAATAGTGTTCCATGAAAGGGCTTGGTGTAAATAGACAGTATTTTATCTCTAATATATTGACATATTGCCATATTTGTATCAATAATCTTAGTTGGTTACAGACTTATTTTGGATCTTGGTTTTAGGCACTCCTTTCTTACTACAAGAAGAGTTGTTGCAAACATCTTACGTTATCGATACTAATATTTTCCTTTTGCCATGAGGTACTTATAATTAACCTTTTTCTACTAAATTTATTATGTAAATATATATATATATATATATTATAACATAAAGTACGAGGCTTTAGATTAAATTAAGTTAGTTGCTAAAATAATCATTTACAGGATTAAAAAGAAAAGACACAAATAGTTTTCTAGTGCGGACAAAGCAGGTACAATGTTATTATCCTTTCCAGGAAAGCTATAAGTTGAGTCCGGTAAATTGACAATAGAGGGTTTAAAGCTTGTTAATACAGGAAATCCAGCGGCCGATATAGTCATGGGAAAATAACCGTGTACCGTTAGGTTTAGCTAATTGTAGAACTGTGGGAAACTTACAAAGAACGTATTGGTGGTAGTGGGAGAGATTAGGTTTTTAATAAATACTAAATGATCGGAAGTTTAGGGGGAAGTTTGAGGAGAGTCTCAGAGGAAGACGGATTGGTGGGGACCAAGATGGAAGTGTTGTAAAGGGAGAAATTGATTAAATTAAGTAAAGAGTTTTTTTTAAAGTAAATTTTAAAAAGTTCGATGTAAAAGTTTTTTTTTAGAAATATAAAGTAAGTTTTTTTGTGTCAAGTGTAAGCGCTGAGGTGAACAAAGCCAGGATTCAATGGACTCTTCAGAACAATAAGTATTATTTGAATATAAGTGTAGCCAACAGACATCTATCTTTTAGTTCAAAACAAATTTTAATTTCATCAAAATTTATAAAAATTATTCTAGTTTCGCCATTTCTAATTTAAAAGCAAAGTTCCCGTAATAGCAACCCCGAGAGCAAGAATAAAATTTTAATACTGTTTTTTTTTCTATGTTATTCTATTAGAAATCTAAAGCCTCAGAAGTCCACCTTTTATCATTGTAATTTTAGTTAAGATATCAATCCTGTCACTGCACAATATTAATATAAATTTGGAATAATGTGTAGAGTTAATTGAAGAGAATAAATGCAAGTGATGTTTAAAAATTGATAAGATTGTTAATTCTTTTATAAACCTGAAGGTGTGACATTAATAGGTAAGGTAAATAAATAGCATTTAAAAATAAATTTAATTATAACAAAAGTTAAGTTATAATATATGTGTGTGTATGTGTGTGTGAGTGTGTGTGTGTGTGTGTGTGTGTGTGTGTGTGTGTGTGTGTGTGTGTGTGTGTGTGTGTGTGTGTGTGCGCGCGCGCGCGCGAATGCATGTGTGAGGTAAACGTTGGCTATTACAATTCTGTTCTAATTTTATTATTGAGAGATCTAAATAGTTTATCAGACTATAATCCGAGACGACGTAAGGTTTTGAGCCAAGAGTATCTTTCCATATAGATCCTGTCAAATTGTTTTTCAAATATCAATATACCAAAGATCAAATATCAATGAAGAAATATACTTGCTGTGTCTCATAATATGGCATTGTTATTACACATTTCCTTTTTTAATAGTTATTCCTTTCTCTTTATGATTACCTTCAACATAATATGACCGATTAGGTGTAGCAATAGTTTAAGCAGATTATTCTAAATAAAACTCGCTAAATAAACTCGAAAAATTCCTGAAGGGAAAATACTAGCTGAGGAATGATACAAAAAGTAAAATAACTCTGAGATCTGCTCCATTGCTACTTAAAGTAAAATAAGAAAAAGCCTATACACCATTAGCTATTAAAAAATATTGCCTGGATGTAGCTCATATTTTTTCTTCGTTAGAAATAATTTTCAGTTGAAATATTTGAATGCACAATGAAATAACACTTTACACTGAATGCAATTTAAATAGTTTTCGAAAATATTTTAATGCCTTGTTTGATTCTTAATATAAACATCTTCATTTCTGTTAAGAATATTTGTATATATTTGAGTACCCTTTTCTGCCTTTCCAATTATTACAATAGTTTCCTTTTTTTGACGCGTTTCGGAATAAATCCATTTTCAAAACTATGATAGTACTTTCACAGTGAAGTAATATTTACGTTTTGAAAACGCGTCAACAATGGAAAGTCTTGTTTGTTTTTGTTTTTAATTGTTTTCTGGAATAAGAGTAGAAAAAATATTGAATAATTAATTATTTATGGTGTTAATATTCTTGCAGAAAAGTATTGTTGAGTTTAGCCCTTAGCGAGTGGTTATTCCTTGTTTTATCTGTTTCCCTTTGTCTTGTGCAACGATAATGGAGAGCTTCAATAGAGAGATTAAGTGAAAGATTCGCTTTGCGTGCACTTAGGGGTGTTATCGTATCAAACCACGTCACGCTATCATACTTCACCCCAAGTGTCTGGTGAAATGACACACACATTATCCTGTTCTAGATATAACTTCACATTAATTTCAAAAGTAGACTATTGTAAACACGATCTTTTCTTTTGCTAAATTCATTTTATATTTAGTCTCCATTGCTTTTTGATTTTGGATGTATGAGTTTTACTATAGCGTCTCTAACATTATAAATGCATTGGAGAAAGTAATATAGCGAATCAAAAATACATCTTACGGGGGGGGGGGATATTGACAACTCAGGAGAACTTGGAGCTAATTTATATCCTCAAGGAAAAAGTTTGAAAATTAATAGTAATTCTAACGCTTAAACTTGGACTCAAATAGAGAAAAGTTATGTAACTAATTTGTCTTTAATTTAAATAATTACCAAATTTAAGTAGTAGAGGAGAGTGTCGCACATTGGAACACTAGTAAGAGCTAGGGGTGTTGAAAATTGAGGAGAACTTGGAGATTATTTACACCCTCAAGGAAAGAGTTTGAAAATTAATTGTAATGCTAATGCATAGAACTTGACTGAAACGGAAAACAATAAGTGATGTATCTGTCTTTAATTTAAATACATTCGAAATTTAAATAGTGGGGGAGATTGTTGTACTCTGGAACACTAATTCGGTTTGATTTGCGTTGGAATTTGTCAGTCACTTGTACTCTTTGAATAAACTAGAAGTAGATAGCACTGTAGATTTTAATAAACCATTCTGTCCCATTTTAGTTACGCGTAGATGACTCGTAGTTGTGTACGATGAGAAATTAATTACACTTATTTTAGCTGTGTTGTAGTAATAGTAAATGAAAACTTCATATTCCTATTGATGCCGTTTGTAGTTAACAATGCCACGCCATAGATCTGGTGTTAAAAATGGGCTTACCAATTTAGATGAGATATGAAAAAAATAGAAAAAGTAATATTGTTTTCACGTTAGAGAATTTCAATTCGAAAATTTGTAAATATAGACTGGCGACTCTTTCCGGACAGTTGGCAAATATTAGAAAATGTAGAGAGAAATCATATCAGTATGTACCTAATCGTTAACCATAAGGTTTCTAATTTAACAGAAATTAGGCCTACTTGTAAATTTGCACTGTCGGGAAAAAAATCCTGACAAGTTTGAAAATTATTAAATTTTTTAAAATTAAACATATACTTACTACATTTTTACATTTCTTAAACAAAAGTATTCTGAAAATATATATAGTTCAAAATAACGTATAACAAAACATAATAAGGCGGAAATTTATTATTAATTTTTTTTTTAACTGCCAAAAATCTACGAAGCGAAGGTCAGCAATATAAAATATTTAAAATTCCTTTAATATGTGACTGAAATGGTGAAAGGGTATCATTTGAGAATGTATACACAAAAATATAAACTGGTATTGACCCATCTAGTCAAGGAAATATTGGGAGGTACAGTACACCACTACGAAGATAGATGCAACGCGATGCATAAGTTGATAGATGTATGACACAAAGTCAGATTAAATAACAGAGGTTATGTCTGAACTATTTGTTCTATGGCCATGACAGCTGACATGTGTCCTGCTGTGCTCAACAGGTGATGTCGAAGAAATGATTCAATCAGTGGATAGACCTGTTAGTCCATTCCAACTTCAATCTACGTTCACTTGTAAATCTAGGTTTAAATGATTAAATACTTGTTTATAAGAGTTGAATTAATAGTAGTGGACGTATGTCAAATATTTGTGTATATATACACAAATATATTTGTGTGTGTGTGTATGTGAGTATGTGTAAATAATACTTATTTAATGTCATGAAATAAACTTTACCTTTCTTCAAAAAATTTATTTTATTTACATAAATTCACCAAATTTAATTTTGGTAGATATTAAAAAATTATTTCTTATTAAACACCATTTTAACTCAACTTCTTATAATTAAATAATAACGAAGCAATTCATAATCTGTTTTTAATTTATGGGTGTATTTTTTTGTACTTAAATCTCGACGAAAATAACAGAACATTTCCTTTTTACTTAACATACCTCTGTAAATAAAATACATTCTAGAAATTCATATTTGAGGTTTTCTGGATATGAATTTACAATTAATAGGTCTAGCTTCCTAACTGAACCAAAACCTCTTTACCACGTATTGTGCTATATTGAAAATGAAAGAACAACTTCTTACATAATATTGATAAAAATATCAAATTATTTGCTACGATACAATACAAAAATGTTAAGTTTGTATAAAATGACGTTTATATTTACCGTTTCTTATAAAACAATTTAACCCAATATTGTTTAACCAAATTCTGTACTAAACAAAAAAAAAATAACTGCACAAGATTTCACAAAAGAATATATTTTATTGTCATACGGGTTTCGTAGACATGCCATCATCATCAGTGAGACTACAACCAATTTACAACCGCCAGGATTGTAGATATAAGGATGAACCATTAGTAAGACGTAATCTGGACTGCCTTTCGCATGACGTCAGCGTCGAACCAATATTACCTCAACCACTACACTTAGCATTACGTTACTACTCCTTCCTCATTAATATAATATTTACGTAAAATTTGTGTGTATAATTTTCCGAGACTATGCTAGTTTTATTTTAGTTGTAGTTAATTTGTACGCTAGAAAAATGATTCTAGCCAATATATTAAGTAAATAATACTAGTATAGTAAATTACTAGAAGGTAAATGTAATACGATTATGGTATTTTTATTCTAGTAGTATACAATCGTGAATTAAGGAAATAGATTCTTGTTATAATAATATACTACATCGTTTTTAGAGGCAACTCATCAAAAAAAAGTTATTTTAAAGTATATTTTACGATAAGTTACTCAAAAACCTATACATGAAAACAACCATCATAAAAAAAAATTTCATACCCAATAAACTAAATTATATATATTGCATAATTAAATTATATAATTGTGTATAAGTTATATGATATTGTATGTTAGACGGTTTTATCACAAAAATTCCGCAGTGTCGGCAAAGATTCATAATGTAAAATAAATGTATATATGAAATAAAACAACTGATTTAATATATGTTTTTAATTCTACATAATAAGATTGTTAAAAAATATTGATACATACAGTTCAAAAATATTTAATGTTCTAATCGAGTTGCCTTCAAATGACCAAACTTCATCTAACCAAAATGACACAATATACGGAACCGTCAACTAACTAAATACGCTACATTCAAATAATCGTAATGCACGGACTTTAACTAACCAAATAAGCGGACTTTAACTAACCATATTAGTTCCCATTTATTAACTTAAAGTTGTGCGTTGAACGCCTGCGGAACGGCAAAACGATAACCCGCAACATTACGTTCAGTTTAAGTCCGTGTATTTGGTTAGTTGACGGCTGAGTATTTTGGTTAGATGAAGTTTGGTCATTTGAAGTAGCCCCTTCTAAAACGTGTTAATTTGTTCAAAACATGTGTATATTTCCATATTTCTTCAAACATTTAATTTAATATTTTAAGCTTCCTGGCCCATTTTCTGTTATGATCTACCTTTTCACGCACATTTTCATTCAGGAACCGAACACCGATGCAGGTATGAACAAGAATTATTAGACGCTTGGTAGCTTCTTCAGAGATAGCACTGTACACTTCTGATATTTTATTGGAAGCTATTGATTTTACTATCTCTACGATTCCACTGTCCTTACAAGTCTTTTTCTCTATGCATTTGAGTAAAACTGTCTTCGACAATTCGAGCTCCAAAGAAAAAACGTCACTGGGTGCAAAACCCACGTTTAGACATAGTTTCAATCCACGATAGGTTTGTCTTGAAACTTGTGGATTTCAATCAACCTAAATGTTGTTATTTGTCCTACAGTTTAAGACCCACATATCCGGTTACAAAGCGGATAGTTTCTGTTTTTAAAACACATTCACTGTTAAATTTATATATGCGCAGCCTGCTCCAACACAAGCAAGCTTAATTATCATATACCTTTCTACTAATTTTTAATTTTACAAAATCATAGTTTTTAATTTATAAAGTCTGATAAAGGCTTATCTTTAGTTAAATAATATAATATTTAACTCTCTATCACTATTTTCATATATTTAATTTACAATAATTAACACGTTTAAGGAAATATGCTAAAGCCAGATGTAACAGTTTGATAAATAGCCGTCAAGTAACGTACTGGAAAACTTGTTCAAAATGCAATATAAATCTGAGTTGATAAATTAACGTCGGAATGCTGACAGCTCTTGTTTCTAAGAAGTCAGAGCAGACGGTGGCAAAGCTGGTTCTAAATAACTTTCATAGAAATAAATTTTAAATGAGAAAACAGATCCTGTGAATGTTATCTATAATGAGAGCTCCTTAAACGCCACAAAAGAAGTCCTCTGCTCGAGACGTCTTAACTAAAAGATCGATTTCTTAATGCAGGTCACTCGAGGTCAGTGGAAATCTTGAGCTCAAACGAAGCCGTACAACTTTCTTGAAAATATTTCCATGAGGGTGAATTTAGAAATTATTTTTGGGAATATAGTTTCAACTAATGTTAAGTATTTTTTTAAACTTAGGTAATTTAATAAAATGTAACAACATAAAGATTTAATATTTTTCTTTTTTATTTATAATGTCAGGCACAGGTTTAGCAATTCCACGCCGTTGTTTGCTTTGGTGTTTAACAACAAAATTCAAGGAAATGTTAAATGAAATATAACCTGCACACATAATATTAATGTTTATTCTTTCGGTTAAGAAAGTGTAATTTTCATTGTTAACAAAATTTGAAACAGGTGGATATAGAAAGAAAGGGTTGGTGTCCTTCTAGGCCTTACGATGTAAAATACAACAAAAATAACCGATTTTTACTTTAAATTTATATCTAACTAGCTTACGTGTCTCGCGTTGCTGCGATTACATGAAATACGAATGTCGAGCAAACTTGATATGTAAACATTTATTGTAAATTGTCTCATTGTATTGAAAATAACTTATTATGTTCATTGGGAAAATTTCACAAAGTATCGTTAATTTTCTATCAATTTGATTATATGCTTTTGTATAAATACATCTCAAAATATTAATCTCATCTCCCAATACTAACATCGTCTACAAATACTACTCTCATCGTCCAATACTACTCTTATCTCCCAAGACTACTCTCATATTTCAATACTACTCTCATCTTCCAATACTACTCTTATCTCCCGATACTACTCTCATCTTCCAATGCTACTCTCATTTTCCAATACTACTCTCATCTCATAATACTACCCTCATCTTCCAATACTACTCCCATATTCCAATACTACTCTCATCTTCCAATACTACTATCAACTTTCAATACTACTCTCGTCTCCTAATACTACTCTCATCTCCCAATACTACTCTCATCATTTAATACTACTCTCATCTTCCAATACTACTCTCACCTCCCAATACTACTCTCAACTCCCAATACTACTCTCGCCTTCCAATACTACTCTTATCTCCCAATACTACTCTCATGTCAAAATACTACTCTCATCTTCAATACTACTCTCATCTTTCAATAATACTCTCATCTTCCAAAACTACTCTCATCTTCCAAATATTACTCTCATATTTCAATACTACTCTTATCTTCCAATACTACTCTCATCTCCCAATCCTACTCTCCCCTCCCAATAATACTCTTATCTCCCAATACTACTATCATCATCCAATACTACTTTCATCTTCCAATACTACTCTCATCTCCCAATCATACTCTTGTCTTACAATACTACTCTTATCTCCCAATACTACTCTCCTCTCCTAATACTACACTTGTCTTTCAATACTACTCTCATCTCCCAATACTACACTCATCTCCCAATACTACTCTCATCTTCCAATACTACTATCATTTCCCAATACAACTCTCATCTTCCAATACTACTCTCGTTTCCAAATACTACTCTCATTGTCCAATACTACTCTCATCTTCCAATACTATCAACTTACAATACTACTCTCGTCTCCAAATACTACACTCATCGTCCAATACTACTCTTATCTCCCAATACTACTCTCAACTCCCAATACTACTCTCGTCTTCTAATACTACTCTTATCTCCCAATACTACTCTCATCTTCAATAATACTCTCATCTTTCAATAATACTTTCATCTTCCAATACTACTTTCATCTTCCAAATATTACTCTCATATTTCAATACTACTCTTATCTTCCAATACTACACTCATCTCCTAATACTACCCTTTTCTTTCAATACTACACTCATCTCTCAATACTACTCTCATCTCCCAATCCTACTCTCATCTCCCAATAATACTCTTATCTCCCAATACTACTATCATCATCCAATACTACTCTCATCTTCCAATAATACTCTTATCTCCCAATACTACTACCATCATCCAATACTACTCTCATCTCCCAATCATACGCTTGTCTTTCAATACTACTCTTATCTCCCAATACAACTTTCATCTCCCAATACTACTCTCATCTTCCAATACTAATATCAACTTTCAATACTACTCTAATCTTTCAATAATACTCTCATCTTCCAATTCTACTCTCATCTTCCAAATATTTCTCTCATAGTTCAATACTACTCTTATCTTCCAATACTACTCTCATCTCCTAATACTACCCTTTTCTTCCAATACTACACTCATCTCTCAATACTACTCTCATCTCCCAATCCTACTCTCATCTCCCAATAATACTCTTATCTCTCAATACTACTATCATCATCCAATAATACTCTCATCTTCCAATAATACTCATATCTCCCAATACTACTATCATCATCCAATACTACTCTCATCTCCCAATAATACTCTTATCTCCCAATACTACTATCATCATCCAATACTACTCTCATCTCCCAATCATACTCTTGTCTTTCAATACTACTCTTATCTCCCAATACTACTATCATCATTCAATACTACTCTCATCTCCCAATAATACTCTCATCTCACAATACTACTATCATCATCCAATACTACTCTCATCTTCCAATAATACTCTTATTTCCCAATACTAATATCATCATCCAATATTACTCTCATCTCCCAATAATACTCTTATCTCCCAACACTACTATCATCATACAATACTACTCTCATCTCCCAATAATACTCTTATCTCCCAATACTACTATCATCATCCAATACTACTCTCATCTTCCAATAATACTCTTATCTCCCAATGCTACTATCATCATCCAATACTACTCTCATCTCCCAATAATACTCTTATCTCCCAACACTACTATCATCATCATATACTACTCTCATCTCCCAATACTACTATCATCATCCAATACTACTCTCATCTCCCAATAATACTCTTATCTCCCATTACTACTATCATCATCCAATACTACTCTCATCTTCCAATAATACTCTTATCTCCCAATACTACTATCATCATTCAATACTACTCTCATCTCCCAATAATACTCTTATCTCCCAATACTACTATCATCATCCAATACTACTCTCATCTCCCAATCATACTCTTGTCTTTCAATACTACTCTTATCTCCC
This sequence comes from Prosapia bicincta, assembly GCA_036971475.1. NCBI lineage: Eukaryota > Metazoa > Arthropoda > Insecta > Hemiptera > Cercopidae > Prosapia > Prosapia bicincta. Next base: position 284,544,328 of record JBAIZL010000001.1, read on the forward strand.
AATACAACTTTCATCTCCCAATACTACTCTCATCTTCCAATACTAATATCAACTTTTAATACTACTCTCATCTCCAAATTCTACTCTCATCTCCCAATACTACTCTTATCTCCCAATACTACTCTCCTCTCCTAATACTAAACTTGTCTTTCAATACTACTCTCATCTCTCAATACTACACACATTTCCCAATACTACTCTTATCGTCCAATACTACTCTCATCTCCTAATACTACCCTTTTCTTTCAATACTACACTCATCTCTCAGTACTACTCTCATCTCCCAATCCTACTCTCATCTCCCAATAATACTCTTATCTCCCAATACTACTATCATCATCCAATACTACTTTCATCTTCCAATACTACTCTCATCTCCCAATCATACTCTTGTCTTTCAATACTACTCTTATCTCCCAATACAACTTTCATCTCCCAATACTACTCTCATCTTCCAATACTAATATCAACTTTCAATACTACTCTCGTCTCCAAATTCTACTCTCATCTCCCAATACTACTTTTATCTCTCAATACTACTCTCATCTCCCAATACTACACTCATCTCCCAATACTACTCTCATCTTCCAATAGTACTATCATTTCCCAATACTACTCTCATCTTCCAATACTACTCTCGTTTCCAAATACTACTCTCATTGTCCAATACTACTCTCATCTTCCAATACTATCAACTTACTATACTACTCTTGTCTCCAAATACTACACTCATCGTCCAATACTACTCTTATCTCCCAATACTACTCTCAACTCCCAATACTACTCTCGTCTTCCAATACTACTCTTATCTCCCAATACTACTCTCATGTCCCAACACTACTCTCATCTTCAATACTACTCTCATCTTTCAATAATACTCTCATCTTCCAATACTACTCTCATCTTCCAAATATTACTCTCATATTTCAATACTACTCTTATCTTCCAATACTAATCTCATCTCCTAATACTACCGTTTTCTTTCAATACTACACTCATCTCTCAATACTACTCTCGTCTCCCAATCCTACTCTCATCTCCCAATAATACTCTTATCTCCCAATACTACTATCATCATCCAATACTACTCTCATCTTCCAATAATACTCTTATCTCCCAATACTACTATCATCATCCAATACTACTCTTATCTCCCAATCATACTCTTGTCTTTCAATACTACTCTTATCTCCCAATACTACTATCTTAATTCAATACTACTCTCATCTCCCAATAATACTCCTATCTCCCAATACTACTATCATCATCCAATACTACTCTGATCTGCCAATAATACTCTTATTTCCCAATACTACTATCATCATCCAATACTACTCTCATCTCCCAATAATACTCTTAACTCCCAACACTACTATCATCATCCAATACTACTCTCATCTCCCAATAATACTCTTATCTCCCAACAGTGCTATCATCATCCAATACTACTCTCATCTCCCAATAATACTCTTATCTCCCAATACTACTATCATCATCCAATACTACTCTCATCTTCCAATAATACTCTTATCTCCCAATGCTACTATCATCATCCAATACTACTCTCATCTCCCAATAATACTCTTAACTCCCAACACTACTATCATCATCCAATACTACTCTCATCTCCCAATAATACTCTTATCTCCCAATACTACTATCATCATCCAATACTACTCTCGTATCCCAATAATACTCTTATCTCCCAATACTACTATCATCATCCAATACTACTCTCATCTTCCAATAATACTCTTATCTCCCAATACTACTATCATCATCCAATACTACTCTCATCTCTCAATAATACTCTTATCTCCCAATACTACTATCATCATCCAATACTACTCTCATCTCCCAATCATACTCTTGTCTTTCAATACTACTCTTATCTCCCAATACAACTTTCATCTCCCAATACTACTCTCATCTTCCAATACTAATATCAACTTTCAATACTACTCTAATCTTTCAATAATACTCTCATCTTCCAATACTACTCTCATCTTCCAAATATTACTCTCATATTTCAATACTACTATTATCTTCCAATACTACTCTCATCTCCTAATACTACCCTTTTCTTCCAATACTACACTCATCTCTCAATACTACTCTCATCTCCCAATCCTACTCTCATCTCCCAATAATACTCTTATCTCTCAATACTGCTATCATCATCCAATACTACTCTCATCTTGCAATAATACTCTTATCTGACAATACTACTATCATCATCCAATACTACTCTCATCTCCCAATAATACACTTATCTCCCAATACTACTATCATCATCCAATACTACTCTCATCTTCCAATCATACTCTTGTCTTTCAATACTACTCTTATCTCCCAATACTACTATCATCATTCAATACTACTCTCATCTCCCAATAATACTCTCATCTCCCAATACTACTATCATCATCCAATACTACTCTCATCTTCCAATAATACTTTTATTTCCCAATACTACTATCATCATCCAATACTACTCTCATCTCCTAATAATACTCTTATCTCCCAACACTACTATCATCATCCAATACTACTCTCATCTCCCAATAATACTCTTATCTCCCAATACTACTATCATCATCCAATACTACTCTCATGTTCCAATAATACTATTATCTCCCTACACTACTATCATCATCCAATACTACACTCATCTCTCAATAATACTCTTATCTCCCAACACTACTATCATCATCCAATACTACTCTCATCTCCCAATAATACTCTTATCTCCCAATACTCTTATCATCATCCAATACTACTCTCATCTCAAAATAATACTCTTATCTCCCAATACTACTATCATCATCCAATACTACCCTCATCTTCCAATAATACTCTTATCTCCCAATACTACTATCATCATCCAATACTACTCTCATCTCCCAATAATACTCTTATCTCCCAATACTACTATCATCATCCAATACTACTCTCATCTCCCAATCATACTCTTGTCTTTCAATACTACTCTTATCTCCCAATACAACTTTCATCTCCCAATACTACTCTCATCTTCCAATACTAATATCAACTTTCAATACTACTCTCGTCTCCAAATTCTACTCTCATATCCCAATACTACTCTTATCTCCCAACACTACTATCATCATCCAATACTACTCTCATCTCCCAATAATACTCTTATCTCTCAATACTACTATCATTATCCAATACTACTCTCATCTTCCAATAATACTCTTATCTCCCAATGCTACTATCATCATCCAATACTACTCTCATCTCCCAATAATACTCTTATCTCCCAACACTACTATCATCATCCAATACTACTCTCATCCCCCAATAATACTCTTATCTCCCAATACTAATATCATCATCCAATACTACTCTCATCTCCCAATAATACTCTTATCTCCCAATACTACTATCATCATCCAATACTACTCTCATCTTCCATTAATACTCTTATCTCCCAATAGTACTATCATCATCCAATACTACTCTCATCTCCCAATAATACTCTTATCTCCCATAACTACTATCATCATCCAATACTACTCTCATCTCCCAATCATACTCTTGTCTTTCAATACTACTCTTATCTCCCAATACAACTTTCATCTCCCAATACTACTCTCATCTTCCAATACTAATATCAACTTTCAATACTACTCTCGTCTCCAAATTCTACTCTCATCTCCCAATACTACTCTTATCTCCCAATACTACTCTCCTCTCCTAATACTACACTTGTCTTCCAATGCTACTCTCATCTCCCAATACTACACTCATCTCCCAATACTACTCTCATCTTCCAATACTACTCTCATTTCCCAATACTACTGTCATCTTCCAACACTACTCTTGTTTCCAAATACTACTCTTATTGTCCAATACTACTCTCATCTTCCAATACTATCAACTTTAATACTACTCTCGTCTCCAAATACTACTCTCTTCTCCCTATACTACTCTCGTCTCTAAATACTACACTCATCGTCCAATACTACTCTTATCTCCCAATACTACTCTCATCTTCTAATACTACTCTCATCTTTCAATACTACTATCATCTCCCAATATTTCAAAAACAAAAGTACTTTTAATACATATATTATTCAAAGCTTTTCGCTGTTAAAACAGTACCATCATCTTCAGGAAAATAATTATGTAACAGAATATTTTTACAAAAATTCTTGTAAACATATTTACAGAATTTACGGAATTTTTGTAAAACTATTTCGTTACATAATTATTTTCCTGAAGATGCTGGTACTGTTTTATCGGCGAAAAGCTTTTGAATAATAGATATATGTATTAAAAGTATTCTTGTTTTTGAAGTATTTTAAATTTATTAACAATATTACAAGAAAACATATCACCATATTTAATATATATATATATATATATATATATATATATATATATATATATATAAAGTTATTATTGTTAATTGTACACAATTATTTCACCACTAAGTACAATTAAACTTTAAATCATGTGATGACGCACTTTTCGGCCCGTGATGTCCAAACACCGACAGCAGCATAATAGAGAAAAATAATTCAGTGACTCAGCAATGGTCAAGTGGCTGAAAGGTGCCTCATCACATAAGGTAAAAAATAATTGCAGTTAGTGGTGGAATAATTGTGTCCAATTAACAGTAATAACTTTATAAAGGCAGTGCAACGGAAAAATAATGGACAACGTGATATATATATATATATATATATATATATATATATATATATATATATATATATATATTATTCAAATTCTCAATCGTTAATAAAATACTTTTTACTCATCTGCTCAATTTCAAATAGGTTTTTTAAAACATATAGTCGATGACACTTGCTTCTAATAGTATTCTCAAATATTAATTTAATAATTGAATTTAATTAATTAATTTTCTGTTCTATTTTGCCACTTGATATTGTAATTCGGTCATATATATATATATATATATATATATATATATATATATATATATATATATGTATATATATATATATATTAACATAGATTTTTCGTTATATCGTTGATTTTCCTGAAGATGCTAATACTTATTGTTTTGGCGATAATCTTTAAAAAACATTTAAATGGAAATAATGTTTGTATATGAAAAATATTTTTATTCATTAGCTATACTACAAAAAAACCTATCACCACTTTTAATATATATATATATATATATATATATATATATATATATATATATATATATATATATGTGTGTGTGTGTGTGTATATTTAGTAACAAGTAACTAAAATAAAATATTGGTTTGTTATTCTCTAAGTCAGAATTGACATCAATTTTTTTTTCAGGTCACTTGTTACGTTTGTAGAACAAGTATACGATTTATTAGTGAATGATGTTCGTACCTACAATATAACTACATTCATTTATGATCTTTCAGAATATTTCAATGTGGACTTTTAAACTGTTTCTATACTCGTAGAATATGAGTACATTTAAATCAAGTGGAATACTCGTATTTGTAACAAGATGAAATACGTACGGCGGTGAATGTTATTTTAATAGCCTATTTCCAGTAGTTTTTCTTCTCAACTCCGTAAAATACATAAATTCCAACGTATCCATCATTGAATGAGTTCTTCAAACCAACCTTTTGAATTACAGACAGCACATCCTACTTCATTTGTCAAATGACTAGGTCAGTGTTGAACACGTCGGCATTCAACGTATCGATTCATTTAAGTGATATGTCAGTCGATACATCATTTGATAATCTATGCACTGAATCTCTTCCTCGTGGAAGTAGGTCTGATAAATCGGCCACATTGTTCTAGACAATAGTTTTAGTTTTCAATGAAGTGTAAACGTCAGAAACCGACATTCTGATGATCTTTATAAAGTTAATTCTTAATGAATATTAGATTAGGTATAACGATTCAATCAACTTTATAATCTCTGCAATATTCATAACAATATTTAAGAGTTAGAATGTTTTCACTAGTGTTATAGTCTGTTCTAATTTCGCATAAGGCACAAAGTTATAATTATTCAATCAAACCTTGATTGCGTGTAGCTATCTCTCTTCACTCCGGCTGAAGTCTGTTCTAACTTCCCATAAGTCACAGAGTTATAATTATTCAGTCAAACCTTGATAACGTGTAGCTACCTCTCTTCATTCCGCTTGAAGTAAGTTCTAACATCGCATAAGTCACAGAGTTATTATCATTCAATCAAACTTTGATAGCTTGTAGCTACCTCTCCTCCCTACGGTTGAAGTCTGTTCTAACATCGCATAAGTCACAGAGTTATTATCAATCAATCAAACTTTGATAGCTTGTAGCTACCTCTCCTCCCTACGGTTGAAGTCTGTTATAACATCGCATAAGTCACAGAGTTATTATCATTCAATCAAACTTTGATAGCTTGTAGCTACCTCTCCTCCCTACGGTTGAAGTCTGTTCTAACATCGCATAAGTCACAGAGTTATTATCATTCAATCAAACTTTGATAGCTTGTAGCTACCTCTCCTCCCTACGGTTGAAGTCTGTTCTAACATCGCATAAGTCACAGAGTTATTATCATTCAATCAAACTTTGATAGCTTGTAGCTACCTCTCCTCCCTACGGTTGAAGTCT
>JBAIZL010000001.1:284555924-284648424 GCA_036971475.1 Prosapia bicincta
AATGTCTATCAGTATTGCATATTTTCGGATATGTGTGAGTATACATAACCTTCTGTGTAGCAGTATTTTCAAATATATAGGTGTACTCTCTCTGAATCGCAAAACCAATAGAGTTTAGTTAATTAATCAATCATGTAAATCGAGCTCGGAAATTCATTTCAGCGCCGACTCAAGTTCAACATTACTTTATAGGCGAGGCTCAAATTTCATTAAGTCGACTTCCCAACTTGTCTCAATTTAGTCGCACCGTATGTTTACTAAAATCTTGAATCGAAAATTTAACGCAATGTTAAATGGAGTGATTGTGTGCGGTAACCTTTCTTTAGAGATCTAAATGGATTTAATTTTTTAAAATTCTAAATATCTCCTTGAAATTCGAATAAAGTCTATTATTCTCTCTCGATTTTCTTATATCAAAAGTAATTATTTTTTCTTATTTTCATCTGATCCTTGTTCTCTCAAAAAAATGTAATTTAATTCTCTAATTTAAAGTATTAGCGCAGGATTACAGCATTTTTTTCTTACTGGAAAGTTACTGTTTTATTTTATGTCTTGTATTGTTCAACTTATATAATCATGCACCACATTTAAAATAAATCAAAGTTTTCCTTCTTTCGATTTCTTGTTTTCTATTTCGTAGTGACAATAGAAAATTTTAAGTAGTAATTCAAGAGGTCCAATTAGATATTTAAATCAATAACAAAAGAAGTTCACAAGCAATGTTAAACTATATTCAATGTAACTCAAGAATTTAAATAACTACAACTCAAGTATATAATTGTATTTCATATTATATTTAATTTGACCAATAAAGCATTATGCTTTTACCAGGCAATGCTCTACTGTTAATCTTGGCCCGGTATATTTGTAACGTTTTTTTTTTTTTTTTGTATCACCACCAAACAGTCGTTAATTGAAGCAAAGTATTTGCTAATTTTAATAGTCGCCGCAGGAGGGCAGCACTTTCCCGTATCCGTTCATAATCATCTGTAAAAGCGTGATTTTTCAGGTCGGATTAGAGAAGTCAAAGAGTGAGAGTTGTAAGGTAACAAGCAAGGTAAGCCAGCTGGTGACCGCGGAAACATCTCTGATCGGTCGGACAACCAAAGTAAGCTAGCAAACACGGTAACATTTTTCGCTAAATACTACGACACGAAGGAAAATCTATTAAATTTATATATATATATATATATATATATATATATATATATATATTAAAAATCGAATGTTTGTATGTGTGTTTGTATGTTCTAGACGCCTAAACCGCTCAACAGACAGCTGACGAAGTTTGGAGGGTTTGTTTAAAATATTCCCAGGATGGGTCCTGTGAAGATTGGTGTAGATCCATCCACAGGGCTTCGCTCCAGAGGCTTAGGATGGTTCAAAAATCGATGTATGTATGTATGTATCTTATGAACGAATAAAATTCTGAACAGAAGTTAATGACATTATGAGAGATTGTTAAACATATTTTCAGGATGGTTTTTGTGAAGTTTGGTGATGATGCATCAACAGGGCTCAGAGGCTTAGGATGGTTCAAAATCTAATGTTGTGTGTGTGTATATATATATATATATATATATATATATATATATATATATGTGTGTGTGTGTGTGTGTGTGTATGTGTGTGTGTGTGTGTATGTGTGTGTGTGTGTGTGTGTGTGTGTGTGTGTGTGTGTGTGTGTGTGTGTGTGTATGTGTGTGTGTGTGTGTGTGTGTGTGTGTGTGTGTGTGTGTGTGTGTGTGTGTGTGTGTGTGTGTGTGTGTGTGTGTGTGTGTGTGTGTGTGTGTGTGTGTGTGTGTGTGTGTGTGTGTGTGTGTGTGTGTGTGTGTGTGTGTGTGTGTGTGTAATTTATGAACGCCTAAACCGCTGAACAGAAGTTAATGAAATTAGGAGGGATTGTTAACATATTCCCAGGATGTTTCGTGTAAAGTTTTGTGTAGATCCATCCACAGAGCTACGCCCCAAAGGCTTAGCACGAATCAAAAACCGATCTATGTATGTATGTGTCTTATGGACGCCTAAACCGATTTACAGAAGTTAATGAAAATTTAGATGGAATTTTTGACATATTCCCAGGATGGTTTGTGTGAGGTTATGTGTAGATCTATCAACACGGCTCCGCCCCAGTGGCTTAGGACGGGTCAAAAACCGATGTATGTATGTATATATCTTACAGACACCTAAACCGATGAACAGAATTTAATGAAATTAGGAGGGATTGTTTGACATATTTCCAGGATTTTGGAGTTTGGTCTAGATCCATTAACAGGGCTCCACCCCAAAGAGCTAAGTCGGTTCAAAAACCAATGTATGTAAGTGTGTATGTATGTATCTTAGGCATACATCCTAAACCGATTATCAGAAGTTTATAAGAACTTAGAGGGAATTTTTGATATGTTCCCAGAATGGTTTGTGTGAGGTTGTGTGTAGATCCATTTACAGGGCTTAATACCAGAGGCTTAGGGTGGTTAAAAAACCGATCCATGAGTGTATGTATGTATCTTATGGACGCTTAAACCAATGAACAGAAGAAATGATATTTAGAGTGGTTGTTTGTCATATTCCTAGCATGTTTCGTGTGAGGTTTGGTATAGATCCATACAAAGGGCTCCGCCCCAGAGGCTTAGGATGGTTCGAAAACCGATCATTGTACGTATGTATCTCATGGACGCCTAAACCACTGAACAGGAGTTAATAAAATTTAGAGGGATCATTTGACATATTTTCCGAATGATTTGTGTGAGGGTTTTTGTAGATCCATCACAGGACTCCACCCCAGAGGCCTAGGATGTTTAAAAAACTGATGTATGTATGTGGCTAAACAAAGGTTAACATAATTTGAAGGGATTGTTTTACATACTCCAAGGATGGTGAAATCGGTGTAGATCCATCCAAACGGCTCCGCCCCAGAGCCTTACGATGGTTTAAAAACCGATGTATGTATGTATGTATGTGTGCATGTATGAACCTTATAAACGTCTAAACCGCTAAACAGAAGGTGATATAATTTGGACGGTTTGCTTAACATATTTTCATTATGGTTGGTGTGAAGAATGGCTGCTGCAGATCCATCTACAGGACTTCGCACCAGAGGTTTAGGACGGTTAAAAACCCAAAGTATGTATGTACCGTATGGAAGCCTAAACCACTCAACAGAATTTAATGAAATTAAGGGAATTATTTCATATATATTCAGGCTGGTTCGTGTGAAATGTGGTGTAGATACATCCACAGAGCTCTGCAAATGAGGTATAAGATTATTCAGAAACCGACTTATGTATGTATTTTATGAACACCTAAACAAGTAAACAGAAGTTTATAAAATTTGGAAGGTTTGTTTAACATATTCTCAGAATGGTTTTTGTTAAAGTTAGGTGCAGGTCCATCTACAAGACTCCTCCCAGGTACAAAATAGAACAGGCTTAGGGTGTTATAAGAACCTACCGAATTTATTGAATAGTAATAAGAATAGATTACAAGACTATTGTGACACATTTGTTCACCATCTTTTGTTATTACTGACCACATTTGCTCTATTGATTAATTCAAGGAATAACAATTATGTAACTAAAACTATGTTTATCTCAAGAACTTTAAAAATATTGGAACATCAGGAAGAATTTGAATTTTCAAATAATAAAATTGTGGAGATGTTTGGAATAAAATCAAGTGTTAAGAGGCTCAGCTATATTTTTGATTTAGAAAAACAACGAGCCCAGTGGTAACTGGTTCAACACTAAAATTCTTGTTTTATTATCAATAGGTTTATTGGCCATTGTGTCCTTAAACGTCGAATTGTGATACATAAAACACTTATATACTTAAAACATAATCTTAACATTTTCAAACGGTCAAACTATGTGATTCAAATCATTATTAATTTTGAGGTTCATTCAAAAATAAATTTTGTTTACCTAATTACATTTTGCGTACTGAAAAATGGATATATTGAAGAGTTCTTCGTTATTTGGTTAATAACAATCATTATGTGTTTATGTGTGTGTATTTTACACACACACACACACACACACACACACACACACACACACACACACACACACACACACACACACACACACACACACACACAGATATATATATATATATATATATATATATATATATATATATATATATATATATATATATATATATATTGATATTTTACGTTGTCCATTATTTTTCCGTTGCACTGACTTTATGAAGTGAATATATATATATATATATATATATATATATATATATATATATATATATATATATATTACCTTGTGTGATTAGGCACCTTTTGGTCAAACTTGACCATTGTCGAATCACTGATTAATTCTTTTATTATTATTATTATTTTTTGTTTATTCTGATAATGCCGAAAAAGTAATCAGTAATTCGACAATGTTCAAATGACCGAATGGTGCCTCATCAGACAAGGTAAAATTATTGCACTTAGTGGTGGATATAAGTATTTGCAATAGTAATATATTTATATTGTATGTATACAGTATTGTATTATATTTGTATTGTATTACAGTAAATATATATACAGTATATATATATATATATATATATATATATATATACATCGTTAGTTACATTTTATCGGCTCTATAAAAGTCCCGCACTTGACACTTTTTGGGGAAAGATAATAATAATTTATTAATTGCTTTTATGTTAAAAAATTTGTTAACAAATAATATTTTATTTGCTTACTATATTAAGCAGCTATTAATTTTATATTTTCTGCCTACATAAACTCTAGTGGTTTTTCATTGTATAATTTAATTTCTTATTTTATCTTCTCTATAGTTCACAAAAATTAATTATATTTTAATTTTGAATAAAAATAAAATTATTTCCTTATACTAAAAAAGTTTTCTTTGCAAATCAAGCCCGTTAAACCGCTCTTCCTTTACAAAAGCAGATAACCGCCCTTGAAAGATTTGGCTTTGCACGTTACACAACTTCCAGCTGATTTATTTAAAAAATTGAAATAATATTTTAAAGATTTTGTATAAGTTTCAAAATTTGTTACTTTGAGACAGATTTGACCGTCCCAAAACACAAACACACACACACACACACACACACAGTCTGTGAATGTATTTTAATTTCTTTTATTCAATTTATGATCACTGTTTTAGTCAAACATAAATTTAGAGACGGATTTTCTAACCATCCCACATATAATTATATCTTTTCAATATAAAAGGTAATTTCAGTTTTAAATAATTTACTGTGATTTTAAAAACTAAAATAAAATAATGTAAGTAGCCTATGTCCGGTAGCAATCTCAACATTAAATTTGCGAAGGTATTTACGAGGCGGGAAGCAAGAAAATAATTCTGTTTAGTTTTATACCAAGGAACAGCTGCGGACAGCCGATTTACTACACTACGTAGCTATTTACAGAGTTAAGGTTTCCGTGTGTGTCCAGGCGGCCCGTTGACAAACTAATACACTGTGTACATGTGTGGTCTTATGTCAAAGTCTGCTGTAATCACTTTCATATGTGACGCGTAAAACTAACTTAGGGCATCTTTGAACACTCGGTGTGGGTTGGCAGTTTAAATTAGGTTTGAAAAGCATCATTAGGCCAGTTTGTGTTTGGCTTCTTTGTTGTGTAAATTTGAGAGCGGTGTTTATTTAGGTGGAAATATGAAAGAGACACACTAACCATCTCTCCTTTTCTCTCTCTCACTCACTCTCTCTCTCTCTCTCTTTCTCTCTCTCTCTCTCTCTCTCTCTTTCTCACTCACTCAGTCTGGTACTCTTTTACTTCGTGCTTACATTAAGTGACAATAATATAAATTTTAAAAAAATACCTTGATTAACCCAAAATTTAACGTAATTAAATTAATAGAACAAGCTATTGTTTGTATTGTAAAGAGCAATACGTAATCAAGACTTCACATTGTGTACTAGAATTTTGTTTAAGTACCTTGAAAAATATTTCATTGTGTCCCTTAATGAAATAGATGAACTTCAATCTTCAATAAAGTTGTGAAGTCTCTGCTTAGTATAGGCTTTCTTAAATATTAAAAGGAAAACACAATTTATATTTCAAACTAGTTAAATACCTATGAAGAGAAGTTATTGTATTCGGCACACTCTAAGTTTAAGTAATGAGCTCAATTTTTCTTATTTTATAATGAAATCATATATATATATATGTATATATATATATATATATATATATATATATATATATATGTATATATATATGTATATAAATATAAAGAACATAAGTCAAAATACAAATACAAGAATTATAATTGAATTTACAATTCAAAGCTTTTCGTTGGCCAACAGTACTATTAAAACAGTACTATTAAACATATTAACATATGTTAATTAACATATGTTAATTTTAATTGTTTAATATTCCTGATGATGTTGGTACTGTTAGCCAACGAAAAGCTTTGAATTGTAAATTCAATTATAATTCTTGTATTTGTATTTTGACATATGTTCTTTATTAATACACAAGAATACATATTGCGATATTTATAAATATATATATATATATATATATATATATATATATATATATGTATATATAAATATATATATATATATATATATATATATATATATATATATATATATATATATATATATATATGTATAACAAAGAACTATGTCAAAATACAAATACAAGAATTATAATTGAATATACAATTTCTTAATTTACAATAAAGTAATAATTCTTGTATTTGGATTTTGATTTAGTTCTTTATTAATATACAAGAATACATAATAAGAATACAAAAAAAATAATTACTTTTTTTTATTGTAAAGGAAAATAAAGTTTTTAAAAAATACATTGCTTAAACTAATGATTTGTTTATTTGCTTGTATTAATTAAAAATATACCCTGAAGAAGAAACATTTTTACTTGTGGCAAAGCAGAATCGTGAGGAGAAATTATTTTTAAAATGTGAAAAAAATAAAGTTGATACCAAAAGAAACTTATGTTTATACCTAAACAACCTAAAGTATAATAACCTATATTTACAAGCAACGTGTATCAGCAAACGGAGAAGAAATACAATAAATTAAGTTTTGTCTTTTAACGGTTGCTGTGAGGCGTGAATGTGGTCCATAGTGTAAGCTTTCCCGAGTAGTTAAACAAATATATATTATTTCCAAACAAACCTATCACAACGAATATTTTGTTGATATATTTTAAAAATGCATAGACCTTCAGACATTTAATGTATTACAAAAAAATTCTGTTCATAATACATTGAGTTTATAGTTGTGTTTGTAAATTTAGGTACTCTAAATTTCAACCACTATACCTAGTTTGCAACACTTCTTTTCTCTATTTAACTACTTTTACTATTTTAACTATTTTCAAGTAATATATTTGGTAAATATTGGGTGTTATTAACGTTGGTATTAAAAACTTTTTTTTCTTTATTACTCGTTTTAATGTGTAGAACACGAATATCAACTCTTCTTCCGTGGAAAATACAAAAAAATATTGTTTTCACATTTTAAATGTTAGTCTTGTATAGCATGAACCGGCCGCGCATTTTAAACATACCTCGCGCATACCTATATTAAAATATACCTATGCAGTATCCAGTCAGGATAGATTTGTTTATAATGTTATACAACATTACTATATACTACTACTACTACGTAGCGCTACAGCCCGGGGTGGGCCTTGGCTTCCTCAACAATGTCCCACCATGTACTTCTATCCTTAGCCTTCTGTTTCCATGCTGTAATCCCGAGTACCCTTAAATCTTCCTCAAGGTCCTGTAGCCATCGGTTCTTGGCCAACTCTTTTTTTGCCAATCATAGTGCCATGTAAAAGTTTGTTGGGCATTCTATTGGTGGGCATTCTTATGATGTGACCCAACCATTCTAGACGTCGCGTTTTAATAAAATGGACCACATTTGCATCTTTGTATAAGGAATACAACTAGGCATTAGATCAAAGCTTCCACACATTTGTCTGTACATCGTGGACCGGACCATAAATTTTTCTTAAAAGCTTACGCTCAAACAATGTCAAACATTACTAAATACCTATATTAATATATACCTATGAAGTACCTAGTCAGGATAGATTTGGTTATAATTTTACACAACATTACTAGATACCTATATTAAAATATACCTATGAAGTACCTAGTCAGGATAGATTTGGTTATAATTTTACACAACATTACTAAATACCTATATTAAAATATACCTATGAAGTACCTAGTCAGGATTGATTTGGTTATAATTTTACACAACATTACCAGATACCTATATTAAAATATACCTATGAAGTATCCAGTCTGGATAGATTTGGTTATAATTTTATTCAATAATACTATATACTTATATTAAAATATACCTATGAAGTATCTAGTCTGGATAGATTTGGTTATAATTTTATTCAATAATACTATATACTTATATTAAAATATACCTATGAAGTATCTAGTCTGAATAAATTTGGTTATAATTTTATTTAATAATACTATATACTTATATTAAAATATACCTATGAAGTATACTGTCAGGATAGATTTGGTTATAATTTTATTCAATAATACTATATACTTATATTAAAATATACCTATGAAGTATCTAGTCTCCATGGATTTGGTTATAATTTTATTCAATAATACTATATACTTATATTAAAATATACCTATGAAGTATCTAGTCTGGATAGATTTGGTTATAATTTTATTCAATAATACTATATACTTATATATTATATTAAAATATACCTATGAAGTATCTAGTCTGGATAGATTTGGTTATAATTTTATTCAATAATACTATATACTTATATTAAAATATACCTATGAAGTATCTAGTCTGGATAGATTTGGTTATAATTTTATTCAATAATACTATATACTTATATATTATATTAAAATATACCTATGAAGTATCTAGTCTGAATAAATTTGATTATAATTTTATTTAAAAATACTATATACTTATATTAAAATATACCTATGAAGTATACTGTCAGGATAGATTTGGTTATAATTTTATTCAATAATACTATATACTTATATTAAAATATACCTATGAAGTATCTAGTCTGCTTGGATTTGGTTATAATTTTATTCAAAAATACTATATACTTATAATAAAATATACCTATGAAGTATCTAGTCTGGATAGATTTGGTTATAATTTTATTCAATAATACTATATACTTATATTAAAATATACCTATGAAGTATCTAGTCTGCATGGATTTGGTTATAATTTTATTCAATAATACTATATACTTATATTAAAATATACCTATGAAGTATCTAGTCTGGATAGATTTGGTTATAATTTTATTCAATAATACTATATACTTATATTAAAATATACCTATGAAGTATCTAGTCTGGATAGATTTGGTTATAATTTTATTCAATAATACTATATACTTATATTAAAATATACCTATGAAGTATCTAGTCTGGATAGATTTGGTTATAATTTTATTCAATAATACTATATACTTATATATTATATTAAAATATACCTATGAAGTATCTAGTCTGAATAAATTTGGTTATAATTTTATTTAAAAATACTATATACTTATATTAAAATATACCTATGAAGTATACTGTCAGGATAGATTTGGTTATAATTTTATTCAATAATACTATATACTTATATTAAAATATACCTATGAAGTATCTAGTCTGCTTGGATTTGGTTATAATTTTATTCAAAAATACTATATACTTATATTAAAATATACCTATGAAGTATCCAGTGAGGGTAGATTTGGTTGCAATTTTGTTCAATAATATTACATACTTATATTAAAATATACCTATGAAGTATGCAGTCAGTATAGATTTGGTTGTAATTTTCTGCATCGGCAATAAGCCTTAACATTTACCAAAATTACAACCAAATCTATCCTGACTGGATACTTCATAGGTATATTTTAATATAGGTATATAGTAATGTTGTATAAAACTATAACCAAATCCATCCAGACTGGATACTTCATAAGTATATAGTAATGTTGTATAAAATTACAACCAAATATAGACGCAGTGCAGTGCGCTGTAGCTACTGCGCGCCCGGTTCACACTATAAGCCTACATGCCATTACAGACTAACAACTAAAATGTGAAAACAATTAACTTTCCGTATTTTCCGCGAATATTCGTGCTCTATACATTCAAACGAGTAATTAAAAAGAAGTTTTAAAAAACCAACGTCAATTGGAATCAATATTTACCACATATTTAAATGAGACAAATTAAAGGTTGCAATATATTATTAACTCGAGAACATGTTTAAAATTACAAAAATAAATTTAAGATATGATTATTATTTCGTAGTAGTGAAAGGTTGTAATAGGTAATAATAATGTTTTATCCTGTAAGTTGTCAGAAAAGAATGAGGATAGAATCATACTCATTTTGATCTTCGTCAGTATTTCCCCGCGCCGAAATTGGGTGGTTGTCATACTCAAGGCGTTACAGAAATTTTAGAATAAAAATTATAGGTTCCACCCATTTGCGATAACCTAGTGCTACACATTCCTCGGACATACGAATGCCCCAGGAGCTTGAAACCGACCCTAAAACCACACAACACCTCTGCGAATTATTCTACTCTTAAAATTCCTCGGGCAGGACAGAGCTCCTTAACCTACACTTACCTTTTTTTACACTTCCTTACACTTAACATAGTGTAAGCTAAAGTAAAATAAACACAGTAAAAACATTGGTTAATTTAAGACAAATAATGGCAATTTATTGAGGTAAACAAACGATGAAATCTTTTAACCAAACTACAAAAAGCAGAAAAGAATGACAATTTTCACACTAATAATACTTTTTAATAATAAATAATACAAATGCCAAAAAGTCAGTTGAGAGAGATAAAGGCCAAAATTTAGGCGTTTGATTTTTAAGGAGATAATTCCAACGTAGTAAAATGTATTGTAATTCCAATATATAGAAGCAAGCATCTTATCTGATTACAGAAATATCACTCCTGACCAGAACTATCGCAGTTGTTCCAGAAGGTGGAGTGCAGCAAAATATGCGTAAATGAGGAAACAAGAACTATTGATTAGGGTAAGTCGTAAATTTGACAAGAGTATAAACCAGACTCCAGTTGTCAACTCGGTCATCTACTGCTAAACTATTTGTTAATAACTTTCAAGGTTTTTAATTTTCCGTGTCAAAATGGGTGAAGAAAGGGTTTTGCACTTTTCCAGTGAAAATCAGTTTATTTAATCTTCACTTCAGTACGAAGAAACGTGGACCTTTTTTCATTATTTCGTGGGTGAATGGCTGAAGAATATAGCCATTCCCCTCTTTTTGGTCGTACCATCAAAGAATACATCGAAAAACAAACGCTGTATAAGGTTTGCACTACAAGATGAACTACACGATACTGACCCCAAAGCTAAGAGTAAAAGACGTCGTCTATTGTTTAAAAAAAGAGGTTGAAACATCAAATGAGCTTGGAGCTACACTTAGAAGGAAAGAGAAGTAAAACAAAGTATATTAGGTAGGACAAAACAATTTTAAAAACAATAAAAAAATACCTATAAACATTATGTCTTGTTTAATATATCTTTCATACATCTAAAAATGGATTCGATTAGTCGAAAGAAATCAGATGGTAAGATCAAATAAAATGTTCAATGATTCGATTAGACCAAAGAAATCAGGCGGTAAGATCAAATAAGATGGTCAATTTGTAATATAGATTATGATTCAAAATGTCTGTAAAAAACCAACATTTTATTAAATTAAAAATGAAAAAACAAAAAATACGAGGAAACGAGCTAATTTCAACACGCCATAACGATAGCGCAACTTATTCCCATCGTTTTGCCAGTCTAAAGCTTGGAAAAACTGTAATGGAATCTAGGTTTAATATACAAAGTTTTAAAGAATCTTCGGCATCGATAAACTAAGTGACATCTATGTTTAACTCAGAGTTAAAGTCATTTATGCAACTTAATGATTTTAAAAGACATACGCCTAAAAGTTGTACGCTCAATATTCTGAGGTCATAGCTATCTAAACTAGATCCTTTACTAAACTCGACCTTTCGCAAAATTCTTGTTGTTCGCATATTTCTTTGTACGCATCTTTCGTGAAATCTTTCAGAAGGGGTTATGTTTTATGGCACTCGGCTATGGTCAGGTACTGGGGTACTTCATGTGCCCAAAACACTTTTATTTTTATTTAACAATTAACTAGTTTTTCTCAAAAACGAAAAGCATAAATTAAGCTTAAGTGCGCGTTTAATATCGCGAAACATGTCCAATTCTTGTAATGACAAATTTAGAAATATAGGCCTACATGATTTTAAAATGTAGAATAAGGACCAATTACATTTCTAAGGCGAATATAAATATTTTAGCACGCTCTTTAATGCTCCGATGTCTGATTGCGGAATGGCATGATTCCCCCAACTTTTGTACACTAACATATTTTTCAAAATCCCTAAAATCTCTTGTAAAACCCACTGTATAATAGCTTAGTCCAACGAAGAATTGGATGGATGCTTAGGTGTACTGTGGAATCAACATTTTGACCGAAAGGATGCAATTTCTGTAGAATAACCTTCCTCCTAGTGGGATAATCCATCCTTGTGGGTGATAATTCGCCGTCTAAACTCAATTTTTCATTAACACATCCCTCTGACACAGCTGTTACTACCACTTCCATATTCGGATACCTTATTTTTAAATTCAGCATTCGTGTTTTTCATCATTCTATCACTTTGTGTTATAGACATACCAATGTTTAAATTATTAGCCAAAATAACCATACGTTAGCTAGAATAACCAGGTCGTCATCACTTTCCTTGTGGTGACAGAGAAACAGACGAAAACAAACATATACGTCACACAAACCCATCTGGTTTTTCTCAAGTTTACTTCTGTTTCTTTTCATTCTGATTATTATTTCCTCTCACCAACCTTGCTTCCGTTTGATCTCTTTTCAGCGTCAGAATTGTTAGATTTACTGAACAACACGCACGTCAGGATTTGTATCAATTTATGTGGGCAGGCTGCTGTGATTAATTAATTTACAGCCAGTAAACTGTGTTGAGACACGGTTGAATTCCTTTTGAACCTCGCTGTTTATGTTAGTATAAGATAAACAAAACTTCCCAGACGAGCGTACGCAGGTTTAAAAAATACGCAGTAAATATTTTAGTATTCCTATGCTATAAAAAAATTATTATAATTCAAAATATTACTGTGCAGTATTAAAACAAAAATGTACAGTAATGAACAGTTAAGGTTTTACCCCTCTACAACCATAAAATGGATGTGACATTAAAAATGCATGAAAAATGTGTAAAAATATGGCGACTAGGAAAGTCTAGAACTCTCTGGAATATTTACTCTTTAAAGTAAATATATGAGAACTAGGAAAGTCTAATCAACTCTAGAATTTTAATTTTTAATGCAAAAATATGACGACTAGGAAAGTCTAGAACACTCTGGAATATTTACTCTTTAAAGTAAATATATGAGGACTAGGAAAGTCTAATCAACTCTAGAATTTTAATTGTTAATGCAAAAATATGACGACTAGGAAAGTCTAGAACACTCTGAAATATTTACTCTTTAAAGTAAATATATGAGGACTAGGAATGTCTAATCAACTCTAGAATTTTAATTGTTAATGCAAAAATATGACGACTAGGAGAGTCTAGTAAACTCTAGAATATATGCTATTCAATGTAAAAATATGGTGACTAGAAAAGCCTAATCATTTCTGGAATATTTACTCTTTATAAAATACGGGGCAATGTGCAGACATTTCATGTCATGGATCAACAGATTTTGAGACTTTGCGTGGGAATAGGGAAATGTTTAAGACCGAAAAAACCAATTCGAGGCGTTAGTAATTTGAGACGTCTTAGAAGTTTAATTGTCAATAAAACCTCGTTCAGGGTAAACCAACATCTTTAAGGCGCCGTGGACAAGTGATAAACAGCTGAGAGATAAGATTTTACTTTGCGCTACCAATTTACTTTCAATAAAAGAAGGGAATGCCATAAAGTCTTTTACAAGGAAAGATAATTTTGGATAACATCCAAATATACCCTACTACTTTGGCCTAAACATAAAGAATTTTATTTCAATTTATATTAACATATAAATATATATTTTTTTTTGCTGATCGAAAACTTAACCTTGGTTGCTACAAATTTGTATTTTGAAATGAGTGGTTCTCTTCTTTTGCAGGTCGCTTTACTAACCTTTTACCAAACATTGTATTAATTAACATACCTTCGGCAAACTCTTATTGGCCGCAAACTGACTTTTCTATTACGCCTAGTATCTTTGCTGGTAAGCCACTGGACTTAAAACACCAGAAGAATATAACTTCGTCTATTTTGAATCATTTTAATGTTGCGTCAATGATCTCGCTACCAAAGAGCCTCCAATGATATTACGCGAGACGTATAGAGCAGACCGCGTAACCAAGCACTTGGCCTTGAGAGATCGCAGTAGGCAAGAAGGGGGTGGTGGAGGTGCAGTATAAATACTTTCCTACAAACATGATAAGTACTGTCAAAACACTAACTTGCATGATACGCTCGATATTAGATAAATTAGCTTTGGTATGATATAACAAACATTCTTGAAATATGCGTGGACATATCGTGTGCAGAAGCTGTTGATGTATTGAACATTCTCAATATGTAACATGCTTTCAGAAGTGGTAGTACACAAAGCTAAGTGTACGGTTACGTGTTTCGGATTATACCACTCAACTCCTACTCAAATATAGCTTCACCGCGACTGAAAGGGATTTCAAAACTTTAATGTAAATTATTGGAAACATATTTAGTTACTGAAATAAGGTACAAGCATTTACAACAAAATCTACACAAAAATAAATTGAAAAATGCATTGGATGTTATCACTTAAAAGAGGTTCATTTAGAAATGAAAATCTCCTGAATGCGCTTTGAGAGGCTCACATATAGATGATAAATTTATATTAGGATAGATATTTATGTGCAGTCCTACATGTAGTTTCCACTCTCCATTTTATTGAACTCATAATTGTGTAGAATGGATTCTTGATTTTTCTGATTGTAACGATGTATTGACTCTTCCAAGATCTAGGTCAGGACTGCAGGACGTTAATAGATTCTTAAGATCCTTCGAGTGGTTACAATTGCTCCTTCTTTGGCCCCAAGATTTAGTCTTGCAGAGTCAAATTGTGTACAACTCCACAGTTCCCTATAAAGTTGCTTTAAGCTGACAGGAGCTGACTTTCTTTCTGCCGAGAACAAGTTCTTCAAAATTTAATGTAATAACTTGGAGGTTAGTTTTTAGCACTCGCCTCAACCGCATAAAAGTATCACGTGTAAGCGTTTGAAAGGGGAGCATACTTATTATGCTTGTATTCATGTTGCTTTGGAATTCTTGTGTGACGTGGTACTGCTAAATCCACCTCAACTACACACATCAATAATCTTGGCAAGCAGGTCCCGAGGGAGTGCTTGTTTCCCATGCTTGTAAAAGTAACTGAGTCATTACCTTTAATAAGAACACCAGGGAAAATGTGAGGATAGAAATTACTATATCGATAAAGGTACCAGAGTATTTTATTACAAATACTAAATTATGTTTTAAAAGGAGTCTCTGTACCGGAATATGTTGAAATCTCTCATTGTCTCTAGCTAGATAGATCGTATGGTGGTCACTTTCATGTAACTAAGTAGGGCCTACGATCTTCCAAGACCCTCCACGACTGTCTGGTAATGATGTGAAGAGACATTGAACAAGCTGTTCGACAGCGGAGTTCTGAACACACCTGTTTATTCGCAATAAGAATATTTGCACGGGCCTTAAGTTTCATAAAATCAAGTCCCATCTTAAAAATATCCCAAAATCTGTGGCAATGTAATCCTATTGGCCTTTTTTCTTCTCAGTTTAAAAAAAACAACAACAACAACTAGAAATTGTTACTAATATATTGAAGATTAGTATAAGAATCGTGTGTATTTTGTGTAAAAGTTGAGACGAAAGAAAGATGGTGAAAAGAAAAGGTTTGAACCTGGATCACCTAGCCTTTCGGCTCTTATCACAAGCGCTAAAGAAAATCTTAGATAGATGCGTATTTGGAAATCTATAACGAATAATATTGAATCCACGCCCCCCCCCCAAATCTAACCTCAAACTCGTGGCTCCCGCCTGGGTGACTAGCGTTAGGCCCAAGACAGGGGATTTGGTAGCATGGTACCAGTATGGTAGAGTCATGTGACCTCACTATAAGGCATGTACTGATGATCGGCCCAACCCAGGGACGAGACTCCGACCATACACAACTGTTGACCACACTACCAGAACTATTTGGGACCAACAGAACCTTCCGAAAGGCCAGGTATTCTGTATCTTCAATATGACGTCTGATTAGTTCGGTCCAGGTATCGCAATCGGACCTTTATTCAATCTTCGGTTGAATGTTTTTTATATAAGTTAAATGACTAGGGATTGTTGATGATGAGTTACAATTCTTTTTTACCATTTATTGCAATTTTTGTTTTGCCTTTCTTTGTTCCCCAACTGTGTGTAACCATTCGTATGCTTCATTTAGCGTGATATCATTGTTTCACTCCTTTTCAGTTGTTATCATATTTTGCCCTTTCCATTTATCACTACAATTATCTAGACAACTGTTTGAATTGTTATTAAAATTCATTCAACCCTGTTTTGGAATGATAAACTCCGTAACCAATTACTAAAATACAGTTTAGAAAGAATTAAAAACTAGTTTCGTATAATGCCTTATAGGGATTATACCATTATTTCAAATATAAATATATAATTTCATACCTGTATATAAACCCACCCTAAATCCAAATCAGCTCCCCCAATTTACTATTTTGCTGCAATTAGTAATACACACATAATAATGTATATGCAAACACTATCGCAAGTGAGTAACAATTTCTACCATTGGAATACTAATTGTTGAACAAAAAAAGATCTGAACAAAAGTCGTTTCTGAATGCTTTGATTAAAATTAGAGAAAGTACAAAACATTAGAATTTCTATACAATTCAGTATATTCTTCTGTCTCTCCTAATATCAAAACATTATTCTTCGTTGACGCGTTTCGGATTAAATCCATTATCAAACCGTAATATTTATATATTTTATAATGGAGTTAATCTTTATTAACGCAGAATAATGATATCATGTTGGAAAAAACAGAAAAATGTACTCAAATGTATACCAATATTTGTAACAAAAATAAAGATGATTTTTCGCAGGTTTACCAAAGTAAAAAGACCTAGCCAATATAATAAAATAGCAAAGTTGGCCTGGCGAAATTTTACTACAAAATTATAACACAACATTAATTTATTCAATGAATTGTAATATAGTTACCTGATAGCTTAAATCATTAACCATTCACTATATTATATAATTATATCTACTATTTGGACTTATATAAGAGCCAATAATATCTACTATTTGGACTTATATAATTATATCTACTATTTGGACTTATATAATTGTATCTACTATTTGGACTTATATAATTATACCTACTATTTGGACTTATATAATTATATCTACTATTTGGACTTATATAATTATATCTACTATTTGGACTTATATAATTATATCTACTATTTGGACTTATATAATTATATCTACTATTTGGACTTATATAATTATATCTACTATTTGGACTTATATAATTATACCTACTATTTGGACTTATATAATTATATCTACTATTTGGACTTATATAATTATATCTACTATTTGGACTTATATAATTATATCTACTATTTGGACTTATATAATTATATCTACTATTTGGACTTATATAATTATATCTACTATTTGGACTTATATAATTATATCTACTATTTGGACTTATATAATTATACCTACTATTTGGACTTATATAATTATATCTACTATTTGGACTTATATAATTATATCTACTATTTGGACTTATATAATTATATCTACTATTTGGACTTATATAATTATATCTACTATTTGGACTTATATAATTATATCTACTATTTGGACTTATATAATTTAACCTTCAGCAAATGACAAAACAGAAAGTAATCTGTCCATATGATTAATAAAAATCGCTGTTCATTAAAATCATACGTTATCAAAAAATTTAAATTAATTTACAATACACGTGAATATTGGAAAGTACATAAGCATTATTTCAACATAACTTCAAAAAACCTCTTCATGGCTATTAAAATAGATGTTGTTAAACCAAAACGTTTGCCTTTAGAAGGCACCGACGGCATTTCTTGTATTATCGGTAGCGTCGTGTAACGCTATTCGAAGAGACGACGTTTTTTCTCCCGATTTTCTACTTTGCACGCTTTTTATATAAGTTACGTCAAAAAAAGTTACATTTCAATAAACATTTTTTACATAAATACCAAATTAAAGTTATAGATTAGAAAACACAATTTATTTGAATGAATATTAGACAAACACATTTTGACAACTCTTATAATTTGGTTTTGACAAATCTTGGATTTTTATTCCAGTTACAGAAATAAGAAGGGAATGCGTGAGATAGTCTGATCAGCTCAGGCAATCCCCCCTCCCTATCTGCCTAAGAACATCCTAACCATCAGGCTAAGCGTGGAAATAAAAGGGTTTAAGAGGGTAAAGGGTGGGACAGAAGGGCCAGGGTTGGGATATAAGGGTTAAGGGGTTAAAGGATAAAGGGATAAGAAGATAAAGGGGTTGATGGTGTTGGGGTAAAGGGGTTAAGGGTGAGGGATAGCCGGAGGCTTATCTGACCATTTCATCGCTTTCTGTTCTGAAAAGTTCAAGTGACAAGGGACGGCCAAGTGAACACTGGAATTTCCAGTATAGTTATACTTCAGGAAATCTCTGGATCAGACAAAACTTTAATTGGACGCAAGATAAATACGATTTGGGCCTTGAGCCATGAAATAAGAGCATAGATGTCATTGTAAACTTTAAAACTGTGATATATCTATGTCTGAGTAGTAACTATACGCTAAAGCTGTGTACATTTATGGACTAGATTACAGGATAAATGGCTTTGTTTAATGCAACAGGAAAACTAGGCTTACCAGCTAATCCCACTTAGAGAGATAGGGATGTGTTACATATTGCAAAAGTTAAAGCCAGCATTAGTATTAAAGTAAGAACATTTTAAAATTAATTAAAAAGTAACTTGAGTATTTCAAAGGGACTGAATTTAAGATTCTTATATAATTACACCACAGTTTATTCCAAATTAGTAAATCATTTAAGTTTACCGTTTCGTTTGATACACCTCGCTTCACGATTTCAGTCTTTGGCTAGCTACAGTGGTATTATTACTAAAAACCAAAGGAGCATTCACGATATATGCTATTAGTTGGACGTCTTGGTACAAACCTATGTATCATACTTACGTCGACCTACTGCACACGATTTTTATGTTCTTTAATATTCTGCTTTGTAGTCGTTATTTCTTCTTTTATATTATTTTTTTGTTTTTCTTCACTTTCTAAAATTTCATATATAGGACTAAGTCTTGATGATTAATTAGAATTTATAGTAAATTTTAAATTGTATATAAAATTAACGTAAGGATTTACTGAAGCAAAACATATTGGCGTTTGCATGAGTATAACTAGTTTTAAATATGGAAATTAGTTTAAACAACGAGACTAAATCAGTACAAATACACGCCACGCCGTAGCACACATGTTTGACCTCACAAGTTGGGCCATTAGGTTCATTTCATTATTAATAATGGCTGCAAGGCCCGTTTGAGCAGGTTGTTATTGAATTCCGTGGTTAGTGTCTATACTGTGATTTATTACCGCTCGCAGCGCCGTGCAGCGGTACTTCTCACAACTAAAACGAATATGTTTAAAACATCACAACAGTATCTTAGTACAAACAATAAATTTGTTTTATTTTATGTTAATGCGTTGTGGAAACTGTTTCTGTTTTTTTAGAGTTTGATCTGCTGTTCACGAAATGGGTTTTAAAATTTGTTCGTGTTTTATGTTTTGTTTTATTGTTTACATAATTCATTTATTTTCTTTGATTTATCAGTTTATTTATGTTTACTTTACGGCCGAATTGCATTAAACACATTTCCGTCTATTTAAAACGAATGGGTGTCACACCTCCTTGAAATCTCGAAAGAGAGTAGAACTTACTACCTCAGGAGTAGGTCTATCTACCTCAGGAATAGGTCTTTCTACCTCAGAAGTAGAAATGTCTATTTCAGGAGTAGGGCTTGAAACCTCAGGTAGGTCACAAGTAGGTCGGCCTACCTCAGGAGTAGGTCTGTCCACCTCAGGAGAAGGTCTGTTTACCTAAGAAGTAGGTCGGTCTACCTCAGGAGAAGGTCTCTTTACCTAAGAAGTAGGTCGGTCTACCTCAGGAGAAGGTCTCTTTACCTAAGAAGTAGGTCGGTCTACCTCGGGAGAAGGTCGGTTTACCTAAGAACTAGGTATGACTACCTGAGGGGTAGGTCTGTCTACCCTTTAGAAGTAGGTCTGTCTATCGCAGGAGTAGGTCTGTCTACCTCAGGAGTAGGTCTGTCTACCACAAGGAATAGGTCTGTCTACCTCAGCAGTATGTCTATCTTAAGGTGACCATATCTGTAATGACCTCAAAGCGGGACACACGTTAGGAGGGTCAGGGCCCCCACCCCCTGTGAAAGATATTTTCTAAATTGACACAACTAAACGTCCTAAACTCATTATTTTATCTATTTTAGCACTTAAATTTACAGAAATAAGCATAGGAAAAAATTTACTGTCCAGGTAGTAAAAGTAGCACAATTACGATAATTGGACCATCAGTTAAATTAATTTATTAATGATGAAACAAAAAAATACACATTTAACAATTGAAAATATTGTAAGTTACACAGTAAAATCAACTGAATGAAGTGTACTGTCCGACCGCGAGGAGAAAATAATTGGAAAGCTATGTAGACAAGTTTGTGAAATATCTTCTTCTACCAGACTTGTAAAAAGGTTAACTGGTAAATTGGTAAAGTTTAAATTGTCAATGCAATCTCAACACATTTCAATATAAAAACAAGAGTACAGTATGTCCATTAGCCCACACGTTCTCTCATTGGCATACTTTTTTGATGAATGTCTTTAAGGAGAGCTGGTTCTCTTTTTATTTTGTCATGAAACTTATCACAAGTTAGTCCAACAATGTACTTCAGCATAAGCATTGCTCGCTAGAACGTTCAATTGAGATTTATATTCAGTCCATATATTGTTAATGTTAATAAACACTCGTTCAACTGGATCGTTAGTTCATGGCAGACAGAGAAGAAACTCAGAGATGTAACGTCCAAAGCTGGGCATAACAGCGTCCCCCGAGTAAATCTGGGGACAGCGGACTCTAACCTAAAAAGCGGGACTGTTCGGCCGAAGGCGGGACGGATGATCACCTTTGTCTTTCTACCTCATGAGTAGGTCTGTTTACTTCAGGAATTCGACTCTGCGCAGTGAAAAGTGTCTATTTTGAATTTTTGAATTAAAAAACAGAACGGTTTTATGTTCCTGTTGTTGCTTGAAGACACCGATAAATAATGTATCTCCTTTGTAACCTCTCAGTCTTTTTCCGTCTTAGTGAATGAAATTACTTTGAGCAAATAAATACACAAAAACCTCTTGCCACAAACCTTCTTTATTTTACCGTTATGTACATTTCAGTTACCAAGTAACCATCCTCAGAGGGATAACACCCTCCTTGTGATTAGGAGGTTTTTGTGTGTTTATTTATTATTGAATTCAACCACAGGATATTCCTAATAAATAATAGCAAATAACGTTTTTTTGTTTTCTACAAAATAACCACTAATTCGTTTGTTTTGGAGCATAACCTCAAATATAATTCTCTCGGCAGATATTACTTTTACTTAATTGTAGAATTTGGTCAAATCCAATCAGTAGAAAATGAATACAGAATCGCCTTTAGAACCAGAATCTAGCCTTACACAGACCCTACTCTAAGCGAGGCAGCACATTTGGCAAACATTATGGTACACGAGAGTCTCGCGTTTAGTCCTGACAAATGTTATAGTTTGATTTAAAACAGAATAGGATTCTACGAAAGTGTAATCGGCCAGAGGGAGTGGGGGCTAGGACCGCCTTGGCGAATAGGAAATTCACATCTTGCTGGGTGGGCGAGCCTTGTTGCCGATTCGACGTTGAACTTCCGTTCGTCGCTCAGTGTCACTGTATCTGTGGAGGAGTGATTTACTAGTGGTGTAGCTAGCTTCGTTCTGCAATTTCAGTTTAGCTTCCCATCAGTAGCTTTTTTCAAGACTTTAGTGTCTCGATCTATATATAGATTTTTATAATGTCTGCAAACGGAAGTGTGAAGAAAAGAGGACTAACCTCCCCCCCCCCAACGCCCTATCAAGCTATCGGCCGTTTCGGGCACAAATTACTATCCCTAGTTTACTCAATGTTTTTAAATTCCTTCTATTAGAGCACACTCTGATGATATATATAACTTATACAAATTTTAAATCGTTAATGAAATACGTTTTCATTCATTAAATCAAGATCAAATACATTTTTTAACCTATAGTGGATGACAATTTATGATAATAAATTTTTTCCAAATATTCATTCATTAGTTGAATTACAAAAATTTGCAGGTTTAGGTCAGTTTCGAACTGTGTACCTCATCTTCATCAAAGCTTAGCCCTTTTTGGCACTGAGTAAAATTCCATAGATATAAATGAACATCTCAAAGATCCATATGAAAAACATCCATATTATAACCTTAAATTGTTGCCATGGTTACCACACATTATCATAAATAATGCTCTAGGATTAAAACTAAACGAAAAGAATAAAATTAACAAACAAACTTGATTAACGTTTTCGAAACTTGCTTCACAAATAGACAATCTGAAAGGAGTGCGAAAAAAATACAACACAATGCAAGCGACGGAGAAAAAGAAAACGTATAAATAGTAACAAATGAAAATAATAGTCCAACACCATATATGAAAAGGAAAATAGAAAATTGTAAAGAAACTCGCTTTCTATTTTGCCACTTAATGTTCTTATTGTGGCATATTTCTATTAATTGTAATTAAAAAATATAGAAACTAAAATTAAATTTTTCTTTGTTATTTTAAGTAGGAATTGACTTTTTAAACAAATTTTACATTTCTCATATTCTTCTTGTTCGGTCATGTGTTTCACAACGCAATACAGATCGGTAATGTAAACGCAGATATCGAAAATGCTCATGCCACATCCTAGTCTATTTATTGCCGTGATTAGGTGACATTTGTTTACAATATTATGGCATATATTCGGACATCCATGTATTTTGGTCATTGACTTATTTTCAGTAGTCAATTCATTCACTTTTATTGACAGTTATCGTTTCATTTCAAAGATCTAACGTATATGCATGAAGAACATTTTATTATATTGGTAATTAAATAATTGTTCCATGTTATGCATCATTTTTAACATACTTTTTTCAATTTCCGAATTAACTCCGGTTAATAATCAAGTGGTACTTACTTCGTAATCCAGTAGAGATACTTAAAAAACAGTTTTTCAATAATGAAGGCAGTTCTATTAGAGAGAATTAGAAATTCAGAATTTATAAATATGTGTAAGTAAATGTGTAAGTTAATATTCATTTTTACCAAGAAGTAACTCTTGACAGAATTAGCCGCTGGCGATACAGCGATTGTCTTGACTGTTACAGCGTTCGAACTGACAACACCGCATCCCTACCCTGCCACATACTCATTCCTATTCTACTTTAAATCAAAGTATAGTGGCAACGTTGTCAGGGGCATTTCACTAATTTAACTCTAAACTCCTCCGAAATGAATTCTTCGGCCATTACAAAGTTGCATGTAAAGCCGTACATTACAACATGCAGTGGCGAAGTCTCGTCGTGCATTTAAATCGAGGTTTTGTCGAAGAACTTACCATGCACGAGGTTAATTTGCTTTAGAAGTATTTACATCGTCTTAGTATGTAATTATATTGCATGAAGAGTGTCAGTTGTAGACCGTCTCGCTCTTTCGTTGACCAACTTTCATAATTATAAAATTATTTTTGCATATTTCTTTCTATATTTACTTCTTCACTCTACTGATATAAATTAAGAATATAAATTGTTATTAAAATAAAAATACTTAAAATAATTATAACTATAAACTTATGTAAATATGTTATATAAATAAAACCATTCAAGTTTTGTAATGAAATATAGATGATAACGTGACTTTCGTACGATATAAGACACAATTTCCTTCAAACTACTCCACTCTTATGTATTCGTGTTTACTATCTAATTTTCTATACGTGATCTGTCTTTTCTGTATATTCGTACTACATCAATTGTAAAATTATCTTGTCCTCATCGCCTTCGTGTGTGCTGTTCGTATCCTGATTTCATTTCCGTTCCGCAACCTTTTATTGTTAACTTTACCATAGCTTTCCCTTAAGCATTTCTTTGTATATCACTCACAGTGACATACATTTGTTTTTCCAATGTCTTGTGCCCTTTCTACGCTACCTATGCTTTCACATGTTAAAGTCTTTTAGGTTAGATTTGAGACGTCACATTGCTCAACCAAATTTTGGACGAGACATGGCCAAAATAATAGAGTAATTGGAAATACTCTAATTAGACTTTAAAGCTTCTAACATTAATGTATACTTTAGTAGGCTTATCTATAATTTATAGCTAAAATAAAATCTTTAATAATATTCAGTTTTTTAAATTTTGAAATGATAATTATTTGACAAAATATTGAAGTTAACAAATAGTATCCAAAGTTAAAATGGTTTTCTCTTAAAAACCTGAATTTTTGATATAAATATATTGAACAAAATATTAGCTATGCAACTATTTCCAATTTAACAATTATATTATATCGCAAACACAACTTAAATGGGAAATTTTCCCCCTTTTACTACAACAATAAATATAATATGAAACACAAATTTACTTAACTAAATAAAAACCCACTAACCACAACATAAACATCTTTTATTACCAACATTACTTTATGTAGGCTACCTTTCTATTACATCGTTATCGTCAGAGTACTTCAATGCAGATAAAGTACAATGTACAATGTAGAAAAAGTAAGTTTTGTCAAATATAAGATTTTTATATTGTGGTGTTTGGATTTTTATTCATTTAGGTAAAATGTGTACACAGTGCACAAGAAATTTATTATAAATAATTAAACTTATATTTTTATAAATTAAAAGTTTTATTTATTAATAAATTTACTTATTTATAATAAATAATAATTAATTTATAGCCAATTTATAAACATTTTTAATCTTTTCACCACAGATGATTTCGATAGTCAACTATATATTATAGTAACTCGATAAATATATTTTGCAAATTATGAACAATGAAAAATTATTTTATACATTTGGGCAAAATTATCAAATAATTTTATCTTCCGAGGCCATCTATTTTATCACCGCAACTGCTGTAAAAAACCATTTGATGTTTTATATTCTTTATTGTGGATTTACTTTTATTGTTTCTAATTTGAAATTTTCAACAAGAAGATTATATTTACTTATTGCCACCTATTACAAATGACATTACCTACTTTACACCCTAATATAGATGTAAATTATATATTTCTTTCTAAATTATTTTCCTAGAGATTTCTTGTTTGAAATAGAGGTAATCGTGTCTTTACATACGCTATCATTTAGTCCGTCCTTTCAATACTTCAGCATATCATCTGGACCCCTCATTACTTCAGGTCTACAATTGCCCCTTGTAAAACCTAAGCGTATGCTTATGATGAATACTTTGCTTAGTTGGCTCATTGCTTATTTATGTCTCTAGTTTAACAAGTACACATTGGTAATTGATTCCACCAAGTAATTGGCTACAACTCCCTCAACTGCATTTTTAAAATAGACCGATCAAATTATTTTCTTCAACTAGTTCCTATTTAATATTCCGTCAGCCAGTTATTTCGATTAGGAATTTAAACGTTTTATGATATTAAAATTTTGTTGAGTACAGACCTATTATGTTGCAAACTCAACTGCTTTGTAGTTGACGCGATTCGGATGTCTTCGGAAATCGGGTATATTTATCTGTACGTTTTATAGATGGAGAAATAAACAGTTTTAGTTTATCAGTTATTGTTAAAATATGCAATAAAAAGTTGAATTGTTTTTCAATTCTTTCTATTAGTTTACACTCTCCTTATATATGTCTTGTTCAAATTTTCAATCGTTAGTAAAATACATTTAGTTCAACCACTCAAATTCAAATACAATTTTTTCAACTTATAGGGGATGGCACTTTAGTTATTACACTTTTTGAAATACTAGGTCATTACTTAAATTTAAAATTAATTAATGTTAGTTATAAATACGAGAAGAACTTTTCAAAAAGAAACAAGGTATCCAATATAGTGATCTCGTACCATTTGGTTTGAAATTAGTGATAGCACATGGTCACATAAAACAGCTGATTTTGTATTATAGATTAAGTTATTAACTGCCGTTTTAACGCATAAGTTGAGATACTTTATTTATATTATTTGTAATTATTTAATGTAAAGTAACTAAAATAAAATTTCTTTTTGTTGACTTAAGTAATAACATTTGTTTGTAATTTTTAAAATTTGTGTTTATAATAAATGCATTTTTATAATATTAAGAATATTTAGTGAAGGAAATATATACGCTTACAACGATCTTAGAAATATTACCTTATGGTTTTTGTATATATATTTTCGTCTTAAAAACAAGCATTGAATTTTTTTTGACAATGGTGAGTGTTTAGTTGAATATTGGTAAACATATTTAGTGTTTTTTTAAACATTTTACATTGGTAGTAGCATTACAGTGATGTAGAAATATTTAGTATAATTTTCCTGTATTTTCATTGTTACTTATTGGTAGTAGCCTATTTACATAGTTTTTATAAACAAATTAAATTTTTATTATTTTTCTCAGCGATGATAAAGATAATTTAAGATTGATGTTAAATATACATACCAAATAGGTTTGAAATTTGGGAACAAATTTCCTTCCGGCTCCAAATTTTCCATTGCCACAAAAACGTAGCATTTAATACTAAAATCTGTGCTCGCTGAATATTGAGTTGTTTGTAGATTACACTATTTGACTAAAATATGGTATGATTTAACACACCAGCTGTTTTTCAATTGTTTCTATTAGTTCAAACTCTCTCTCTCTCTCTCTCTCTCCTCTCTCTCTCTCTCTCTCTCTCTCTCTCTCTCTCTATATATATATATATATATATATATATATATATATTTAACGTTGTTCATTATTCTTTCGTTGCACTGACTTTATGAAGTTATTATTATTACTTGTAAATAATTTTTTTTCCACTACTAAGTGCAATAATTTTACCTTATGTGATGAGGCATCTTTCGTTCGCTTGACCATTGCCAACTTCGATATATATATATATATATATATATATATATATATATATATATATATATATATATATATAAATATATATTAAATATTAAATATGATGAATATGAACAGTATCTTTAGGAAAATAATTATCTAATCTGAATTAGATAATTATTTTCCTGAAGATGCTGGTACTATTTTATTGGCAAAAAGCTTTGAATATAATCCTATTCATTAAAAGTAATCTTGTTTTTGAAATATTTTTAATTTATTATATATATATATATATATATATATATATATATATATATATATAAATGTATCTTGTTCTAATTTTCAATCCTTCAGTCCTTAATAAAATACTTTTTATTGCATTCAGTAAAGTTCAAATGTATTTTAGTTTTATTTATAGTGCATGACCCAATGCTAATACTTTTTATTCAAATATGAACTTAAATAATTAAATTTACTCTAATTGTATTAATTATTTTCGTTTTCTATTTATCTACTTGGTATTCTGATTCTGTCATATGTATATACTTAATTATATTAATTACAATTATTTAATAGAACATAACTAAATAGGTCTCTGCTGTCCTAAGTAGGAATTAATTATAGTTTTTTTTTAATGTTTGTTATTTACTCGTTGCTTACGTTCTGTATTAACAGAAATTTAAAACGCAACCCAATGTCAAAACGAAAACTATTTTCATTCATAATAGATTGTAATGGTAAATATAGTTATTTAATTGTATTAATTATTTTCGTTTTCTATTTATCTACTTGTTATTCTGATTCTGTCATATGTATATACATAATTATATTAATTACAATTATTTAATAGAACATAACTGAATAGGTCTCTGCTGTCCTAAGTAGGAATTAATTATTGTTTTTTTTTTAATGTTTGTTAATTACTCGTTGCTTACGTTCTGTATTAACAGAAATTTAAAACGCAACCCAATGTCAAACGAAAACTATATTAATTCATAATACATTGTAATGGTAAATATAGCTATTTAATTGTATTAATTATTTTCGTTTTCTATTTATGTACTTGGTATTCTGATTTTGTCATATGTATATACATAATTATATTAATTACAATTATTTAATAGAACATAACTGAATAGGTCTCTGCTGTCCTTAGTAGGAATTAATTATAGTTTTTTTATAATGTTTGTTATTTACTCGTTGCTTACGTTCTGTATTAACAGAAATTTAAAACGCAACCCAATGTCAAAACGAAAACTATGTTCATTCATAATAGATTGTAATGGTAAATATAGTTATTTAATTGTATTAATTATTTTCGTTTTCTATTTATCTACTTGGTATTCTGATTCTGTCATATGTATATACATAATTATATTAATTGAAATTATTTAATAGAACATAACTAAATAGGTCTCTGCTGTCCTAAGTAGGAATTAATTATAGTTTTTTTTTAATGTTTGTTATTTACTCGTTGCTTACGTTCTATATTAACAGAAATTTAAAACGCAACCCAATGTCAAAACGAAAACTATTTTCATTCATAATAGATTGTAATGGTAAATATAGTTATTTAATTGTATTAATTATTTTCGTTTTCTATTTATCTACTTGTTATTCTGATTCTGTCATATGTATATACGTAATTATATTAATTGAAATTATTTAATAGAGCATAACCAAATAGGTCTCTGCTGTCCTAAGTAGGAATTAATTATAGTTTTTTTTTAATGTTTGATATTTACTCGTTGCTTACGTTCTGTACTAACAGAAATTTAAAACGCAACCCAATGTCAAAACGAAAACTATTTTCGTTCATAATAGATTGTAATGGTAAATATAGTTATTTAATTGTATTAATTATTTTCGTTTTCTATTTATCTACTTGGTATTCTGATTCTGTCATATGTATATACATAATTATATTAATTAAAATTATTTAATAGAACATAACTAAATAGGTCTCTGCTGTCCTAAGTAGGAATTAATTATAGTTTTTTTTTAATGTTTGTTATTTACTCGTTGCTTACGTTCTATATTAACAGAAATTTAAAACGCAACCCAATGTCAAAACGAAAACTATTTTCATTCATAATAGATTGTAATGGTAAATATAGTTATTTAATTGTATTAATTATTTTCGTTTTCTATTTATCTACTTGTTATTCTGATTCTGTCATATGTATATACGTAATTATATTAATTGAAATTATTTAATAGAGCATAACCAAATAGGTCTCTGCTGTCCTAAGTAGGAATTAATTATAGTTTTTTTTTAATGTTTGATATTTACTCGTTGCTTACGTTCTGTACTAACAGAAATTTAAAACGCAACCCAATGTCAAAACGAAAACTATTTTCGTTCATAATAGATTGTAATGGTAAATATAGTTATTTAATTGTATTAATTATTTTCGTTTTCTATTTATCTACTTGGTATTTTGATTCTGTCATATGTATATACATAATTATATTAATTGAAATTATTTAATAGAACATAACTGAATAGGTTTCTGCTGTCCTAAGTAGGAATTTATTATAGTTTTTTTTTTAATGTTTGTTAATTACTCGTTGCTTACGTTCTGTATTAACAGAAATTTAAAACGCAACCCAATGTCAAACGAAAACTATATTAATTCATAATACATTGTAATGGTCAAAATATAGCTATTTAATTGTTTTAATTATTTTCGTTTTCTATTTATCTACTTGGTATTCTGATTATGTCATATGTATATACATAATTATATTAATTGAAATTATTTAATAGAACATAACTAAATAGGTCTCTGCTGTCCTAAGTAGGAATTAATTATAGTTTTTTTTTAATGTTTGTTATTTACTCGTTGCTTACGTTCTGTATTAACAGAAATTTAAAACGCAACCCAATGTCAAACGAAAACTATTTTCATTCATAATAGATGGTAATGGTAAATATAGTTATTTAATTGTATTAATTATTTTCGTTTTCTATTTATCTACTTGGTATTCTGATTCTGTCATATGTATATACATAATTATATTAATTACAATTATTTAATAGAACATAACTGAATATTTCTCTGCTGTCCTAAGTAGGAATTAATTATAGTTTTTTTTTAATGTTTGTTATTTACTCGTTGCTTACGTTCTGTACTAACAGAAATTTAAAACGCAACCCAATGTCAAACGAAAACTATTTTCATTCATAATAGATTGTAATGGTAAATATAGTTATTTAATTGTATTAATTATTTTCGTTTTCTATTTATCTACTTGGTATTCTGATTCTGTCATATGTATATACGTAATTATATTAATTGGAATTATTTAATAGAACATAACTGAATAGGTCTCTGCTGTCCTAAGTAGGAATTAATTATAGTTTTTTTTTTTAATGTTTGTTAATTACTCGCTGCTTACGTTCTGTATTAACAGAAATTTAAAACGCAACCCAATGTCAAACGAAAACTATATTAATTCATAATACATTGTAATGGTAAATATAGCTATTTAATTGTATTAATTATTTTCGTTTTCTATTTATCTACTTGGTATTTTGAATCTGTCATATGTATATACATAATTATATTAATTGAAATTATTTAATAGAACATAACTGAATAGGTCTCTGCTGTCCTAAGTAGGAATTAATTATAGTTTTTTTTTTAATGTTTGTTAATTACTCGCTGCTTACGTTCTGTATTAACAGAAATTTAAAACGCAACTCAATGTCAAACGAAAACTATATTAATTCATAATACATTGTAATGGTAAATATAGCTATTTAATTGTATCAATTATTTTCGTTTTCTATTTATCTATTTGGTATTTTGATTCTGTCATATGTATATACATAATTATATTAATTGGAATTATTTAATAGAGCATAACCAAATAGGTCTCTGGTGTCCTAAGTAGGAATTAATTATAGTTTTTTTTTAATGTTTGTTATTTACTCGTTGCTTACGTTCTGTATTAACAGAAATTTAAAACGCAACCCAATGTCAAAACGAAAACTATTTTCATTCATAATAGATTGTAATGGTAAATATAGTTATTTAATTGTATTAATTATTTTCGTTTTCTATTTATCTACTTGGTATTCTGATTATGTCATATGTATATACATAATTATATTATTTGAAATTATTTAATAGAACATAACTAAATAGGTCTCTGCTGTCCTAAGTAGGAATTAATTATAGTTTTTTTTTAATGTTTGTTATTTACTCGTTGCTTACGTTCTGTATTAACAGAAATTTAAAACGCAACCCAATGTCAAAACGAAAACTATTTTCATTCATAATAGATTGTAATGGTAAATATAGTTATTTAATTGTATTAATTATTTTCGTTTTCTATTTATCTACTTGGTATTCTGATTCTGTCATATGTATATACATAATTATATTAATTACAATTATTTAATAGAACATAACTGAATAGGTCTCTGCTGTCCTAAGTAGGAATTAATTATAGTTTTTTTTTAATGTTTGTTATTTACTCGTTGCTTACGTTCTGTATTAACAGAAATTTAAAACGCAACCCAATGTCAAAACGAAAACTATTTTCGTTCATAATAGATTGTAATGGTAAATATAGTTATTTAATTGTATTAATTATTTTCGTTTTCTATTTATCTACTTGGTATTTTGATTCTGTCATATGTATATACATAATTATATTAATTGAAATTATTTAATAGAACATAACTGAATAGGTTTCTGCTGTCCTAAGTAGGAATTTATTATAGTTTTTTTTTTAATGTTTGTTAATTACTCGTTGCTTACGTTCTGTATTAACAGAAATTTAAAACGCAACCCAATGTCAAACGAAAACTATATTAATTCATAATACATTGTAATGGTCAAAATATAGCTATTTAATTGTTTTAATTATTTTCGTTTTCTATTTATCTACTTGGTATTCTGATTATGTCATATGTATATACATAATTATATTAATTGAAATTATTTAATAGAACATAACTAAATAGGTCTCTGCTGTCCTAAGTAGGAATTAATTATAGTTTTTTTTTAATGTTTGTTATTTACTCGTTGCTTACGTTCTGTATTAACAGAAATTTAAAACGCAACCCAATGTCAAACGAAAACTATTTTCATTCATAATAGATGGTAATGGTAAATATAGTTATTTAATTGTATTAATTATTTTCGTTTTCTATTTATCTACTTGGTATTCTGATTCTGTCATATGTATATACATAATTATATTAATTACAATTATTTAATAGAACATAACTGAATATTTCTCTGCTGTCCTAAGTAGGAATTAATTATAGTTTTTTTTTAATGTTTGTTATTTACTCGTTGCTTACGTTCTGTACTAACAGAAATTTAAAACGCAACCCAATGTCAAACGAAAACTATTTTCATTCATAATAGATTGTAATGGTAAATATAGTTATTTAATTGTATTAATTATTTTCGTTTTCTATTTATCTACTTGGTATTCTGATTCTGTCATATGTATATACGTAATTATATTAATTGGAATTATTTAATAGAACATAACTGAATAGGTCTCTGCTGTCCTAAGTAGGAATTAATTATAGTTTTTTTTTTTAATGTTTGTTAATTACTCGCTGCTTACGTTCTGTATTAACAGAAATTTAAAACGCAACCCAATGTCAAACGAAAACTATATTAATTCATAATACATTGTAATGGTAAATATAGCTATTTAATTGTATTAATTATTTTCGTTTTCTATTTATCTACTTGGTATTTTGAATCTGTCATATGTATATACATAATTATATTAATTGAAATTATTTAATAGAACATAACTGAATAGGTCTCTGCTGTCCTAAGTAGGAATTAATTATAGTTTTTTTTTTAATGTTTGTTAATTACTCGCTGCTTACGTTCTGTATTAACAGAAATTTAAAACGCAACTCAATGTCAAACGAAAACTATATTAATTCATAATACATTGTAATGGTAAATATAGCTATTTAATTGTATCAATTATTTTCGTTTTCTATTTATCTATTTGGTATTTTGATTCTGTCATATGTATATACATAATTATATTAATTGGAATTATTTAATAGAGCATAACCAAATAGGTCTCTGGTGTCCTAAGTAGGAATTAATTATAGTTT
The DNA here is from genome assembly GCA_036971475.1 of Prosapia bicincta. Classification (NCBI taxonomy): domain Eukaryota; kingdom Metazoa; phylum Arthropoda; class Insecta; order Hemiptera; family Cercopidae; genus Prosapia; species Prosapia bicincta. The sequence continues at coordinate 284,589,444 of JBAIZL010000001.1, forward strand.
TTTTTTAATGTTTGTTATTTACTCGTTGCTTACGTTCTGTATTAACAGAAATTTAAAACGCAACCCAATGTCAAAACGAAAACTATTTTCATTCATAATAGATTGTAATGGTAAATATAGTTATTTAATTGTATTAATTATTTTCGTTTTCTATTTATCTACTTGGTATTCTGATTATGTCATATGTATATACATAATTATATTATTTGAAATTATTTAATAGAACATAACTAAATAGGTCTCTGCTGTCCTAAGTAGGAATTAATTATAGTTTTTTTTTAATGTTTGTTATTTACTCGTTGCTTACGTTCTGTATTAACAGAAATTTAAAACGCAACCCAATGTCAAAACGAAAACTATTTTCATTCATAATAGATTGTAATGGTAAATATAGTTATTTAATTGTATTAATTATTTTCGTTTTCTATTTATCTACTTGGTATTCTGATTCTGTCATATGTATATACATAATTATATTAATTACAATTATTTAATAGAACATAACTGAATAGGTCTCTGCTGTCCTAAGTAGGAATTAATTATAGTTTTTTTTTAATGTTTGTTATTTACTCGTTGCTTACGTTCTGTATTAACAGAAATTTAAAACGCAACCCAATGTCAAACGAAAACTATTTTCATTCATAATAGATTGTAATGGTAAATATAGTTATTTAATTGTATTAATTATTTTCGTTTTCTATTTATCTACTTGGTATTCTGATTCTGTCATATGTATATACATAATTATATTAATTACAATTATTTAATAGAACATAACTGAATATTTCTCTGCAGTCCTAAGTAGGAATTAATTATAGTTTTTTTTTAATGTTTGTTATTTACTCGTTGCTTACGTTCTGTATTAACAGAAATTTAAAACGCAACCCAATGTCAAACGAAAACTATTTTCATTCATAATAGATTGTAATGGTAAATATAGTTATTTAATTGTATTAATTATTTTCGTTTTCTATTTATCTACTTGGTATTCTGATTCTGTCATATGTATATACATAATTATATTAATTACAATTATTTAATAGAACATAACTGAATATTTCTCTGCTGTCCTAAGTAGGAATTAATTATAGTTTTTTTTTAATGTTTGTTATTTACTCGTTGCTTACGTTCTGTATTAACAGAAATTTAAAACGCAACCCAATGTCAAACGAAAACTATTTTCATTCATAATAGATTGTAATGGTAAATATAGTTATTTAATTGTATTAATTATTTTCGTTTTCTATTTATCTACTTGGTATTCTGATTCTGTCATATGTATATACGTAATTATATTAATTGGAATTATTTAATAGAACATAACTGAATAGGTCTCTGCTGTCCTAAGTAGGAATTAATTATAGTTTTTTTTTTAATGTTTGTTAATTACTCGCTGCTTACGTTCTGTATTAACAGAAATTTAAAACGCAACCCAATGTCAAACGAAAACTATATTAATTCATAATACATTGTAATGGTAAATATAGCTATTTAATTGTATTAATTATTTTCGTTTTCTATTTATCTACTTGGTATTTTGAATCTGTCATATGTATATACATAATTATATTAATTGAAATTATTTAATAGAACATAACTGAATAGGTCTCTGCTGTCCTAAGTAGGAATTAATTATAGTTTTTTTTTAATGTTTGTTAATTACTCGCTGCTTACGTTCTGTATTAACAGAAATTTAAAACGCAACTCAATGTCAAACGAAAACTATATTAATTCATAATACATTGTAATGGTAAATATAGCTATTTAATTGTATCAATTATTTTCGTTTTCTATTTATCTATTTGGTATTTTGATTCTGTCATATGTATATACATAATTATATTAATTGGAATTATTTAATAGAGCATAACCAAATAGGTCTCTGGTGTCCTAAGTAGGAATTAATTATAGTTTTTTTTTAATGTTTGTTATTTACTCGTTGCTTACGTTCTGTATTAACAGAAATTTAAAACGCAACCCAATGTCAAAACGAAAACTATTTTCATTCATAATAGATTGTAATGGTAAATATAGTTATTTAATTGTATTAATTATTTTCGTTTTCTATTTATCTACTTGGTATTCTGATTATGTCATATGTATATACATAATTATATTATTTGAAATTATTTAATAGAACATAACTAAATAGGTCTCTGCTGTCCTAAGTAGGAATTAATTATAGTTTTTTTTTAATGTTTGTTATTTACTCGTTGCTTACGTTCTGTATTAACAGAAATTTAAAACGCAACCCAATGTCAAAACGAAAACTATTTTCATTCATAATAGATTGTAATGGTAAATATAGTTATTTAATTGTATTAATTATTTTCGTTTTCTATTTATCTACTTGGTATTCTGATTCTGTCATATGTATATACATAATTATATTAATTACAATTATTTAATAGAACATAACTGAATAGGTCTCTGCTGTCCTAAGTAGGAATTAATTATAGTTTTTTTTTAATGTTTGTTATTTACTCGTTGCTTACGTTCTGTATTAACAGAAATTTAAAACGCAACCCAATGTCAAACGAAAACTATTTTCATTCATAATAGATTGTAATGGTAAATATAGTTATTTAATTGTATTAATTATTTTCGTTTTCTATTTATCTACTTGGTATTCTGATTCTGTCATATGTATATACGTAATTATATTAATTGGAATTATTTAATAGAACATAACTGAATAGGTCTCTGCTGTCCTAAGTAGGAATTAATTATAGTTTTTTTTTTAATGTTTGTTAATTACTCGCTGCTTACGTTCTGTATTAACAGAAATTTAAAACGCAACCCAATGTCAAACGAAAACTATATTAATTCATAATACATTGTAATGGTCAAAATATAGCTATTTAATTGTATTAATTATTTTCGTTTTCTATTTATCTACTTGGTATTCTAAATTTGTCATATGTATATACATAATTATATTAATTGAAATTATTTAATAGAACATAACTAAATAGTTCTCTGCTGTCCTAAGTAGGAATTAATTATAGTTTTTTTTTAATGTTTGTTATTTACTCGTTGCTTACGTTCTGTATTAACAGAAATGTAAAACGCAACCCAATGTCAAAACGAAAACTATATTAATTCATAATACATTGTAATGGTAAATATAGCTATTTAATTGTATTAATTATTTTCGTTTTCTATTTATCTACTTGGTATTTTGAATCTGTCATATGTATATACATAATTATATTAATTGAAATTATTTAATAGAACATAACTGAATAGGTCTCTGCTGTCCTAAGTAGGAATTAATTATAGTTTTTTTTTAATGTTTGTTATTTACTCGTTGCTTACGTTCTGTATTAACAGAAATGTAAAACGCAACCCAATGTCAAAACGAAAACTATATTAATTCATAATACATTGTAATGGTAAATATAGCTATTTAATTGTATTAATTATTTTCGTTTTCTATTTATCTACTTGGTATTTTGAATCTGTCATATGTATATACATAATTATATTAATTGAAATTATTTAATAGAACATAACTAAATAGGTCTCTGCTGTCCTAAGTAGGAATTATTTTAGTTTTTTTTTAATGTTTGTTAATTACTCGCCGCTTACGTTCTGTATTAACAGAAATTTAAAACGCAACCCAATGTCAAACGAAAACTATATTAATTCATAATACATTGTAATGGTAAATATAGCTATTTAATTGTATTAATTATTTTGTTTTCTATTTATCTACTTGGTATTTTGAATCTGTCATATGTATATACATAATTATATTAATTGAAATTAGTTAATAGAACATAACTGAATAGGTCTCTGCTGTCCTAAGTAGGAATTAATTATAGTTTTTTTTTTTAATGTTTGTTAATTACTCGCTGCTTACGTTCTGTATTAACAGAAATTTAAAACGCAACCCAATGTCAAACGAAAACTATTTTCATTCATAATAGATTGTAATGGTAAATATAGTTATTCAATTGTATTAATTATTTTCGTTTTCTATTTATCTACTTGGTATTCTGATTCTGTCATATGTATATACATAATTATATTAATTGGAATTATTTAATAGAACATAACTGAATAGGTCTCTGCTGTCCTAAGTAGGAATTAATAATAGTTTTTTTTTAATGTTTGTTAATTACTCGTTGCTTACGTTCTGTATTAACAGAAATTTAAAACGCAACCCAATGTCAAAACGAAAACTATTTTCATTCATAATAGATTGTAATGGTAAATATAGTTATTTAATTGTATTAATTATTTTCGTTTTCTATTTATCTACTTGGTATTCTGATTCTGTCATATGTATATACTTAATTATATTAATTACAATTATTTAATAGAACATAACTGAATAGGTCTCTGCTGTCCTAAGTAGGAATTAATTATAGTTTTTTTTTAAATGTTTGTTAATTACTCGCTGCTTACGTTCTGTTTTAACAGAAATTTAAAACGCAACCCAATGTCAAACGAAAACTATTTTCATTCATAATAGATTGTAATGGTAAATATAGTTATTTAATTGTATTAATTATTTTCGTTTTCTATTTATCTACTTGGTATTCTGATTCTGTCATATGTATATACGTAATTATATTAATTGGAATTATTTAATAGAACATAACTGAATAGGTCTCTGCTGTCCTAAGTAGGAATTAATTATAGTTTTGTTTTTAATGTTTGTTAATTACTCGCTGCTTACGTTCTGTATTAACAGAAATTTAAAACGCAACCCAATGTCAAACGAAAACTATTTTCATTCATAATAGATTGTAATGGTAAATATAGTTATTTAATTGTATTAATTATTTTCGTTTTCTATTTATCTACTTGGTATTCTGATTCTGTCATATGTATATACGTAATTATATTAATTGGAATTTTTTAATAGAACATAACTGAATAGGTCTCTGCTGTCCTAAGTAGGAATTAATTATAGTTTTTTTTTAATGTTTGTTAATTACTCGTTGCTTACGTTCTGTATTAACAGAAATTTAAAACGCAACCCAATGTCAAAACGAAAACTATTTTCATTCATAATAGATTGTAATGGTAAATATAGTTATTTAATTGTATTAATTATTTTCGTTTTCTATTTATCTACTTGGTATTCTGATTCTGTCATATGTATATACTTAATTATATTAATTACAATTATTTAATAGAACATAACTGAATAGGTCTCTGCTGTCCTAAGTAGGAATTAATTATAGTTTTTTTTTTTAATGTTTGTTAATTACTCGCTGCTTACGTTCTGTATTAACAGAAATTTAAAACGCAACCCAATGTCAAACGAAAACTATTTTCATTCATAATAGATTGTAATGGTAAATATAGTTATTTAATTGTATTAATTATTTTCGTTTTCTATTTATCTACTTGGTATTCTGATTCTGTCATATGTATATACATAATTATATTAATTGGAATTATTTAATAGAACATAACTGAATAGGTCTCTGCTGTCCTAAGTAGGAATTAATTATAGTTTTTTTTTAATGTTTGTTAATTACTCGCTGCTTACGTTCTGTATTAACAGAAATTTAAAACGCAACCCAATGTCAAACGAAAACTATATTAATTCATAATACATTGTAATGGTAAATATAGCTATTTAATAGATTAACTTCTTAAGCATACAGTTACTGATAAAGTTCATTAACTAGGACGTTTTCAATAAAAGTTTAAATTGTACAAATGCGATAAAACTCATAACCTTGTCAGGATTATACAGGATTATAATCTGATCTATAGTTATTGTAAAATATTCAGTCCTTTCTCTTGTGTATACTGCATTTTAATTTCCTTGAACTTTCCTACTACGACTCTGCCTAATTTGTCCCTCTACGATTTGTTAGCCCTTAACCATAGTTTACTTAAAGATTTTTAAATGTACCTCCTAATTTATTATCTGAAATATAGTTTTCTCTTATAAATAAATTCTTATAATCATCACAAAGTCATTGTATTTAAAGTGATTAAGCTCACAGCATAACATCCTCGAAAAATAGAGTTAACCAAAAATTATTTAATCATCGTAAAAGAAACTGCTACTAAATTTGTAACAATACATCACAAAACCCTATTTTACAACCCAATTATAACTTCAAAACACCTTGAAAACTGTTACAGTAGAGTCTCGATAATTCGAGGAAGATGGGACAGAGACTCCCTCGGATCACCGAAAACTCGGATTACAAGGAAATTCGTTCCTGTATATTAGAAAAATAAGAGTTTTATTGAACTTTAATACTATAAGTAATTAAGAATGCTTTAAGTAAGTTTATGGAATTCTGTATGAACATTTCTTGGAAACCCGATTCATCATTTTTTTCAAATAAATAAAATAGCCTCTTATTTAACGGAAACTAGAAATATCGGGACTCGAAATTTTTCGAGACTCAACTGCAATAACAAAAATAATTTTAAAAGCCAATTCCTACTTGGGAAAACAAAAAAAATTCTAGTTACTTTTTATTTTATAATTAATTATAAATAAGATCAAAATGTATATACATGTAACTGAATCAGAAAATTAAGTGGCAATATAAAAAGCGAAATTAGTTATTAAAATCAAATAATTAATGTAATTAAAGAAATAATATTTGAAATAAACTGTAATATCATCTAGTGTCATTACATTCACTACAAGTTTTAAAAATGTATTTGACCTTTAAATTAACGATTATATATATATATATATATATATATATATATATATATATATATATTTATATATATATATATATATATATATATATATATATATATATATATATATATATATATATATATATATAATGAATAGATATTATCTGGAGTACATCCGTTCATTATGCAGTGCATAAAATCGCAGTTCCGATGTTTCGCTAGAACCTCATCTAGCGTTGAAGAGGCGAACCGAACAACAGTTGAAGAGCGATACAACTATTGTTGGGTACACCTCGTCAATGATAGATGAGACGTCGGAACTGCGATTTTATGCTCTGCAGAATGAACGGATGTACTGCAGATAATAACTATTCATCATATTTTTCCATCCTTGAATTAATATGTATCAACATATATATATATATATATATATATATATATATATATATATATATATATATATATATATATATATATATATAGAGAGAGAGAGAGAGAGAGAGAGAGAGAGAGAGAGAGAGAGAGACAGACAAACAGAGAAAGAGAGAGAGAGTAACTAATAGTAGGAATTGAAAAAAGAGCAAGTAAGATACGAGTGCTATTTTGCAGATTCTGAGTCATTCACTATACAACAAAGTTTCACGAGTCTATATGCTACTTCATTTAATCTACCTATGAACAGTAAATTAAATTTAAAATGTAAAGTATAATTTAGACAAGACCGTTTATAACAAAACATAAAAGTAAACATAAGTCATTAATAATAAATTAAAAATGATTCTTAAACGCATCTCGACAATGAATAATTAGTTTTGGAGACAGGTAGTTTAATGTGAGGAGCAGGTTGTCAGAGAAGAGGGTAACACGGATGTCAGGTCATATTACGGTAGTGACTTGACCTTATGCAAGTGATATATCACTTTGAGCCACAAGTATAATTTACGGAATGAAGTCAAGTTGATTTCAATGATTTATCGCTGTAAGTAGCTTAGGCGGACTCCGGCTTGTGAAACGAAGATTTCCAGTTCTGTTTTGATGAAGAATTTCCAAGTGTTTTCTGTTGCAAATAATTAGGAAAGATTAAAAAGCGTTTCAATTAAAATTCACTATTTTATATGATTAAAGTTTGTACACGTTGCACTTACAATTCTGTTTAAAAATTGAATCCATAAAAACTTTCAAACGTAACACAATATTTCTGCTGCTACTAAATATGGTAGCATTATTACGTTACTCTGTACAAAAACGTTAATTTATATTTCACTAAACTTGGATTGAAATGAACACTGAAATACCTCATCATAAGTAACTGTTAATTTGGTAAAACAATTTGTGGAAGATGATTACTTAGACTAAGAAAAATATGGTATATTTAATAATTATTGTTGTCATCACTGTTTTTATTAGATCTTCTCGTTGCTTATTCTAATACACTAGAGGTAAATTTAGTCATTTATATACTGACTGTATTACTTGAGATATATTTCTGAGTAACGTTCATATACAACGGCCTATGTAACAAAAAAGTAATATTTTGAAATGAGTTATATCAGAAAAGTTAAAAATTTAAAGTAATTGAAATAAATATATTTGAAATAAGAAAAAAAAAAAAAATATATATATATATATATATATATATATATATATATATAAAGTTATTATTATTAATTGTAAACCATTTTTTTACCACTAAATGCAATAATTTTACCTTAGGTGATGAGGCACTTTTCGGTCAATAGAACATTGTCGAATCACTGAATTAACTATTTGAAAATTAATTCAGTGATGCGACAATGTTCAAGTGACCGAAAGGTGCCTCATCACATAAGGTAAAATTATTGCACTTAGTAGTGGAAAAATTTGTTTACAATTATTAATAATAACCTCATATAGTCAGTGCAGTGGAAAAATAATGGACAACGTGAAATATCACGATATATATATATATATATATATATATATATATATATATATATATATATATATATATATTTTCAATATAGTGATACGTTTTCTTGTAATATAGTTAATGAAAAAGAATTTCAAACTCAAGAAGAATAGTTTAAATTTATATATACAAAACAAAAACAAAAATATATATATATATATTTAATGTATGTATGTATCATATAGTCTAGTGTAAATAATAAATAAATTCATGATATTATACAACTTTATATATATTATATATATACACACAAATATGTATAATACATATATATATATATATATATATATATATATATATATATATATATATATATGTATATATTATTTAATACACGAATATTTAAACAACAAGGACCTTTCTTACTGATATAGTTTCATGTTGTTAGAAGGAGTGTGTTGAATAAATAAATATTTATCAAGAAAATTTTAATCTACAAATATATATATATATATATATATATATATATATATATTTAATAAATTAAAACATTTTAAAAACAAGAATACTTTTAATGCTTATATTATTCTTCTATCACCATATTTAATATATATATATATATATATATATATATATATATATATATATATATATATATATATATATATATATATTTCACCAGGACGAGAAAGAGACTGAGAAAACTGGTACTGTTTTCCTGCCTTTTATTAAAGGAACCACTGATAAGATTGGCAGACCCTTTAGAAGACATGGTATACGTTCCGTTTACAAACCTTACATCACCATCGACAACGTTATTGGTATCGCCAAAGATAAGATCTTCTTGGAAAACCATGGCGTTTACAGCGTTTTTTGTGGGTTTGTAAGAAATCGTACATTGGCTAAACGAACAGACGTATCTCAGCTAGGAGCACAAACTGGGCCTTAAAAACAAGCAGAAAACGTCGGCTCTGTACAGGCACCACTGCGATACAGGGCATGCCATTGATTTGCAATCTTGACGACAGATTGCTCAAATGGAAAACTACAGGACTAGAATTATTCGTGAGGCTATCGAAATAGAGAAGCAAGGAAGTCTTAATAAACGCAATGATACTTTGAATTTGCCCGCAGTGTGAAAGTGTGTCATCGATAGATTTTATCGGCAGAAAGGAGAACAAAGGCAAAGGAATGTGAGTATTTGTTTGGCTCAGGTGTGTGTGGATTGACGTCAATGTGTGTTTTGACGTCAATGGGCGTGGCTTCATTCCTCTATATATAGGAGCAGAGTTATCTGCGCTCTTCACTCGCTCTTCAACTGTTGTTGGGTTCACCTCGTCAATGCTGGATGAGATTCTAGCGAAACGTCGGAACTGCGATTTTATGCACTGCAGAATGAACGGATGTACTCCAGATTATAACTATACATCATATTTTTCCATCCGTGAAGGAATACGTATCAGCATATATATATAATAATAATATTGTATATACCGCACATCACAAGCCTCTAATTTTAATATTTGTCAATTTGTGAGAAACATTTTTTTCAAAATTTGTTCCTCTTTGTAAACATTCCGATTTGTATAAAATTAAATCATACTTATACTTCTAAAATTTTTTAAAATTAATGATCAAACCAAATAATATTTTTACAACATGCTTACAGACCAATAACAGTAAATGTTGAAGGCGATTGTGTTGCAATCGAGAATATAGGGGTAACCAAATACATAGGGCAAGATGTTCCAAATTTAAATGCATCCGCCAGAAAAAGTTACGCTACACCTGGTATTTTCTAGCAGCAACGTTATGTACCATTAGTGATGTTTTTAAGGGTCTCCTCTTCTGTGGTAACATGAACTTTAACCCTTCAGTCTCGTATATTAAATTAAATTATTTACCATCGTCAATAATACTTTCCACTTTTAATATTTTGTTCCCCTTATTTTTTAAAATTAATATCTTTGTATTTGTTTACGCCTTCAAAGCCACACTATATTTAATTCTTTAACAGAGTGTACTTGTATAATATTTGTTCAGTATAACATTTGGTTTCCGTTAAGTTAGTTTTTATTTGTAGTTCTTTGTCATTATTTTATCCTTAAAAAGTTTGTGTTCATCGAGTGGGTGGAACGTAATATTTGGCTTGTTATTCTGGATAATGATTAAAAACAGCAACACTGATTAAATATACTCATCAAAAGCTTTTCTTAGGTTACAAGCTGTGACGAAATCATGCTTCCTAGGAAAATTACAAGCTAATGATTTGTCATACAATTAGCTCTCAGATAGTACGGTGTGGCAAGGGAGCTGGTGGATTACGCAGATAAAGGGGTAGTTAATCTACTGCAACAAAGGCCTGTGTGTAACACTTCCAGAATATTAATCTGAAATTGATAATTAATCAATTAGTATGCCTTTGTGAACAGTGATCAGAGGGATTAGTTCGACATGCGCTAAATTTGTAGACAGTATTATGCCCTCGTACTGAAAACAAAATATCCACGTGCTTACTATAAAGCAATTAGTGATACTTTAGCATTTTATAGATTCAGGTTTACAGCGCAGATGGGACGTTCTATAAGGCTTGTTTATATTGGTGTTGATTTCAGTTCTGGTTAAATTTAACAAAATTATAAACATCCTAGGTTTATTACTTATTGGTAACATTTACTAACCTATTTAACAATATTTTATATGATAATAAAAATTCGGAATACATTGAAAACAAATACAGGTCATAAGAGTATAATAATAACCTACAATTCAGAAAGTAACAATCTCTTAGTAATGAACACGATTCTCCACTGAATCATACATTTCTACTAACACATTTACATTTTTCTAAATATATAGGAAATTGAATAAATGATTTAAACATAACCTTCAACAAGCCTCTGTGAAGACTAACAAGCTGTTTGTTTTGTTTAACTCTATTATAAGCGGCGTGTTTGGCTTTCGGAAATTCGACGAAAAATGTTCTTATATCGTTAACTGAAAGCTTTATATCTAGCCCGAAAGTGTGAAAAGTGCCTTGATAATAATTTAGTCAAGAAAGTTTATTCATAGCCAATAGTTTCAATATATTTCCTTCAATAATTACATAACTCCAAGCATACATGCCGCATAGACTATTACTTTGGGATATTATGTTGAAAGTGGCACATTTTATTTCCTAGTAAAACTGATTTGAACTAACATTCGATTCGGACCTACCCGAATAAATAGAATTTTATTTTAATGTTCATCTTTAAAAACGTTTCTCATTATGACAAACTGAAATCATATGAATTAATAAAGACACGTTCTTATTTTTCATTCAATTCCTTCTATTAGTTCTCAGATTTCTTATACATATAGGCTATCTTGTGTTCAAATTCTGTAAAATACCTTTTATTCTTCTACTCAAGTTCAAATACATTTTTTTAAACTTGTAGTGGCTGCCACTTGATATTAATACAGTTTATTTCATATAATAATTCAATTATTCAATTTATTGACTTAATTTTAGTTTTAATAATTCGCAGAAAAACCTTTCACAAAAGGGGCAAGGTATGCAAATATAGTAATTTCGATCCATTTAAATTAAAATAAGTGATAACATTTGATTTCATAAAACAGCTGATATTAGGTTATAGGCTGTGAGTTAGAGCAGCTATTTTAACGCCTAAGTTTAATACTTTATTTATATTAATTGTAATGATTTAATAAAAACATAACCAAAATTAAAATTTTCATGGCTGAAATAAGTAGGAATTCATTTTAAAAATAATTTTGTTTATATTACTTGTTTTTTTAACTACACCGAAAGTACAAAATTATTTTAGATGTATTGGTGTAGCATATCCTCAGCAAAATAAACGAATTGAGAAATAAATAATCATTTGTTGTTAACGTTTTTCAAAGACAAAATTACAACTGGTTCAACTTTCAATCAGTAACAACACAGTGGCAAGACAAGTATTTAATTTCGAAATAAAACACCATAGGCCTACATGAAACGGATTGAAGCTATTAACAGAAGCCAAACATCCCTCTACCACCCTGCAGAAATAACTTGTTCTTTAATGCTTCGCACGTAGGCCTCTATATTACTTGGGGAGAGTTTCTTTCATTCCCCAACTTTATATGACTTGTCGTTTCAGTACATTGCTTCCCGAGGGGGTTGCCGGCTTTAATATTATATACCCTTAACCCGTCACTTCAGGAGTGAACCGCAAATTCTCAGTAGGTAACATAATGTGAGATTCAGAAAATTAAACATAAAAATAGTTGTATACAATACGTGTGCAATATTATACATAGGTTGTATTTCAAATTCAACTTTCATTAGAAATGTTTAATTCTTTTATAAAACCTGACAAAAATAATATGATAATCAATGGGATATTTTTATATATTAAGCTGTAATATACTGTTTTATACTTTACATGCAATGTTACCGATAACAAGTATTATAGAAAAATATTTTCGAAGTTATTTCCTACATAGTTCAAGAATGAAAATTTCTTAGTATTTTAGTTTCCTTTCATTAAATAATGGTAATAATATAAATAAGTATATACATATGAATGAATCCAAATATATTGGGAAAAGATAGAAAGGATAATTATTTAATAAAATGATTAAATGAATTTATTATTTAATAATTAATATGAAATATTATTTAATGAATTAATATTTGAAAAACTTTAACATCAATTGTCATCCACTACAAGAAAAATGAACCTGAGTGAATGAATAGATATTATTTTATTCACTATTAAAAATGTTAATATATATATATATATATATATAAAGAAATAAGTCAAAATACAAATACAAGAATTATTATTGAATTTACAATTCAAAGCTTTTCGTTGGCAAACAGTACCAACAACATCAGGAATATTAAACAATTAAAATTAACATATGTGCAAACTAGATCAAATAAACAATGTTACCAAATCTATTACAATGTTGTCAAACTTTTATTTTGCTGCCCTAACATTACAAACACTGAATATAGTATCAAATTTAGGTTTTACTTGTGTTTGTTCATTTATCAACTCATTATTAGTATTATATTTATGTATTTCTAAAGCTTCATAAATATTCATTCTCAGGCCTTTGTTAATTTCTTTTACCAGTATCATATTATCTATATTAGGAAATATATGATTTTTATTAATATAATGACTAGCAAATTCTGATTAATAAATTTCTGGCTCTTTATATGCATTAAATTGCTCTTTATATCTATCTTTAAGTTTTTTCTTAGTTTGTCCTATATAAACCTTATTACAACATTCACATTCTAATTTATATACACCGTTTTTTTCATGCATACTAATAATATTATTATTATTCATTATATTTATTAATTTATTATTAGTATTATATACGAATTTGATGTTGCTACCTTTGAACAATTTTGTGATATTTTTTTATTTCATTACCAAGAAAAGTAAAAGAAGTCCATATGACATTTTCATCATTATTAATGTAAATTTACATTTACAATTTTTGTAAAAGCTGTGTGGGAATCACCGATTTATTTGCAATACGTAAGGAGGGATATTGTGCTGGTTCTTCAAAACTAAGCAATCGGGGAAATGGTGAATTTTGGAGAAACTGCAGACGTATTAGGGGAGGACAAAGTTGTAAGCAATGTTTAAAAAGGTTTGTTTAAAAGAATTAAGGGAATTGTTAAGAAATTTTTTGTGAAAAAATTTAAAAGTCGACGTTAATGAATTAGGCAGATAGTAAAGATATTAGGAAAGTAAGTTATGTATGTGTTAAAGAAAGTGAAGTAGTTAACGAAGCAGTCAGGATTCCAGGAACGCAACAATAAGTAGGTACAAGCTTTCTTACATTAGATTCAGCCAACAAAGCCTTATAAATTAGTAAATTTGGAACAAATTTAATTTCATTGTGTTTATAAAAATTAATCTAGTTTTTTTTCACCACTTTCTAATTTATAGAAGATCCCGTAATAACGAACCGAGATAAGAGCAACTTAATACTGTCATTAATAAACTTTATTCTATTAAAAACCTAAAGCCTCAAGAGTCCACCTTTTTTTATTGTAGAATTAGTTAAACAATCAATCATTATTACTCCATAGTATTAATGTAATTAGGTATAGCTGTAATAATTGGATGTCAGATGAATAAAAGTAAGTGATGTAAAATTTATATGATTGTTAATTATTTAGAAACCTTAAGATGTGACTATAAAAAGGTAAGGTAATTTAAATATAACCTAAAGCTAAACCTTATTTAAAATAAGTTAGGTTATAATATATCTAACTTATAGTAGGAATTAAATAATATAAAAACACTATATCTGATAATAGTATGATGTTTAAAGTGGTAAGGTGTTTTCAGTTCTTGTATTAGTTGAACTGTCATTTTTATATGTAATGTATGCATATTTATATATTCTGTTCTATCTTATGTTGTAATGTATGTAATTTATATAAAATTATTCCTATAAAATAACACTGGTAAATTAGTAACGAGTTTTTATTACTTAATTGATTAAAAATATTTGGTATTGTTATAAATGTAATTTGTAGTTCTTCATGATTTTTCACTCCATTTATGTTTTACAAAATAAATAAATAATGAATATTTGTGATTAATTACAATATTATTATTTATAGGGACCTACATTTATAATTCCTTTTAGACATTGTATAATGGTTTCACACACTTCAGGTACCATCTTTAAAATAGATTGTTTCGATATCCTAAGAGTGCACGTTGGGCTGGTGAACGATTCCCCACTTGCCAGAAAACTTAGTATCACTGCCAACCTCAGAGATGTTGGGATGGTTTCTCTAAATGTGCTATCTCTTTTCTAAAAATGTCTGCTTAAAAGCTGTATTAATTCTTCAAAATCACTTGGAGTCAAACGAGACAAGTTTCGGAATCCCATGGTGTCTTCCATTATCAATGTTAAAAGTAAATTACAACCGAAAAGAGATCCTTCTGTAAAACTTTCACGCGTTCACCAACGCTCTCTTCTCCTTTGTTTCTGTATTTAAAATTATAACAGCCCAAGCAGCAATCCCAACAAGGTCAGCCATGTCTAGCAACTAACCAACAAGTGTGTACAGGCAACAAAGTCTCTAAAATGTCTAGAGACATTCCTTGGGCAAGTCTATAGACAATCGTTCGTCTTAGTCTAATAGTGTGGTCAAGGCTTTATATTAAATATTCCATTGTCCTCTAATTGAATCCAAAATTAATGTCTCCCAAAACATTTTTATTACAAGATTCAATACTAAGTGATTTTCCATAAATCAAAAACTAAAATTATGTCAATAGTATTGATAAAGCAAAACAACAAGAAAGGCAAGCAACTATTTTGTACTAAATTAATAAATAGATGTATTATAATATAGCAACAAAATATCCGGACAGGGTCCTTCGACTCAGCAACTGGTTAGCTTTCGCTAAAATATTTATTTTTCTAGTTATTTTATAACCCGATCTATCGTGCCCCAATACACTATAGTAATATTTTGTTATAATTTATTTTATCATTCTTGACAAAGGACATGAAACACTCCTCTGTACCTTCGATGGGTTACAAAAATACTGTTCATTTCCTCATAAAAAAATATCCCGAAAGCATAGTATAATTTCAAAATAATATTATTATTTCAAATGCATAAAATAATGATCAATAATTTTACTCGTAGACATTTTAACCTTTACTTTAACTTTACTTGGTGCTGGATTTAGAAGTTACTTAATAAAAATTTCTCATCAGAAGTATATAAACGCAGTACGTTCCCACTCGTAAACTATTATTTCACTCCAAAGAGAGTATGCAAACATATTTACTCAGTACTTTAGTTTTTACAACTAAAATAAAATTGATTTACAAAAGTATTAAAAGTTTTTCTTAGTCTAAAAATGCAGCAAACAACAATAACTTATCCTTAATGGAACATCTGCTTTAATCAACGCAGCATGTGGCGAGAAGCCAAGTAAAACAAAAACATTTGGTTTCGTTTCTTATACAAATTGTCAAATTAGAAGCAATAAACCACGACTAAAGAGGCCACCCGAGGAGACTTTTCATATAAAGAGTAAAAAATAGGTTTTAAACTGTCAAATAGTTGACCCTAATTATGTTTGTACCGCTGCAGTTGTCATGTTGGAGCCGTATAGTGTAAGGTTTACTGCTCGAGTGACTGGTTCAACAATGGGAAAGCGACTTGTATAGTAGGCTACTTGATGAGAGTTATACAAAGGTCGTGTCACACTTGGCGACCGGATAAACACACACACACACACACACACACACACACGCACGCACGCGCTTTTACACGCACAGACAAATGTATATTCACGCACACACGCAACACACACACACACACAAGCATACACACGCACACCGACACGCACACACACGCACGCGCTATTACACGCACAGGCAAAAGCATATTCACGCACACACGCAACACACACACACACACACACACACAAGCATACACACGGACACCAATACGCACACACACGCACGCGCTATTACACGCATAGACACACACACACGCGCGCGCGCGCGCGCGCACACACACACACATATGCATACACGCACACACATTCAAACATTCACTCGCGCACCCCCCTCCCTACACACACACTGTGTTAGCCACTGAGCCCTCTTCTTTCTTCAGCCCTGCCACTTTTTTCGGTCGTTTCTCGTAGCCTCAAATCCTTTTTAATTGTTTTCTTTGCTAGATCTTTAGCCGCAATGTGAACCACTAGCCCTGTTCTTCGTTCAGTGCCTTACCTCCTCAGCTTTTCCACTTCTTTCGCATGTTTCTCTAAAGCCTGAAACCTATTCTCTCCGTTTCGTTTTTAGGTTTTTATGCATTGGGACCTCCTTTCCCTTCAATGCCATACACTCCTCAGCTTTTTTTATTGCTTTTGGTTGTTTTTTGCAGCCTCGAACTATTTCTTCCAGTTTCCTTTATTAGATCTTTTAACACACTAGGAGATAAACAATTGACCAGCTCCAGTTTCTATTGTATTTTGTATGAAAGATTCCCCGATGATTTTACAATCTACTTAGGATACTCTAGGAGACAAACCCGTTATGAGGTTTTTTTCTGCGGTGTAGTACCACCATTCGTCATTTATTGGAGGAAGATAGATAAGAGCTGTTATTGTCTCTCCTGATAATGAATGGGACAGCATGATTTCTTTCCAATACAGAAGAGCTGGCGGAGGGCAACAAACGTGTTAGGGAAATCGGTTGGTAACAAACCACTGATCCAAGTTTGTTACCTATCATAACATATGCTTACAAATATGTAGTAAGATAAATAACTCAGTATGCTACGTACCAATGCTGCTATAATTTTGATAAGTCGATAGTTACAACCATTTATCTGTTGCGTCTGTTATAGACTTTTTAATTCATGCGAACGAACCAAATGAATTGATTATAGAAATGTGATTATGTTGTGTAAGACACTTTACTGACAGTTGTCACTCGTCGTGTAATGGGATTCAGTCTGACATGGGCACTGCCTTGTCGGATTTGATCGATATAATCAAATCGACCAATAATTAACGTCAGTATTTAACTCGTTTCCGACGAACCGAATGGAACAATTACACTATGTGTCGTGTAACTGAAGCGAATCGACTGGGCAATTCAGTTATAATTAATCATCACCAGTGGTGGTCTACAAAATCGGCATTACTTTTGCACTATTTCCAATAGTGATCATAAAAACGTAAGCACCTTTCTCATAAACTATACAACGCTATCAAGAATATCGTTTTTTATGGCGTGACAGTTAAGATATATTACAAAAACGTTTGTGTATATATTTATGTAGTTGTAATTAGTTATTTAGTAGTTTATAGGAATTAGCCAGTGTAACTATCATTGTCTACGTAGGATGGGAAATGATCTTTAATATAAGCAGGATTAAAGTATGGACATAATATCGTTGGGTACAGGGTGTATGGGGGAGGCTATGACATCAACTGGGTAATGGTTCCTACCAAACTTCACCATCCGAAACTCCTTTCGTTTTTGTCAGATCCCTCTGAGGAAAGCGCTTTCGTAGTGCCGAGTGCTCAAATTACACCCACGTAAAGGATCTGACAAACTCAGTTGGATCCTCCCTTACTATCCTTCCACATCTCAAAGTCCTTCTTGTACCTCCATAACACCTCTGCAACTCGCACCTCGTCTCCACTGGCATTTACGTCTCGCCTAGGATAGGTTTCTATGTTTGACTTAGTCATAATACTTGCGTTGTTACCATCTACATTACGTAGATCGTTTGCAATTCATAAGTAATAGTTTTTAATTTTGTTTTCACAATTCATCCACGACTTTATACTACTCGACCTTATACTCACACAGCCTCTTGTACTACACAACACCAAATCTGTACTACTTACAATTATGGTTCTTATATATATTAAACCATCCAAATCAGCATCCTTACCATTAGTTTTAAGTCAAGTTAAGCTTACTTTTAAGTACAATTGTAAACTTATTGCATTTCACAGATTCTATAGTAAACCTATGTTCTTTAACCTGTATATCATAGTCTTTAAGATTGTAAACTACTTTAAGATGTCTTTGTAAATCCCATACGTAGATGATTCATATTCACATTTTTACTTATATGTCACGTACATCTGTACTACAACCGTGTATTAATAGTTCTCCACTAAAAGCCCTGTACATATATTCCTACCAGAAGCCAGTGTCGCGTGACAGTCGCTGCAGATCCTCGGGGCCACCAAACCTCCTCCTTTTCTAAATGACTGATCCTACGCATGTAGGGACGTATAATAGAAACACTATGTCTATCCGCTACACCCTCTTGTAAGAAAATGTCAAGGTAGATGGGATAAGAGTAAAGAAAGTAAATAATGCATAATGATCATGAAGTAGCCCTACTATCGGTACTACCCGAGTATGATTTCAAAAATGACTTTAATATCTCGATCCAACAATTTATAATTTGAATAATCTATCATAACATTAGTGTTTTCAGTTCACCTTTTATTTCCAGGAAAAGCGCGAATTTTCGGGTCATATCGAGTAATATTCCTGTTCAAGGTCATATTGACCTAATTTAATTTATTTACCTTAATGTTACTTCTAAATTTGAAAATTATATTTGATTTCAATAGTAAGCTACTTCAATCAAAATTGTAGTACGCTTACACAAAATGTCTAAAATGAAGTTGCTTGATGTAATCATCTTGAATTCACTGATTAAACTTAATTTAACTAAGTAAATACGTAATTGCTTACTTGCTGACGCGTTTCAAAACATTCATTCCTTTTACGAAGCTAACCCTCTGTAGTTACTTTGAGTAGAGGGTTAGCTCCTGTACTCAAATTAAATTAAATGTTTTTAAAATTATGTCTAAAATATTTGAATTTATTTAAAAACAGTTTCTTATGAACTTTTTAACGGGCTCCGTATCCGATTGGTAATATTTTTATAATGTCTTTTTCACCTATTGAATGCCTAATTAAGTCTAATTTATTTGATTAAAGAAAACGTTTTTTTGTTATTGCTTCTTTCAACGACGTTTTATTTCCTGATATCTGGGCAGATTGGTTGGTTCTTAGATTTTCTATTTTGAGATAGGCAATATTTTACTCTTGTAAAAGGTCTTTTATGTATTACAATAACGCGGCTTTGACCCTAAATTTACATGAGCTTATAAATCGTTGTAAGAGATAGTAAGAAGAAACATTTAAAACTCGCATGAACACCATGCGAAAACGATGTTTATTTCTGAAAACTTGGAAAATTAGTTGTGCCACATTAACTGAAATTTTAGTTGCTTTAAATTATTGCTCTTTAAATTTGATACCATTATTGAGATTCAGAAATTATTAAAACATTGATTGTTCTTTTAGTTATTACCATAAAAGAGTGAGTCGAAAAATACGAGAAGTTCCATCGCTATCTAACACTTAATGTTACGCCATACAAATTGCGTAAGAGGAACTACCCCGTTCGTTTCTTACCGTAGGCTTGTTAGGGGTAAAAAGTCTCAATTTCATGCAACGAATAGCAGAGGACACTTGTCTTCTAGCCCTGCTCGCAGTGGCCGTGAGTTCACCCTATTCTCTCTAATGAGATTTTTGCGGGACATCTTGACTTTTACCAACGAAAGGCTCTAATAGACCACCGTCTAGGTTTCTTTTGGTCATTTTAAATTGGACGTAGTGAAACAAAAGGTTTCACTTTTAATGTATAAGAAACTTTAATTTCTTTTTTGTTTGTTAATATTGTTTATAAAAAATTATACTTTAAATTATTTTATATTTTGCTTAAGTATAAAAAAATAATTGAAAAAGGGAAATAGGTTTATATAAATATAAGTAAATTAAAAGTAAAAATAAATAAATTTTATATTCTTCTTCATAGAAGCATTCTAAATGAATAACAATTTCTACTTAGAATTTATTTTAAAAAAACCACTCAGACAAAAAAAAGCCCCCATTTTGGATTTCAAAGTAGAAACACAGACAACTTTTAGATGATGGTTATTAATTTTCCCTAATATTTATATACGGAAGGTTAATGATTAGAAAAATGTTAAATAGAAATATATAATGACACAGTATATCATATTTTAATTTGTGTATTATAAATTTATCTTAAAGCTATATTATAATATATATGGCTATATTAAAATTACGACTGTCTTTACCCAAGAAAAACCAAATAACTGTTAATACCTGAAACTTATGTATTAGGTACTGAAAATGGGGGTGGGGTGATAGCAACTAACTAAGGACTCGTATCTTAACTATACTTTGATTTAAAGTACAATAGGAATGGATCTGTGGCAGGGTAAGGATGCGATGTTGTTAGTTCGAACGCAGTGACTCTCAACGCGCCATCGCTAGCGGCGAACGAAACAAGCTACAGCACCAGTAAATTACTCAACCACAGCTACGATGAAACTGACGAAGGGAAGTTTAACATCTAATTGGCAACAAGGGTCGCCCACGCAGCAAGATTTGAACCTCCTATTCGCTCCGAAGACGGTATCCCCAATCCCTCTGGCCAATTTCATCTATATAGAATCCTATTCTGTTTTAAATCAAACCATAGACCTACTCTCGATCAGGGTTGTAAACAGGTATCACCCGTTATTTCCCGTTTGTAAGAAGAAGGGTATGACAGATATATGAAACTGGAGTACTGAGGAAAGGAAACAACGACCCAGTAATACTGCTGACAATGAAACAGAGTAATATTATGACATAGTTAGAGTTAGTTTCAACTGGGGTGTAGAGAGTTATCTGCCATTTTATTTGATATTTCATACAATCTCTATATAAACTCCTTATACACCTATGTATTACCTTTAAACATCAAAGGTAATCATTTCTACGTATTTAAACTTGATCTACCCCGTTTCCTTTATTTGAGAACACAATTGAGGTGATTAGAGCTAAGGCAGGAGTTAAGAGAGGAAATAGCAGTGACAACGTGTGCATTTTACTGCCATAGTGGTCTAATTATGATTATGATACATATTTTAGATAGCAGCATTGAAACATTTTGTATCATGTAGCCTATCTTGCGACCCTTCTGGGGCCATGCAGGTAATTTACGCACACGCAGTCGCCAATTATTCATAAAACAAGGTATTGAGAATAATCACGAAGGCACCTAGACGCTCAAGATTAACTCTGTTTTACGCTGACTTAAAAGTGACTTCCATCAAACAAAACCTTCGATAACAACACACTTAGCAACAAGGTTCTACAAACAGGAAGACGATCATACAACACCCACAGTAATTTCCTCACTGGTTAGGTTTGACCCCACCAACGACACACAAACGGGAGCTGACCCTCCTGACCACCTCTATCTAACCATACAATATAAACAAAATGTACATACTAATATTAATCTGCTTCACAGTTATGTTCCAGGTGACGCAGGGGCACATCCCCAGGGCCGCAGCTGAGCTCCAACGGAAGTATTTATGCCATTCCTGTTTCGATTAAGCAGCGAAAAAGAGGTGCATGTAATTCCCCCCATAGCCTCACTAACAAGATATTTGTAAGGAGACACCCCTCCTTATCCCTTAGCATAAGAATATCCAAACCGCTAAGGTTACTGCAGATCTATCGCAGGACCTTTCCTGATAGGGTTTCTTCTTGCCCCCGTTCATTGTGGAACACTTACCGTACTGTTTCATTTCACTATCCCCTGATTGTCTATGGAGAGATCTTATCAGCCTGTTACACGAGCAACCAATCCCGTTTTCTTCACGCGCTTTGAGATATGTATTATTTAATGCATTTTTCAATCTTTAGCACTTATGCCATTACCTTGACCGCTTCTATTTTTCTGACTTTTGTGTTACTGCGTCGTTCTTAATGTAAGAGTCCTAACCGTGCTTACGTGTTCGTTCACAGTTGGGGAACGCACTTGAGGAGTGAAGAGTGAGTGTAGATTAGCCTCAGTCTTTTTGCATGGAATTTTAATATAGTTTGGAGAGATAATGAGTATATATTTAATGGATATTAGGTGTAGATATTCGGTTTAAACGGTAAACGATACTATATCTTACATATGTTAATGTACCCAACTTCGTTCTATTATTTTTAACAAATATGTGTAAGATTACCAACATAAAAGGGTTGAATATTATTTAACGTTTCTATAAAACATATTTCTGTCTTCATTTACGTTTCATATCATGTTAAAAAACAAACATTGCAGATCAAATTTAATAACAACAGCATCCGCCAAAATAAACAGTACTGAAAAGGTTGTAAGATTTTATTTAATTCCAATTTATTTTATTTACATAGTTTTACAAATCCGTACAAGTAAATAAAACCTAAATCGATTAGACTCGAGTATAAACATGTTCTATTTGACCTCCGTTCAATTTGAGGTGCTGCATCGTTATGGTGAAGAGGGGTTGTTTTATTTTCTTTATACACATGATTATTTTTTTCCTGAAATTGGACGATGGAGGTGGGTGGGTCATTACTTACAATCTTCTCCTTCACCGTTCCTCAGACTTTGGCGGCAACAATCAAATGCGGAGAAATGTACAGTCGATTCAATTTTAGTACTGTTTATTTTGTCGCATACGGTATTATAAAATTACTTAGAACATACTTTAAATCTAAAAATGTTTCAAATTTACTACAATTAATAAACTTGAAAAAAATAAAATATATCAGATTAAATACACGAAACTGATTATATATGAGAGTGAATAAAATGACGGCGCTCAATGTTTTGTTCGCCTTGTCTTTTATAGTTACTCTATAGTGGAGGCGTTGACCAGGAAATAATTGAAATATTATATTCAGCATTTGAGTAGTACTAACAGTCCAGATAATTTCTTTGAGCATTTTAAACAGCCTGTCATAAGTATTATGAAGACATTTTAAAAATAAAGACAGATATTAAATCTCTTTTACTTTTAATTTGCCTCTAATATTCCATGACTACCAACTCAACGTATTGACAGCGACGAGCCTCCAGATTTGATAGAGGTTGACGAGGATGACATTTGGTTTTTATTATACAATATGGACGAATTAAAATGAGGGAATAAAAGTATATTTTTTGTACCTACCTTGTTTTTCTCTAGTGTCTACCTACATTCCCGTTTGATCAACAATTAAAAATTTTTGTATCAGGGGAAATGAAAAAAAATGCTATGTACCTATTAGAACACCATAAACACCATGGCTCATTATATGGTAAGTGGGGACAAAGCCGCCAAGTCCTGGTGAATAATCAGGTAACTTAACGAAAACATTAAATAGTTTTAGTAAATTACAGTTTCCTTAGACCAACTAATTATTTAAACGGTTAATTTAATGATGATTACAGCATACACTTAATCTGTCAAAACTGGATTTACAATAAAAGTTTAAAGTTAAAAAGTGCTCCCCTGAAAGTATGCATTTTTAGACTTACCAACTTATCCCCTTTGACAAACTAATTTCAATACAACAAAATACAGGTTGCATTACTAGGAGATCATATTAACACTCTGCTCAAACTTGCAAACATGGAGAATATATTATAACAATTACAGGTTGCATTACTAGGAGATCATATTAACACTCTGCTCAAACTTGCAAACATGGAGAATATATTATAACAACTACAGGTTGCATTACTAGGAGATCATATTAACACTGCTCAAACTTGCAAACATGGAGAATATATTATAACAACTACAGGTTGCATTACTAGGAAATCATATTAACACTGCTCAAACTTGCAAACATGGAGAATATATTATAACAACTACAGGTTGCATTACTAGGAGATCATATTAACACTCTGCTCAAACTTGCAAACATGGAGAATATATTATAACAACTACAGGTTGCATTACTAGGAGATCATATTAACACTCTGCTCAAACTTGCAAACATGGAGAATATATTATAACAACTACAGGTTGCATTACTAGGAGATCATATTAACACTCTGCTCAAACTTGCAAACATGGAGAATATATTATAACAACTACAGGTTGCATTACTAGGAGATCATATTAACACTCTGCTCAAACTTGCAAACATGGAGAATATATTATAACAACTACAGGTTGCATTACTAGGAGATCATATTAACACTGCTCAAACTTGCAAACATGGAGAATATATTATAACAACTACAGGTTGCATTACTAGGAGATCATATTAACACTGCTCAAACTTGCAAACATGGAGAATATATTATAACAACTACAGGTTGCATTACTAGGAGATCATATTAACACTGCTCAAACTTTTAAACATGGAGAATATATTATAACAACTACAGGTTGCATTACTAGAAGATCATATTAACACTGCTCAAACTTGCAAACATGGAGAATATATTATAACAACTACAGGTTGCATTACTAGGAGATCATATTAACACTGCTCAAACTTTCAAACATGGAGAATATATTATAACAACTACAGGTTGCATTACTAGGAGATCATATTAACACTGCTCAAACTTGCAAACATGGAGAATATATTATAACAACTACAGGTTGCATTACTAGGAGATCATATTAACA
Organism: Prosapia bicincta; assembly: GCA_036971475.1. Lineage (NCBI taxonomy): Eukaryota > Metazoa > Arthropoda > Insecta > Hemiptera > Cercopidae > Prosapia > Prosapia bicincta. Next base: position 284,615,040 of record JBAIZL010000001.1, read on the forward strand.
CTCTGCTCAAACTTGCAAACATGGAGAATATATTATAACAACTACAGGTTGCATTACTAGGAGATCATATTAACACTCTGCTCAAACTTGCAAACATGGAGAATATATTATAACAACTACAGGTTGCATTACTAGGAGATCATATTAACACTCTGCTCAAACTTGCAAACATGGAGAATATATTATAACAACTACAGGTTGCATTACTAGGAGATCATATTAACACTCTGCTCAAACTTGCAAACATGGAGAATATATTATAACAACTACAGGTTGCATTACTAGGAGATCATATTAACACTCTGCTCAAACTTGCAAACATGGAGAATATATTATAACAACTACAGGTTGCATTACTAGGAGATCATATTAACACTGCTCAAACTTGCAAACATGGAGAATATATTATAACAACTACAGGTTGCATTACTAGGAGATCATATTAACACTGCTCAAACTTGCAAACATGGAGAATATATTATAACAACTACAGGTTGCATTACTAGGAGATCATATTAACACTGCTCAAACTTTTAAACATGGAGAATATATTATAACAACTACAGGTTGCATTACTAGAAGATCATATTAACACTGCTCAAACTTGCAAACATGGAGAATATATTATAACAACTACAGGTTGCATTACTAGGAGATCATATTAACACTGCTCAAACTTTCAAACATGGAGAATATATTATAACAACTACAGGTTGCATTACTAGGAGATCATATTAACACTGCTCAAACTTGCAAACATGGAGAATATATTATAACAACTACAGGTTGCATTACTAGAAGATCATATTAACACTGCTCAAACTTGCAAACATGGAGAATATATTATAACAACTACAGGTTGCATTACTAGGAGATCATATTAACACTGCTCAAACTTGCAAACATGGAGAATATATTATAACAACTACAGGTTGCATTACTAGAAGATCATATTAACACTGCTCAAACTTGCAAACATGGAGAATATATTATAACAGCTAATATAAAACAAATTTGAAGTCAATTCCTACTGAGGACAACAAAGAAAAATTTATTTTAGTTACTTTTTATTTCATCATTACAATTAATATAAATATATATTAATATATATATATATATATATATATATATATATATATATATATATATATATATATTAAAACTACATAGGTTATTCAAATACAAGAAAATTTATTATTTGAATAACCTATGTTGTTTTAAATTATTAAACAAGAAAACGTATTTTATATATATATATATATATATATATATATATATATATATATATATATATAGTATAAATATATATATATATATATATATATATATATATATATATATATATATATATATATATATAAATATCGCAGTATGTTTTCTTGTGTATTAATAAAGAACAAAAGTCTAAATACAAATACAAGAATTATAATTGAATTTAGAATTCAAAGCTTTTCGTTGGCTAACAGTACCAACATCATCAGGAATATTAAACAATATTAAAATTAACATATGTGCAAATTAGATCAAATAAATAGTTAAAACGGTGTATATAAATTAGAATGTGATCATTGTAATAAAGTTTATATAGGACAAACTAAGAAAAATCTTATAGATAGATATAAAGAACATTTTAATGCATATAAAAAGCCAGAAATTTATAATCATTTTACTAGTCATTGTATTAATAATAATCACTTATTTCCTAATATAGACAATATGATACTTATAAAAGAAATTAACAAAGGCCTGAGAATGAATATTTATGAAGCTTTAGAAATACATAAATATAATACTAATAATGAGTTGATAAATGAACAAATACAAGTAAAATCTAAATTTGATAATATATTCAGTGTTTGTAATGTTAGGGCAGCAAAATAAAAAAATTTAACAACATTGTAATTGATTTGGCATAACTATTTATTTGATCTAATTTGCACATATATTAATTTTAATTGTTTAATATTCCTGATGATGTTGGTACTGTTAGCCAACGAAAAGGTTTGAATTCTAAATTCAATTATAATTCTTGTATTTGTGTTTAGACTTTTGTTCTTTACATATATATATATACATATGACAACCACAATTGTAAGTGTCAAAATGGAAAGGGAATTCCCTTGCAATTTTCCATTTTCCGCTTTATACAGTATATGGAGTTGGACTATTATTTGTGTTTGCTCTTATTTATTCACTTTCTTATTTTTAGTTTCCAAGTTATGAAGATGATGGGGATCTATAATTTCTAATTCTATCCATCTTTTTTAATTGCTTCATTATTGCAAAGAACCGTATAACTTCTCTTGTAATTTCATATAGTCTACATATTTAAGTGATAGATTTCTAGGAATAGAAAAGTTGCCACAGTGCCAAAGTACTGGATTTCATAGATCTAGTCATTCAGTTCTAGTCCGAAGGAGACATCAGCCATTTTTAATGTTAATTAATGAATAAATAACCATATTAATATTAACTGTTATCCACTACAACGTTAAAAAATGTATTTTAACTTGACTGGATTAATTAAAAGATGTATTTTATTGAAGATTTGTACAAGATGTATTTAAGGAAAGTTTGAGCTAATAGAAAGAATGACATATATTCATTTTGGAAAAAAACCAAAGTTATTATTTCTTTTTAAAATGAAACAAAATAAGTAGGCGATTACGACTTTTACACTAGCTCTAGTACTTTAAAATATAGGGAGACAGTGACTAATATCTTTAAAGTATAACATAAATAAAGGTTATGTGTTCCTAAACATAAAATTCTATTTATTTTGATACTTTTGACACTTTAACACGTAATGCATGCCTACATTGAGCAATGCCCAGGTGTTGAGCATTAACTTAACCAGAGCCAAAGTAAATATGGATCTGTAGTTTAGTGTGTTTACATTGCTTTTATTACATCTCTTCACAACAATGTGTGAAGAATAACCATCATTATGCTTTGTGGAAGCATTACGTCACAGTCGTTACGTGAATCTTTTAGGATCGTAAACGCTAATTTACTTGAGCTTCATTATTAAACTATGAAAACAAACTTTTTACGGTTTGTTTACGATTTTTTAACGCCCGTAAAAATATGCTTCTCTGGATTTACGGTATGTTCACAAAGAATGTGTTTTCAGTTTTAACACTATTCAAGCTTCATATTAAACTATGAAAACAAACTTTTTACTTACGATTTTGTAACGCTCGTAAAGATATACTTCTCTGGATTTAAGATATGTACTCGTAGTTTCAACACTATTCAAGTTTAAAATATGTTTAAAAAGACAATGACTCCCTTTTGCTGAATAAACTTTACGAATTTTATTACATATCTTGGCAAGTACTTGTTATACATATGTCAGTAATATTGTACCGAAAACTATATCTAGTAATGTAGAAGCCACCAGAATCACAGAAAAAGAAAATAATCATCTTGCTGACTCCCTGAAATATATAGCCTACACCTTACACCAAAAATATTTTTACTCACATACAAGATCGGATCTAGAAAAATATTTTGGGGAGGGCTGGTGTGAGAGGAGGAAAGTGTTCCCCCTTCTGAAAAATATTTAGGAGATATAATAGATATAGTGTAAACTCTAAGGGTCTTATCCGAGGGATATAGTTATAAGCTTGGCATGCAATATTAGGCTACACACGAATTATTTAGCCCCATTTACTATATATTTACAATGAAAACAAACTATTTATTACATTGTGGGTGGCCCTATTTATTAATGATTATAGTGAATAATGTGGGTTTGTAAACGTATTCTACTGATTATTAAGTAGATTTAAATCGGGGACGAACGCAGACATCGGAAAAGACATTTTAATTTACATTTAAAGTGTTATTTTATAGTTTAAAAATTTTCACTTTTCCCTATTTTGGGAGGGGCTTGAGCCCCGAACCCCCCCCTTAAATCCGCCACTGCTCACACACCCACAACCCCTACCACCAACTCCACCACACTCACCCCTACAAATATCACTCTACCACTATATAAAAATGGGAAAATCCTTTTGAAACGCTGCTTTACAAAGCAAAAATTTCCTACAGTTTTATTTTAATATTAGAGATTGACATTGTTATCATGAGTATTATGAAATGCAGAAAAGCTTGTTTTCCTAAAAATATAAAAAAATTTAAATAAATCGTATAGTTATATATTTCGTATTACTTTAGGCTCTCTAGATTAAATAAGTAATATAAACAACAAAAACTTAAACAAAATTTTACTTAGGTCAATAAAGAGAAATGGTTTTAAACATTTATTTTACTTAGTTACTTTTTATTAACTATTTACAATGAATATGAATATGCATACGAGTATAAATATGTCAGAATCACAATTTTATATTGAAATTAAGTCACAAATGAAACTTTAAATTAATAATTAAAATTAAATAATTAAATTTGATTAGTGAAATATGTGGGAAAACTGTATTAAAATTAAGTGTCATCCACTTCAAGTTAAAAAAATAATATTTGAATTTGAGTGGATGAATAAGAAGTATTTTATTAACGATTGTTAATTTGAAAGAGGAATATAAATAAATATATAAAGGGAGAGTGTGAAATAATAGTATAAACTAAATTAAAGTCAGCTAGGAAACATTTGTGAAACAATCAATGCTTTACCTAAAAATGGTGTTTAATGTTCTGCTTTAATAATCCGTGTTACACAATTTCATAACCTTCTTCTTACGTGGAATGCGGCTTTTATACTATGAACGTTTTCCTAGTGACATACTTATGTTTTTATGGCTTCAGCAGTTTAACATTACATATGTAACACAGACACACTTTTGAAGTATTAGCCTACTCTTCCTAAAATGTAAATATAAAAAATAGTGAATTAATAAAGGACAAAACTAGAGAGTACTAATAACAGGAACAAAAATAACACTAAATTGAAACATCAGTTTAAGAAAACAAAAATTAAGCTTGTTAAACATTTATTTTAATTTTTTTTTTAGTTTTTTTATATAGGCTAATGACAGATTACATACAATTTTGCTTTTTTAAACACTCAACGTTTCGAATTTTCCTGAAATTCCTTTTCAAGAGCTCAGTTTTAATTAAGCAATTATACAACATAACTTACTATTTATAAAATACATAACATTATATAAAACGTAATAAAACTGAGCACTTGTAAAGGAATTTCGGAACAAAATCAAAACGATGAGTGTTTAAAACTGAGCTCTTGATTGGGAATTTCGGGAAAAAATTTGAAACGATGAGTGTTTAAAACTGAGCACTTGAAAAGGAATTTCGGATGAAATTCAAAACGTTGAGTGTTTAAAACTGAGCTCTTGATTAATAATTTCGGAAACAAATTCAAAACGATGAGTGTTTAAAACTGAGCTCTTGATTAGGAATTTCGGAAACAAATTCGAAACGATGAGTGTTTAAAACTAAGCTCTTAAAAAGGAATTTCGGATGAAATTCAAAACGTTGAGTGTTTAATACTGAGCTCTTGAAAAATAATTTCGGAAAGAAATTCGAAACGATGAGTGTTTAAAACAAGCTCTTGAAAAGGAATTTCGGATGAAATTCAAAACGTTGAGTGTTTAATACTGAGCTCTTGAAAAATAATTTCGGAAAGACATTCGAAACGTTGAGTGTTTGAAAAATCAAAATTGTCTGTGATCTGTCATTACCCTATATAAAAAATTAATAGTTATTAACAGACATTACATAAACATATTTTTTTTACATAAAAGCATATAAATAATATTTACTTTGGAAAGAAATTGTATTTGATCTGTTCATTAAAATCCCCGAATAAGGTTACTCGAGGGACTCAAACTGTGAACTGTTGGTAAATTAGTTCCACCAAAATACCAAGTTACACTTGTGAGCTAATTGCTATTCCGTACCATTGTCTTTTTATTCCTCAAGGGTGCTTCCTATTGGCTACTCCTTGGAGCACACTTCCGTTACTTTAGATTTCCCACCAATGAAAAACACCGACTCATCACATAAGCCTTTGTTCTGTACTCAAGCTAAGCGCCCACTGTAACAGATACTCTTCCATATTGATGGCCGCCGGAAGTTGGGAGGGGAATGATTACTTCCGGTCCGTTGCAGTTACACAGATGACATTATTTGAAGAGTGCTAGTAACTTTACAGTAGCATACATTTTTAGAACTATGGTAATTACATAATGCATATATACCGTGCTAGATGTATATATATTTAAAATCAAAACTCTTGCATAACTTTAACATAACCCTTGCTCACATATTAGAGTCAAATCTAACATACAATTTCATTTGTTATATTATGAAATAATAATAAAAAATAGTTATTTAAAATTTATTCAATTTGGAAATTACGGCTTTCTAGGAAAACAATCTACTTTAGTAACTAAGATCTTATGGGTTTGCCCCACTAATTAACCTATCTGTCAGTACTATGTTCGTGTTCCTAGTCTAGATGGTTCTATAATTTTGAATGCTATTAATGTTTTAAAACTAAGTTCTTTTATCTAGTTACAGGAATACTCGACCCTATAGATGTACAATATTACTTATGCTAGATTGTCTCTTAAATAGGTTACTATAGGTGTTCCTTACTAAGTGCATTTGAACGTACATAGGATCTACGTTTTTTTAATAATATATATATATATATATATATATATATATATATATATGTATATATATATAAATTAATAAAAACATTTCAAATACAAGATTTGCTTTATTTATATATTTTTTGAAGATTTTCACCAGTGTATTTAAAGAAAGAAAACGATATTGGAGATTATCAAACAAACAACATATCGTCGTTTTTCCTGAAGATGCTAATACGTTTCTTGAGGAAAAGCTTTGAAAAATATTTAGATTAAAACAAGTCTTATATTTCAAATATTTTTATTCATTTATTATAATACTACCATGTTTAATATATTATATATTTATATAATTAATAATTAAATATATATATATATAACCATATCACTGATATAACATTGATATATATACATATCAAAATGCAAATAAAGTTATTCAAATACAAGACACATTTATTAAAATTTATTCAAAGGTTTTCGTTTGATAAACAGTAACAACATCATCAGGAATGATTCATTATGAATGATTATTATACAAGAACACGAATTATATATATATATATATATATATATATATATATATATATATATATATATATATATATATATATACACATATATATTATACCGTAAAATTGAATGTATCAAAAGAAATGTATTTTAAATTTATTTTATTAAACAAAATTTGAAACAACCTCTAACTAATGTTAAAATATTCTATATATTTGGGTACCAAACAAGAACCCTCTTCAGCAGCTGAAGGTTTATTTATGTGTATCATTTGAGAGGTAATACAATAAAAAAATAATTTCCTCCTGAAGATGGTTCCCGTTTGGAATCGAAACATATAGCAATGTTTTAAACAAAAAAAAGGTAATACAAACTTTATTTTCTACAATGGTTAATTCCTAATTAAATTTATGATAAAAGATAGACATTAAATAATTAAAAATAAAATAAATGATTTATCGTATGAAAGAAATTTAGAGTCTTGATTTTATTCAAATGCTCAAATACCTAGCAAAACAAAATGTTTGTTATAATATTACTGTATAGAATATGCTGGTCGCCCATATTATCACATCATCTGCGTAACAGAGTATTTCGACTCCCGGGTTATTTACCTTAATGACGTTGCAGATTAAATCATTCATGTAAACGTTGAAAAGAGTACAACTGCTGACCGCTCCCTGCGGGAGTCCCCTTCTCTGTTGACGGAACTGAGAACTTCTGTTTCCAAAGCGGATCTTTATAAATCGTTGGCTCAAAAATTGATTTATCCAGTTCAACATGTTTCCTGCCACTCCGTAGTTGGCAATTTTGTTATAGAGGAGTTTTCTGCTAACTGTGTCGTAAGCTCCCCGGAAGTCAATAAAACACGGAAGGGTGGACATTTTTCGGTGAAAGCCATCCTTCACGCACTGGGAGTGCTTATTGACATGGTCAGTAGTGGATTTGTGTTTTCTAAAACCAGCCTGTTCTTCTCGAATTATATTAATTCTTTCTATATAGGCCTCCAGCCTGTGGTTGACCATCCTTTCCATAACTTTGCAGGTAACAGAAGTAAGACTGATCGGTCTATAACTGCTTAATTTCTCGGGATCATTTCCCTTCTTAAACACGGGTACCACTACCGCCTTCATGAAGAAATTAATGGTTTTGGTATATAGTAAACTATATAAATAGTAATGTTTATAAAATATTTCTCAAATTTAAAGTTTTTAAAGTTATTTTTTAATTAAATAGAACATATCTCATGGCATTAAAATTTATAAATTAATATTATTATTTTAGTTGCTTAAAGTAACCAATTTCGTTTAAATTATGATTATTAAAATATTTTATTTTGTCCTTTAGTATATATACTAAAGTATACTTCAATAATTTTACGTTTGTTTGAACTAATCGTTGTCACTTCCTTATAGCTATGGTTCAAAATAATATCACAAATTGAATTTATGATATTTATTTGACCAAATAATACTGAATTTTGAACGTAGTTTGTGAGATAAGAACTAAATAATGACGATTATCGACTCATACTGAATAATTTAACATCTTTCAATGCCAAAGTCAGGAAGTATAACTAGGCAAATTATAAACTATAAGACTCTATAGTTACGAGTAAAATTAGCTTAGAATTTGGGTCCTTATACTCAGTGATGATTTAAATAGACATGAGAAATTAAATTATTGATTGTGAGCTGATATTCATAACTATTAATTAATACAATTAAACACACGATTATTATGCACTATAAACAATTAATTTTAATTTTATAGTACAAACCACGTAACCATGCACTTGGCCTTGAGAGACTGCACAATATTTCTCTATAGTCAATGATAATTAATTTGAAAAAATATACTATAAGTTAAAAACAATTAATTTACCACAGTAATACATTGTTGCACCACCTTCTTTCACACTCTCTTTCAGTTCAAATTTCCTAAATGCAGACTTACACTAACCCCAATCGTTGAACTGAATTAGCCAAAGGTAGCTTAATAGATGTCATGTTATGACACTACTGATTTCTGTAAGGCATAAAACAACCGGGTCAGTTTAAATTCAATAACTGCAAGACTTTGTCGGCGCTTGGAGATGGAGCCACTCAGGGCCTAATGCTGTATTTGAGCGGCAGCTGATGTGGGATATCAAAGCTCCAACCCTTTGAGAAATCGCCGCACCCTAATTATTATTGTTTACACAGTACAATACACCCTAACTCAACAATGAAGAGGCACTTCCGGTGTTCAACCTGCGTCATCCCTTCCGCTTCAAAGACAGCTTAAAGACTTAGACTAGAACAAATAGTCCAAAACACGTTTTTATTTATATACATTCTGTTAATTCTTATAAACAGTAACATTTCTTAATCAAATAGATTCATAAAACTTTTGTCAATAGTTTCCAGATTTAGAATGAACTGAATTAATTTCCAAGAACTTATGTTTTTGAGTTTAATGTGGCTTTGGATACTCTTGTTTTTACTTTGTGATTTTCAATTCATTTATAACCGGAAATAGGGTTTTTAATACCAATTTTATGTTAAAAGATATTTGATTTAACTATAAAGGCAGAACCTATTTATACATAAACTGTGGTTAAATAATAGTAATAAACCATTAAGCCGTCAGTCTTTGTTGTTATGCCTCTGAGGATGGTTACTCTGTTACTGAAATGTAACTTTTCGGGTTTTTATTTGTGCCCAGAGGTTTTTATTATTATATATTAGAGAGTGAGGAGATTTTCATTTCCGTTTACAATAGTCTAACTTGCCCATATGATTATGAGCAAAATATAAATTCATAAGATGTACCACCTCTTAAATTATATAAAAGTCAAGTCATAAAATATATTAAAAATACTTTTTGTAATAGTTCGTAGCAAGGGAAATAAAATGTATTTTTTATTGTTGGAAAATCTTGATTCTAATCAATACAATCCACAAATATGTAAATTGAAATTAATTAAACATATTCAAAAAGGTTTATAAATGAATATTATAGAAAATTTAGGAACATATAAAAATAAAAATGCGCTAATTGAGGAGCAGGTACAAATAACATCCAAACATGATACTATATTAGGACATTTAAATATAATCCATTAATCAGACAAATAATATAACGATACCCAATCTTTTAAACTTATATTATATTATGGACAATTATATGAACAATCCTGATGTAGTTATAGAACTATACGGTCCTATAGTTCTAGTAAAAGCTTCAGCTCAATATACATGTATGCAGTAAAATAAAATGCAGAGTTCTTGTTTATCAGTGTGTTTATTTAACCATATGTGTATATATGATTAAAAAAGAAAAATATGATTATATATACACGAAAAAAATTTCATCAAAGAAAAATTATATGTATATGCAGATACGTATTCCTTCATGGATAGAAAAAATATGATGAACAGTTATTATCTAGAGTGCATCCGTTCATTCTGCAGTGCATAAAATCGCAATTCCAACAACATGAAGAGCGGACCTTATCAGTTGAACTGTTGTTTAATATTTTGTCAATATTTAAACCATTATTATTTGATATGTATAATCCATCATCTACATATAAACCAGTGTCCATTTTGATCATATGTTTTAATAATCTTATCTATTTCAATGTCTGTATTTTGTAAAAATATTTCCGATAATATGCTGGACATTGGAGAGTCCATTGTTAACATGTAAACAAGCAGAAATTCTGTGGGTTAGAAAAGAAATCAAATTTTTATATAAGAAGCGAGAAAATACCTAATAAGACCTTCTTCCTAATAAGAGAGAAAATATTTAGACAACTTTTACGTTCACTGGTAACGAAATAAATAAAATTACAAGATTATTTAAAGAAACAAATTTACAAATTACATATAAAACTGATAATAAAAATCAAAATAATATGCACGAAAGAAATGGAGTATATAATATAAAATGTCAAACTTGTAATAAATTATATGTAGGACAAACAAAAAAAAATTAAAAGAAAGATACAAAGAGCATTTAAACACTTATATCAAACCAAACATATACAAATCAAATTTAGCTACGAGTAGTATTAATGGACATGAGTTTCCGGAAATAGAAAATATGAAATTAATAAAAGAATTAAATAAAGGATTAAAAATGAATATATTTGAAACTTTGGAAATTTATAAGCATAAAGTTAAAGACAAATTAATTGATGAACAAATTCAAGTGAGATCAAGGCACCAAACTATTTATAAGGTCATTGATGTTATAGAAAAAATTACATAAAGTGCAATACTTATAAACATATGGTCGTTTGTAGCACATATGATTTAATTTTGTAAAGATATTTTATTAGATAATTATTTTTCTGAAGATGCTGGTACTATTTTATCGGCGAAAAGCTTTGAATAAATATATTCATTAAAAGTATTCTAGTTTTAGAAATATTTTTAATTTATTAACTATATTACAAGAAAACATATCACCATATTTAATATATTAACATATATATATATATATATATATATATATATATATATATATATATATATATATATATATATATATATATATATGTGTGTGTGTGTGTGTGTGTGTGTGTTTATTTATTTACAGTATAAGGAAAAAGCTGTCTGTCTTCCTATGTGAATCATGTCCAGTATGGCATTTTCTTTTTAACAGGTACTTCAGGATGCTTTAGAGCAATAAATAACACACTTTATATTTGTTTAAGAAGTAATACATAACAGAAAGTTCTATGCTTAGGTTTGTAATGATGCCAACTACTTTCACATGTGATTAAGAGTAACGCTTCCGTTGTATTAAAATGGACGACTTTTTAGTTTCTTTTTTACAGAGCCATGCCTATTCTATACTTACTTGTAAATAAATATATTTATTAGAATTGTCTTTTAACAATATATATTAATGGACACTATAGCCTGTATTAATCAATAAATATAAAAATCCGTATCTTCTCCTCTTTATGCATTACTACACTATTTATCCAATCGGGATGAAACTTTGGTAAGGGTCTATGTTGAATATCTTTTACTCTCGAGATGGTTTCTGCGATTTTAAAGCTTAACTTTCAAAGAATCGATATTTTTGGAAAAAAACATTAACGAGACTACTATTTTTCTGACCCAGCATTCAATCATATTAATTGAAATTTAACAATTATGAATATAAATGCATCTAATAACCAATAAGACGTATAGCTGATACTTAAATTACGTGAAAATAAGATTTCATACGACAATTTCTATATGTGGTTAGGTTAGTTTGTATAACAGCTGTTTTAACTCATAAGTTCTGTTACTTTATTTACCGTATAATATTAAGTTAACAGTTATTGAATTTATGACGTCTTTGATTTATTCCTTCATAAATATATTAACTAATAATGAGAATAGTTATTACTGAATTTATTCCAATAAAAATTAATTGCTTATTGTTTGTGTTTACGTATTATTTTAATGTATTAATTATAAAATTACAATAAATTGATTTGTTTTGCCATATGAATTAGTTTAACCTTAATCTATGATTGCGACACATTTCATGTATATTGGGCGGTGGCTGTAGTTGTTTTTCATAAAAGATATAAGTAGGCCTTCATGCTTAGAAGTCACGAATTCAGTTCATTGTAACACAAAATAGAATAAAAATATTATTACATTATAATATATATATATATATATATATGATATTATAAAAATATTATTACATTATAATATATATATATATATATATATATATATGATATTATAAAAATATTATATATATATATATATATATATATATATATATATATATATATATATATATATATATATATAATTTTGGCTCGTTACTTATAATTATCTTACTTCGTAGATAATTCATCTGTCTAGTGGATTGTAAAAAAAATTAAATGTAATGACTTTTACGTGAGTTAAAGTTGGGAATAATAGTTGAAGTTCGCTTGTGTTTTCAAAATAAGTAACCTGATGAAAATTTGAATCGTTATTCGTTTATAGTCGCCCATCATTTGCATGATGGAAGCGAAGGAAATTAGAAGGGGGAGGGGGCCATGGTTTGTTCTACATGTCTCAGTATGCAGTTTGGAGTTGATTGGCCGGCTGAAACAATAGCGGAAGAGGGTCCTTCAACAATGCAGCTGATATTATTGCTCTTCGTTTGTTTACACAGTGAAAAAATATTGGGTTCTTTCATGTAATAGCCGACGCAATTTTGTTAATTTTAACACAGATTTATTTTAGCTTATTTACTAATTAGGCTATAGAAACTTTAGTTCTTTGTGATAAAACATATCATTTGTTAAAATTTGCATTAAAAATAACATAGCTCAAAGGTTTTGATTTGTTTAAATGGATCAAAATGCGTTAATTATGTATGCAGGCTTGTAACAAACTTAAGGGTTATACTTGATTAAATGTTTAACTTCAATAATTTTCCATTCTTGCTGCTCAAGAATGCATTCAAATTATAAAAGAATTGTTTTTAAATATCGGGAGCTGGTTAAACTCCTGGTTAGAACTGGTTAAAACTGGCATTAATTAAAGTTTTAGAATCATATCCACACTTACAAATATAATCATTTATCTAATAATTATTTGCAAATAACCACTATCTTCTACTAGATTAATAGCTTTATCTAACAACAAAACACCGTGATACTAGATTTGTTAGATACAAAATTGCTGGTCAAGTTAAATGGATTTGGATATCGAACAATTTTTTTTAACAATCCCTACTAAAGTCAACAAAAACAAATTTTATTTTACTTACTTTTTGTTAAATAAGTAAAATTATTTTAAATAAAATAACATAATCTTTGCTTTAAAACAGCTCTGTTCTATCATATAACCTATAACATAAAATTAACTGTTTTATGAAACCATATCTTATGCCAAATGGGACGAAATAACTATATTGCATTCCTTGCCCCTTACGGAAACGTTTTTCTCCCAATAAAACTAATATTATTTTATTATTGAATTTAATTAACGAAACAATACTTTAAAAAACTGAATTAACATCCAGAATTATCCACGACAAGTTTATACAAACATGTTTGAACTTTAGTGGATGAATAAAAGTATTTTATTAACGATTGAAAGTTTAAACATAATTGTATATATACACATACTCTTGTGTGTGTGTGTGTGTGTGTGTGTGTGTGTATATATATATATATATATATATATATATATATATATATATATATATAGAGAGAGAGAGAGAGAGAGAGGAAGGTAGATAGCAATAGAGAGAGTGGGGAGTGTTAACTAATAGAAGGAATTGAAAAATAAACTTTAAACTTTCCGAACCAACGATAAATCCTTCGTAAAGTTAAACACTGATGGAACTAAATAAATGAACATCAAGTTTAGTAAGGGCATATCGTCAAGTCAGCAGTGGCAAGAGCCTATAACAATGCAGTTTACGCTCTATCGTGTTGGCTCTATAATTCCGTCTGCTGCATACGAGGTTAGTGTAAACGTACCTACTACTACTACTACTACTACTACTATGTGTAAACAGTAAAGTTGGTGTAAAGATTCTTTTATTTATATTATATTTAAACTGGCCAATATCAATTTTGTCACGAGAGATATCGATAGTGTAACTTTATGTAACTTTGTACGTTGAAGCGCCTATACATTTTGCTCTACGATATTTTTCAATTGTTATAAGTAGAGGTACATTTATCAATACACATTATTAAATAAACATTTTTAAATTTAAATTAATGAACAGTATTAAAAAACAACAACCCCTACAATTACATATATTAAACAAAACCTAAACAATCAATGGCGCCTTATAATGCAAACAAATCTCCATCCATACCATTGGCCCATCCTACTTCTCCAACAGATTCAATGAGAAATATATTTGTAAGATCTGTGGTGATTTGAGTCATTGCACTTTTATTTGGTTTTGCAGCTTTGATTCACCAAATTTCCCGTTTTTCTATGAGAGGAATAGTTGAGGCCAAAACACCAACTATACAAGAAAAGACAAGAAATGTGAATAATTTATTGCAAGCTAAAAATGTTAAAATCACTGCACTTAGCAAACCCGAAAATGTCCACCTAGATACATGACAGATTATATTTGGACCCCGTAAAATCACTGGTCTGATAGCTTAGCCCACAAAAAAGGCAATTATGCGGGCAAGAATGGCAGGGCAATTAAATGGCCTAGAAAAGCAGAAAAAGGTCTTTAATATATTTTAGGGAATCACAAAGCACAAAATTATTGTGAAAGGAATTGTGCTTTAATCATACCAAGCTTGGTTTGCCTCTAGAGATACTTTCTTGAATTCTCTCTTGGGATTTTTCCTGAAAATCTTGATACGGTTAGCGACGAGTACTGTTTAGTAAACATTTCAAATATGAAAAAATAGAATGTCAATATTCATGTTAATTACTATTGATCTATCAAAGTCATTGATGGATATTTGTTTAGGGTTTGTTTTATAATAATGCTTGAAGATATATATCTTCAATTTAAATTATCTCTCATATGAAAACCTTGCACGATTAAAAGAAAAAAGGGAATATATCTAGAATCAGCCTGAAAAATACCTTTAGATTATCTTTTTTGTGCGAAAAATTTGTTTCTATTTTGTAACAAAAAATAAACAAATACTGTACACACACACACACACACACACACATATATATATATATATATATATAACAACATAGGTTATGCAAATACAAGAATATTTATTAATTTACGAATATATTCAAAACTTTTTAATGGTAAACAGTACCAACATCATCAGGAATGAAAATTACAATAATGTAAGCTATAGGCCTCATTAGGCGTATAGCTTACATTATTGTAATTTTCATTCCTGAAGATGTTGGTACTGCTTACCAACGAAAAGCTTTGAATATAAATTAATAAATATTCTTGTATTTGAATAACCTATGTTGTTTCAAATTATTAAACAAGAAAATGTATTATATATATATATATACATATATGTGTGTGTGTGTGTGTGTGTGTGTGTGTGTGTGTTTGTGTGTGTGTATGTGTGTGTGTTTGTGTGTGTGTGTGTGTGTGTGTGTGTGTGTGTGTGTGTGTTTGTGTGTGTGTGTGTGTGTGTGTGTGTATAATACAAATTCATATTTATATTAAGAATAAGTCTGCTTCACTGTTACTTTTACCTGTTAAGGATGGAAAGATGGTTTTTATAAACCTTTGTACATTAATTTTATGATTAAATATTTTAAAATAGTATTATAAATATTGACAGTAAATCTTTTCTTTGGTTTTAATGTCTCAAGCCAAGTGTTTACAGGGGAAAGACGTGGGAGTTTCCTTTTTACAATAATACATAAATAGCTATGTTATGGCCAATAAGAATTTAGAGACTTACTTTTGAAAGTCTCATAACATTCATCCCTAATGTTCTGTGTATCATAACATAAAGAAATTTCCGAAATGTAAACTTTTTCAAGGAAAATAAATAGATCCTTACTTTAGAAGAAACTCATTTATTGGGCTCACGGATTGGGAAAGTTTTAAATTACAACTGGATCAGGGAATTACTCTCGACATTGACCTGTCTACTGGGGATCATCTTGACGAGGCGGTGACAAAATTTACCAGTCTTATTCAACAAGCAGTGTGGGATAACACTAGAACAATTACTCATAAAACACCTGGATACAACTACCCTATGGAAGTAAGAAACCTAGTAAAGAACAAAAGAAGAACCAGGCAAAAATGGCAGCGTACAAGAGATCCCGTCGTTAAAAATCATCTCAATAGAGAATCCCAACAAATCAAAAGATTGATCCACCAACTGAGAGAAGACTCTGCAAACTCCTTCCTCGAGAATCTGTCTGCAGACAAAAACACTAACTATTCCCTCTGGAAAACAACGAGAAGACTGAAAAGGAAAATCCATCATGTACCACCCATCCTGAAAGAGAACAATGAATGGGCAAGATCGGACCAAGAAAAAGCTAACACGTTTGGAGATCATCTTGAAAACATCTTCAAGCCGAATGAAGCCACGAATGAAGAAGAACTTCACCTAAACACTAATAATCAGTCTAAAATTATAAAAAAAGTGACATTAAAAGAGCTTAAACGAGAACTAAAATACAACTTGAACCCGAAGAAAGCACCAGGATACGATTTAATCACAGGACTAGTGCTGAAAAAACTGACAACAAAAGGACTAAAAATGTTGTTATTATTAATTAATGCGTCCCTTAGACTTATGCACGTCCCTGCAACATGGAAAGTGGCGGAGATGATCATGATCCTGAAACCCGGCAAAACAGCAACAGAGGTCAAGTCGTACAGGCCGATATCACTTCTACCCATAATGTCAAAACTCTTTGAAAAGCTGCTTCTCAACAGGCTTAAACCTATCATCGTGGAAAAGAACTTACTGCCCGACCATCAATTTGGATTCAGGCGAGGACACTCTACGGTGGAACAGGTGCATCGACTAATTGACATCATTGAAAAAGCACTGGAAGGTGAGGAGGTCTGCTCGATTGTCTTCCTGGATGTTTCACAAGCCTTCGATAAAGTTTGGCATGAAGGCTTGATTCACAAACTCAACATGTTTCTGCCAGCCCAGTTTGTGAATCTACTGAAATCGTACATATCGAACAGACTGTTTCGAGTAAACCACGAATCTACGTATTCTGACTTCAAGGAAATACAAGCTGGAGTCCCACAAGGCAGCGTATTGGGACCAATCCTGTACTTGCTATACACCAGTGATCTTCCGCAAACAGCCAACTTCATCACGGCCACTTTCGCAGACGACACAGCAAACGCAGCGACAGCGAAAACCGTTCAAGAATCGACAACACGCTTACAAAGATCAAACGATTCAGTTGAGGCTTGGACCAAGAAATGGCGCATCAAACTCAACGACCAGAAGGCAGTCCATGTGAACTTTACAAACAAGAGGATCCCAAACCCTCAGAGGCTCGAAATGAATGGAAGTGTTATCCCATATCATGATTCAGCTAAATATCTCGGCATGAATCTTGATGCAAAAGCCAAATGGGTCGAGAATGTCAAAATAAAACTCACAGAACTCCAGACTCGCTACAGGCAAATGTATTGGCTACTCGGTCGAAATTCACGGGTATCAATATACAACAAGCTATTGTATATAACCAAATCCTCAAACCGGTTTGGATGTATGGTATACAGCTTTGGGGCTGTGCCAGCAAATGTCACATACAAGGGATACAACGCTTCCAGAACAAAGTACTAAGAAACATCGCCAACGCTCCTTGGTATGTGCGTAACAGTGACTTGCATTGCGATCTTGGTGTACCCATGGTCGAGGAAGTCATAAAACAGAACGCCATCAAACACTTAAATCGGCTCACTCAACACGAAAATCCTGAGGCACTGAGACTTCTCGACAACAACCACCTGACAAGACGACTCAAAAGGACAAAACCATTTGAACTCGTTGAACGACAAGAGTGACAACAATGCTCTTCCTCACGCCGGTTGGCTTCCAACATCAAACAAGATACAATAGAAATCAATGTATTCTTTGTAATAAAAGCTAAAATCTAATTATTAAATGTAAATTAATGGTTGGTCAGAAATGACCAGTTTTAATTAAAAAAAAAAAAAAAAGAAAAAAAAAAAAAAAAATTTATTGGGCTCGTTCTCGGAATTTGTTCTCAACAAACGGCTCGAAATTGTTCTCGTGTTTCTTAAAAAAAAAACACAGATTGAATTTGAATGTTTGCTGTGAGTCAATTGTGAATTTGGCGTGAGTGCTTGCGTGCGTGCGTGCGCGCGCGCGCGCGCGTGTGTGTGTGTGTGTGCATATATAAGACAAAAAATTTCATTATCACCAAATAATAAAATAGTTTGGAAATTTTAATTTAATTTGGAAATTATTTTTTCATGAATGTCAGAGAATATAGATAATATTTTGTCCGTTGACTGGACTTCATTCACTAACTTTTCAGTAAATTTAAATTTCTACAATACAATACAAAATTTTGTTTACTGTGGTTTTAAACGTTTCATTTAGAGCTTTCTACCGCCAAATTTCACGATCAAACGTTCAGTCTAGATGCCTACAGTTTTCAAATAGATACTGATTTTGTTAAACCAAATTCGAATAACTACAACAGAAGACTGCGCCTGAAAGTAGCTTTAAATATACTAGGATAGCTCTGAAAAGTGGCATATCTATTTCGTAAATATTTCAGATTGGTTTATCCTTGACCTCGTATTACACCAAGTCTAGACTTGTTGTTTGTGGACTTGAAACCTTACAAACACACAAACAAGATTTACAGTCTGTATTCTAATTAGGTTAACACTTTCAGTTTCATAACAGCTGTAGGGCTGAAGCCGTGATCTTTGTACAAGGTTAAACACGTGTCGCATTTAGTTGTTTCTATCCCTTGTTCGTTCACACTTCAAACCAGTAAGAATGTTTTACAGTGAGAAAATTACTGTAGAAAACGCAATAATTCGAATATAAGAAATACAGAATGTTTCCTTTTGATTTTGGTTTCAATAAATTTTAACTATAACGTGAATCTTACTTAATTGGTATTAAAGCGTGTTGCAAATTGCTTTCGTACACTTAAGAAATTGAACTAATTTTTGTCTATAGTAAATAATTATTCAAGACTAATTTATATATTTTCTTAACATAATATTTTATAAGAAGTCTACTTATTTTTAAGTAACAAATTTAAAAATAACAGAAAACGTTTAATTTAATTCTATTCCGAAAAATATTATGATGTAATTGTTTTACAAAGTATGTGATATTTAATTTTTTTAACGGCATTTACAAACTACTGGTTATTCGTTGTATTTTTATATCGTATCACATCAGTCTATCATGAACATCTTTCCATTGAAAACTATTTTTTTTAGTTCTACTTAAATCTTGATGTTTCTCTTTGTTCAAGATACCTACGTCTATACGTCTTTGATTATACCAAAGGTGCAGCCTGTTGCAGGAAAGATACAATACGGACGCGACTATAAAACTCTCCCCAGGATTTGTAATCCTGCATAGGTATATATTATGGAAATCGACCTTGTCCACGGTAAGATCATGTAACTTGATCATACACAGTTGACATAGAAAATTACGCCATTAGGGAAGATTAAAAACTTAATCAAGCAAGACAATAAATTTTTATTTTTAACTAAGAGCAGCAATTATCGTATGGGAACTAAATTGGACATCGCTCGTAAAGGACTGTGTTTTAAAGGTAGATCTCGCCAAACACTAATCACGTGTTTGTACACGACTGCGATGTGGTCGCTTATAGATTATATGAAGTGGCACTATATAAATAGTGTACGTTAAGTGCATAAATGTTACTAATTTTGCTAGTGTTCATGAATGTGTTGAAAAAAAAATCTCTAGATCCGCGTTTAGTGCTTTCGTGTCCAAAAGGTCACTCGTTTAAAACGTTATGCCACAGTATAAATCTGAAAGTGATTCACATAAGCAAAGTGGATAATTGGAGTTCTACTGTACCTGAAGTGTTACAAATTACATTGTCGTCGAATTTTACTTCATCGCTACCGCGAAAAAACTAATTTTTTTCTAAATTGCTGTAAATCAAATGACACATATTTTAAATAGTTTTATTACCTATGATTATCCTTGTACAAGTTTTTGTCGTTTTATTTTCATTTTAACAACATTACACGAACCTTTATCCTTTACTCAGACTTGCATTAAGTCGAACAACCGTCAGCTACAGTTATGTTTTAGTTAGTCTTTTAACCACCATCACAAGTGTTACCCTCTACTGCTAATTCAGTGATTGAGTCGTTCTATTTTCAATTACTTTAATTGGCATTTCTTGACACTTCCATATTTTCAGGAATGAAGTTGGTACACCTTCAACTTCAGATATTCTCAGATAAATCCAAGGTGTCGAATGATTCAGTACTGTGCAACTCTTCGCGACTCACTTCAGCGATGACTAAACGATGATTCTAATGAGGTTGAGAGTGAGTGGTTCCAACAAAAAGGCGCTACAGCCACTCGTCAATCACTTAGTATGAATGATGATTGTTGTACATAGAAGTTATGGTGACATTGGATGACCATATGACCACCACTTTCGCCAGAGTTGACGTCTTGCGGTTTGTTTCTCTGTAGCTATCTCAGGTTGATAGTGTAGCAAAATCGTCCTTACACTCAAGGAAATAATTTAGGATGTGAAGCAGTCTCTTCGTGTTGAGTAATGGAGCGGGTTTAACGAGAGTATCAACAAAGCATGACGCCATTTGGTGATGTATTGGTTAAATCACGTTTAATATGAAATATCATATTCCTAAAATGCATTATGTGTTGATAAAAAATAACATTTATCTTGGTTTTAATTATATCTGTTTCCATAAGAGTTCTTTTTACTGTACGCTACTTTAACCAGGTGAAGGATTTCAAAAGGAATGGTAATAGGGAAGGGGGCTCAAACACGGCGTTTGCAGACATGATTTTGAGTTTAAAAAGTGAGTAAGTATATCAGACATAATAACGAAAGAATTAATGATTCGCTGAAATAAAACTAAATATTCTTTGGAAATACATTTTTACAGAAGAGAAGAACAATTTAAATTTTCCATATCTGTTTTCCCTTTTTGAAACCACTCGTTTCAAGAGGGAACTAAACAAAAATTTACAATCAGCGATTCGTTAAGAGAAACAAATACTTTTTTACGCAGTTAATAACAATTGGGAAATCTGTATTTTCAATTGCTGGGGTAGTCTTGTTCACGTTTGTTTGAAATATTGTGAAAAATATTGCTACTTGTAAAGCTTGACTTTTGATTGTTTCGTTACTGAAAAAAATGTTATGTCAATGTTTCACTGCTATTTGTATTTTCTGAGAGAAAATATTTGGAATGATGCTGTTCGTGGCTACTGTTAAGTCTGCATGGGAAAATTATTTCGTTACTGTCAAAAATTTGTAAATATTTTTACAAAAATCAATTATATATTTCGACACTCTAATCACAGGTACTCTTTCTGACAGAATAGGTCACTGATAGATAGATCACTGTTAAAATCGGAAGCTAATAAAATAGGTCACTAATAGACTAGGTCACTGATAGAATAACTCAATGATAGAATTGGTTAATGTCAGAATATGTCACTAATAAAATAGGTCATAGATACAATACCACACTGATAAAAAAAGGTCACCGATGGGACAGATCCCTAATATAATTGGCCACTGATAGTCTATATTAGTGATAGAAAAGGTCACTTATAGGATGTCACAGTCAGAATAGGTCACTAATAAAATATGAAATTGATTTAAAAAAAATACTGATAGTATTGATCAATAATACAATAGGTCACTGATAGAATAGGCCACTTATAGAATAGATCGAGGTAAGAATAGGTCATTAATAAAATAGGTCATAGATACAATGCGACACTGATAAAATAGGTTACAGATAGGACAGATCACTAATGTAATAGGTCACTGATAAACTACATTACATGATAGAATAGATCAATTATAGAATAGGTCAAAGTCAGAATAGGACACTAATAAAATACGAAATTGATAAAAAAAGGTCACTGATAGGATAGATCACTAATACAATAGGTCACTGATAGACTAGGTCACTGATGGAATAGGTCACTTATAGAATAGTTCAATGTCAGAATAGGTCTCTATTAAAATAGGTCATAAATACAATACGACACTGATAAAAAGGTAACTGATAGAATAGATCACTGATAAAGCAGGTAATTATTAATATAAGTCACTGATAGAATAACTCAATGATAGAATAGGTCACAGATAGAATAGATCTCTGATAAAATATATCACTCATAAAATATATCTCTGATAAAATAGGTAACTGATAAAATACGTCATTGACAGTGATAACATTGGTCACTGAAAGAATAGGTCATTAATATAATAAGTTACTGATAAAATACGTCACTAAAAAAATAGGTCGTAGATACAATATGAACTGTTAAATAGGTCACTGATAGAGTAGATCACTAATACAATAGTTTACGATAGAATAGGTCTCTAATAAAATAGGTCACGTATAATATACTAAACTGACAAAATAGGGGACTGGTAGAGTAAATCCCTAACACAATTGGTTGCTAATATATTAGGTCATAGATGCAATAAGTCACTGATATATTAGGTACTGACAGAATAGGGCAAATTATTTGTACTCTATTGATATAAAAATTAGGCACCCTAATAGATTCAGATTCAATTCGAGATACAGGTATTAGATTTTGGTTGTATTTTGTTAATATTAGTTTAAGTAGAGAGTTTGCTTACTATGAAAGGTGCTGAATATATTGTGCACTAATCATTGAAGTAATAAAAAAGGATATGAGATGAATAAACACGATAAACCATTTAGAAAAGAAACTATTTAATTGTATGGTCATAAAAAACACCCCAATAGAGATTAGTATAAAGACAAAATTCCATCCAGTTGATAGTAGAGGCAAGTCCTCATAGTATAAGGAAATAGGCAAGACCCGGGAGAGTAAGACTATGATAGATGGAGAGTGGAAAGACAAAAGTTGCGGCAGCAAGTGAGGGTTTAGCTGGCCTCAGCTGCAGAGATATCCTTAATAAAATATTGTAATAAAACTGTCAGACTAGTTCTAAGGCATCAGGCTCTAAGGTTGAGCAGGCAGCCTTACATCATCACCCTTCTATTTAAACGTACATTAGATTATCCATAGTTTTATTATGATAAAATTAGTTTTAGGTAAACCTACAATTAATTGTTCTCAATTTGCACGTAATTTTAATATGACTCACGGCAAATAAAATTTAATATTTTAAACTTTTTCCACGTTAGTAATAAATAAACGTACACAAAGTTTTTGATTTTTAGAAAAATTAAAATATTCAACACCATTTCAATAAAACATCTAATGGAAAGAAAAATGTTTCATTAGATTAGTGTGTATAAACTAAGTAGACCCTTTAGACATCTCTTAGTGCTGATATAATAGTGTTGAACTGGGTTCGTCAAATCATTTGTTCATATGAGCAGTTCTTTAATGTCAAAGGTAGGTTTTACTCCAGATTAAGGCCTCTACTGTACGGACCAAATAACCGCGACCGAATATCGACGGCGAGAACAATGAGGGTAATAGAATCCATGTTACGCTATAGTTAACTCTATGGAAACAGATATTTCCAGGACCGAAGAGACGGATTTTACTCTAATTGTTGCATAATTGGGCGAGTTAAAATTTCGTGTGTCCGACCAGAATAATGGTTTGTAGTGAAGCGCCAGGCTGCTTTGGGTCGAGCCTTCATGCACACAGCAAACCGAAGATTAGGACTGCAGGGGCTTGCTGGTGTGTAGCATATGCTGCGATTTGTTTTAAGCTTTAAGATTATTTTTGGTACAGAAAAGCTTATTGTTAAAAGGGACATTCAGAAATGCTGTAACACTACGTAAACTTGACTGGGCATTTCCTACGATCATTAAATGTAACGCACGGCTGTCCCGTAGTCAAGAGATGTGCTATCAGTGGATGTGTAGACAGACCAACCTGTCTCTGATTATAGCTAAACATCATTAGCAAACAACCTAGCACATACACACATACATTCTCTGGCTAACCCGTTCTGACGAGTTTGTTCCTAAAATTTTTCACACGCTCGTTAGGCGCCAAAAGATCTGCCCTTATAGTGACGTCAACAGCGTCTTAGAATTATCTGCTTTTCTGATGTGTTTTTTCGTTCCGTATAACGAAGTGAAAAGTCTAAAGCTTGTTACTGTATTTATTTAGAAATATAAAGAGTTTTTAACGATTACTTATTATTGCTGAAAAAAACAGCCACTTATTTCCATATAAAGAAAACGTCCGTAACCTATTGATCCTCGTTAAATTAAAAGGGAGTAATAAGTTTTTAAAATGCTTACATTTATATAATCTGTGTTACTTTGCCTTAATTGTAGTACTTATAAATTTGTATAACTTTTTAGTCATCGGTTTTTATACAAATTACAAACTAATTCAACCATTCATATCTATGTATATATATATATATATATATATATATATATATATATATATATATATATATATATATTTATATTTGTTTATTTATTTATTTATATATATGTGTGTTTGTGTGTGTGTGTGTGTGTGTGTGTGTGTGTGTGTGTGTGTGTGTGTGTGTGTGGTACAATTTGAAATTAAAACATTTTAAATAACAACGTTTCTGGAAGACCTCCTTATGTAACTAAAAGTATGGAATATAGGCCGTAGATAAGCAGCATAATTTAAACACGAAAATATATAATTTACCCTGAAAAAACGTTAGACTTATGTATCTAACATTAATTTTATAGCCTTTATTCTAAAGAACATTTCCATAATTATAAGACGTAGGTATGCACATAGTATGGAGTAGAAAATGTTAAAAACACACAGTGTAGTACAAAGCTGAATTTCTGAGAAAGATTATATCGCGCAGAGAATGTAAATGAGGCAAACGGTCTTGGTTGTGATTAGAGGTGATTCTGGATTCCATTTCTCGACATTTATCTCAACCCTTTTTCTTTTCTCAATATGCAATGAATATTAACCAGCTTTTAGAGGTTCCCCTCGTTTTATAAACGTACTGAATTTAAAAAAGTCTTGAATTACCTAGAAGAAATTGGTTCTAAAAAGATCAGAAAATGTGTTTTTTTTTAACTGGTTTAGGCAAAAAAATGTCATTTTAATAAATAGTGCCTCATCAGTGCCATTTTTAATTTTAAACTACGCCCTTACATTATCAATCTGTTTATAGTCATTAGTAATTTATTTACCACGAACTAAAATGAGTGAATTGAAATCCAAATTGCACACTTTAGAAACCAACTATAACTGTAGTTAAATAGTACTATTTGGCTTCGGAAAAGGGAAAGGTCTAGCGTCAAATATAACTTCCCAATAGGGCCTACAATGCTACCAAGTTTGCATAAATTTTTATTTTCTAGTCCATTATTTGTATTTACTGACGTAATAAAACACCTGCAACTTCCCGATATACACATCGATTGTTGTGCCACAATAGCCGAAATACAAACCTATTTAAAAATGCATAATTTTATAGAAACTCATATTCAAAAACTGTTAAGACTACCGTTGTTAGCCTCCACAGCTTCAACATTTACCGGAAACTCATAACGACAGACACGCTTATCCACAACACCCAAAACCACCCTATCCAACACAAACACGCTGCCTTCAGATCCATGCTCCATAGACTTGAAGAAGTCCCAATGACCACAGAAAACATGAACAAGGAACTAAACACAATTAAATATTTAGCATACACAAATGGATACAACACCACAATAATAGACAAACTATGGTACAAAATACAAAAACAAAACACTAAAATTAACACTACAGACAGGGAAAACAAATACATCACATTACCATTCATAAACAAAACAACAAACAAAATAGCCAGCAAATTTAAAAAAAAAATAGGTTACAAAATAGCATACAAAAGCAATAACAAATTACAATACAAAATACAACACAACACCAACAACAAAGATAAACTACAAGCACCAGGCGTATACAAATTCTGCGACGAATGTAACAAATTCTACATTGGACAAATAGGTCGCAGCTTTAAACAAAGAGTCGAAAACCACAAACATAACACCAACTCAACATTTTACAATCACTTAAAAGAAACAGGACACAAATACACAGACATTTATCATAATTTAGGCATCCTACACATCAACAAAAGAGGACCGCATCTCAACACACTAGAACAATATGAAATTTACAGACACACAAAAACACAAAATACAAACATATTAAACGAACAAACACAATACAAATCACACATACTCTTTAATACTATCGAAAACCTACCTTTAAAGCCGTCACCGCTTGATCCAACATCTCCAAGCAGAAGACACTGATGAAGATCGGCACATAGCGATCGAAAACGTTCTGTCTCAGTAAGTTTTAACAAATTTACTAAATATAAAGTACGGATTGTCATAAACTAAATTAAGATTAGTTAAAGTTAACAAGACATTCATTGACTGCCAAGCAAAACTCACAGAGCCGGAATTTATTTGAGAGATGACTGTTTATCACATGGACAATTTTATGTTACATTCTCTAGAGTAAGCTTTTCCAGTAGTTTAGTGAATTTTGCTCTTTATGGAAGAACCACCAATGTTATATATAAAGAGGTTTTGAGATAATCAAAGTATGAGCGAAAATTAAAATTAAAATGACCAAAATTTCATCTATGTATGTATGAGCAGATCTTTTCATCTATCTTATAATAAAATGATAGATAATCATTTTTATAGTATTACATTAATTTAAAACACATTATCTCATATTTGGCCTTTTTTCAGATGGATCAATATCTGTTTCAAGTATTTTAATAAAATATCAAATTTCATAGGAAAAAGATTAGTAAATTTATACCTTATTTATAGATTTTTGTCAACAGATTCAATAAATAAATTTTACAACAAACTACTTTTTTCTAATTTCATTTACTCAATTAACAATAAATACTACTTATATGAGTAAACATATGCATTATAAACTGTAACCATTAAGATACTTGTATAAACTTTGACAGCTTTCAACTAGTACAGGCGAAGGCGCGACGAGATCCCTAGTTAACTTATAAAATTAAAAATGTATAGAATTTATGTCATACAAAATTTCAAGCTTGCAATTATAAGTTCCAATATATTTAAATGTAATAATGGAAAATTATATAAATAATCCTACATGTAAAGCATTTTATACCATACAACTTCATTTATAAAAATAAATACTTTTGGGACAAATAATGACCAGCAAATGAAACCGATTCACTCTGAAACATAAAAATATCTACTAAAACTAAAATGTATTCAAAACTGGAAAAGTGTTTTCGTGTTCCATTCCTTTATTACTTCAACCCAGTTTCTTTTCTCAATATGCAATGAATATTAAAATGCTCTTAGTGAGAATAAAATCCCATCTTACAGCAGTGAATGACTTGAATTTAAACAAGGGTTCAAAACAAGAAGACACTCATATTTCCATCTATTTTGAGATTTTATTAAATGAATATATGAAAAATAAGAGCTAAAAAATCTTGCTTGATTAATTTTCGGAAAAACAAGATTTTATGACAAGTAACAACCACCTTATGGATGACACCACCTGTTAGTAAATCGACCTTATTAATAACAGTAATCAGAAACATAACAAAAATTAATAACATCAATGCTGTTACTACAATACTTTACTATTGCCACCATCTTTTATTACCAACACCTTAATAATGACACTACCTGCGTTTATGCATTACTTATAACGCCTTTTGTTATTATCATCACCTCATTAATGACACTACCTGCTACTATCACCTTAATAATTACATCCTCTGTTATTACCTTACCTTATTAAGGACACGATCTATTACTACCATCACCTTGTTATTGACAATAACTGCAACTACTATCACCTTAATAGTGACAACTTATGTTATTACCGTCATCTTATTAATGACACCACCTGCTACTACTATCACCTATTAATGGCACCAGCTATTATTACTCCTACCTTATTAATAACACCACGTGCTATTATTAACCTTATTAATGGCACCACCTGCTACTTCTATACCCCTATTAATGGCACCAGGATGCAATGGCCATATTGTGTATATCAGGGACTTAGGCTAGATCACCTAATACTACAAAAGTGTTAACTAATTATAATAAAGCATGGTAAAAATAGACGAAATAACAAAAATTAAGATAAGCAAAATTAAAATTTACTTGCTACTAATACTACTATCTAATAAGGTGACACTCTCTGCTACTACTATCACCTTAATAATGACACCATTTGTTATTACCATCACCTTATTTATGACATCATCTACTACTACTATCACACCCTACTAATGGCTACGCAGTTATTACCACTGCCTTTCTAGTGGCACCAGCTGTCATTACATCGTATTATTCATGACACAAGCTGGAACTACCACCAACTTATTACTTCATATCACTAATCTATTATTACTACCTTTTCCTTATTCATGTCTTAATTATAATATGTACTTGACTGCTAAAACAAATATCTAGGTTTTCACTTGGCTGCACGGTATTTGACAAATAAATAAATAATATAAAAAATGTGCTTTTGTTAAATCCAAACATAACTTCATGTTCCATGGGAAAATATAATGCATTGAAATAATTAATTAAAGTTAATTAAAATACAAATTCTCCTACTCACCCCAATCTCGTTTCTTACACACACAGATTTTAAAGGAAGATTAATGGAAACATTTGACGTACATGACAAGTAATATTAAACCTTGTAACTAAATTCATTTTGATATTTTTAATAATTCTCATATTTTATTAGTTAAAACTTTTTATTATCACTCGTTTTATTATATTTCGGTAAAATAAAACCGATAAATGTCCGGTGTGTAATGATGCACTGCTAGAGAAATAACTTGGGTCATAAGTTTTAATAGAGCATTTAAAACTATAAAAATAGTAAAATACTTGTATTTTGTACTAAAAGTCTACAAACTCAAAAACAAATAAGAACATAGTGTAAATTCATAACATATAAGCATTTAAATGTTCTCGTATTAGGTTTAAACGAAATATTTCAATACTTGTCAGAAAAGCACAGGTTACAGTATTATATCGCGTGTCACTTGAACATAATATACGCCCGCGCTTTGCAGTGGTTACTGCATAATACAGCCTTTATCCAAAAATCGCACCCCTTCTACAATATGAAAGGTGCTATTAGCTCTATCAGTACATGCATCTATACACTGCTTAATCCAACATGTGTTTTTGTGATTCCGTGTCGCAAATAACTCCATTAAGGACAAATCTGCACACTATTTTGGGAACCACACCTTGTAATTTGGAACTGGAAAAAATAATGTCTTCATTTCTGAGTTATTTTTTTTTAATCTTTAAACATTGACTTTTTTTGGTTCATCTTGTATTGTAAAGACAGAACATTTTAACCTCTCTTCCAGTAAATATGCCGAAACTGTTTCGTTCTTATGGTTATATTAGTTATAAAACTGTTTGTTCTTCTAAGATGATTTATACGCATACATTGTACACGCACGCACACGCGCGAGTGTGCGTGGGCACGCACGTACTCACACACACAAATATATATTTGTATATATGTAAATATATATATTTATTTATTTATATGTTGTGTGTATGCATACATGTATGAATTTTTATGTGTGTATAGATGATTTAATTTTTGTAAACGTTTTGTTATGTTATTGTTTTTCTGAAAATGCTAATACTTATTTTATTGCCGAAAAGCTTAGAAAAATTATAAATTAAAACAATTCTTGTATTTGAAATATTTGTATTCTTTAATTACACACACACACACACACACACACACATATATATATATATATATATATATATATATATATATAAGCCTTGCTGCTTAAGTAGTTTAAATTATTACAGCTAGACAGATAGTTCAGACAATGGTTGCATTTAAGCTTACATCCTCCTTTGTGCCTCTATTACAACTATAACAAATGTTAGAATCATGGTTTTCATCCACAATGCTTTGCTCTATATATTACTTTACACTATATATATATCACTCTATCAATATTATGTGAAATAGCAATACTAATATATATACTTCCCTGACTGGACACCTCCAACGTACGGACACTTCTCTTGAACGGACATTTTTCTAGGAACCGAAAAATTTAGTAATACGTACATAGGATGTTTCCCTCCTTTGAACGGAAACTCCATTAGACGGACAACAGACAAGCAATGGCGTTTTTTTTTTGGTTTTTCGCACCTCTGATATGCGGACAAATGTACTGCAAAACGTAACTAAAGTAACTACGTATACAATCAGAATTTTATACATGGCTCCACTCAAATGTATGAGTCTAACGACGTGTTTAAAAAACCATACGTATGTTAAGGGGTGGGGGATTTCAAAAGAGCGGCTAACTGCTGTACAGTCCCACCACTCATCAAAACCAACGACGAATATTCTTTATTTTAAAATATTATAAACTAGGCTCTACAATAAATCACAAATTAAAAAAAGGAACAGTACTGTTTTACTTTATTGTTTCAGTGTTTTTTAAATTTGCTTTAGAATTTTTGTATAATAACAGTACAGTACAGGTTTTATTGTACTGTATATTTATAAACAGGTAACCTACATTATTAATTAAATACTATACGTTAGTATTAATGCTAAATACAATAATACATTAGTATTAGTTAAATATTGTAGCCTATTATGTAATGGAATAGAAATAAGTGTCTAGTGAATAAATACTGTAATCATTTTAAAAACTCGGTTTCTCTTTACCACCCCTCCACTAAACGGCCACCTCTCATGGGCGGACAAAATATCGAGAACCGTATGAAACTTCCACTACTACAGTTCTATGTAAGCTCAACTTATTTGTTGACAAAATTAAACTTCCCTGCCATAAGTTGGTTTGCATAATCTCCTTATTTAGTATCTTGAAACCAAATGTTTTGTTTTGGCTTAATATGTTTAATTAAACTTAATTAAAGGACGCCGTTATAAAACTATTTTTTCTGATTATTGAAAAATTTTATTAATAATACAGTATTATAAGAAATCATTAACATTTTTCTTTCCTTAATTTATTTATAGTAAATTATTTCAGTTTATTTCTTAATTTTTTGTCGAAAATACAGGATAAACATGTATATATTTTACGTTGCCTATTCTCGACACTGTGCTTCGGGCAGACAACTTATATACAAAAGATATGTAAAAGATTTGTGTCCTGTATAATCAGATTACACGAATGATTCACTCGCTAAGCCCTTCTACTTAACCGAAATTATTCACACTCGCAACCGCGCTTCCATGTCCGTACGCCAGGACTTTAAGAGCCTGATCCGTTAGCCTCCAGCGTTGTGTCGAAACCGGTTCTCCAATTACAGTAGTCCTCTCGTCTAATTGAAATGTACACAGCTGACTAGAGGCTCGATATGAATTCTCTAACAACTGCATACTGTGTCTGATTTATGGTGTGACGTGGGCATTGGGGCAATTATGACGTACTCTTTTAGAAGGCATCTCTATCAACTCTTTCATAAAAAAAATAGCACTGAATAAATTTTTTTTGTCTTATTATTCAACTATAAAAATATATTCACAAAAATATATTTTAGAAGAAAGAAGAAATTGAAGACATTCTATAATATAAAACAATCAAATTAATTTATAGTTTGGCAAAATATTTATTAAGGCTTAAAAAAACAACCATATAAATAAGATTGTATCTAATGTTATTTTATGTATTTTTGTGTGAACGTTTTTGTAATTATTTAACCATTTTCAGTTTAATAAAATGAAGAAAAATTTTTGTATTAAAACAATCCGCTTTAGACACCAATTTCGCTCTCAGTAAAACATTTCTCAACAGAAGACTGTATTATAAGAGATATTAAAAAAAATCGTTGCATTAGTAAAAGATAGTCTGTTTAACAAAAAAAGTTATTATTTCAATAAGTAAAAATTAATTTTTTTTCCAGAACTATAAATAAAGCTGTTTTATCTTTTCAAGTTCCGTAAAACCAAGTAATATGTACATAGCCTATATATAAATGTAAGTCAACTCCTTCTTAACAAAGAAAACATTTTATTAAATTACATTTTATTTTAGTTACATTTTATTAAATGAATACAATTATTATAAATATGTAGGCTATGTATATTTCATACAATCACAATATCAATTGGACAAATATAATGCGAAATCAATTGCTTAATATAATGAAATAATACAAAATATCCAAATTAAACACTAAAACACTTGTAAGATTAGATTTTATTTCATTTTTTTTTATTTACATAGATTTACCAAAACACAAGTAAAAAGAAGCTAAATTGGTTAGACCTCCGTTCTATTTGAGTCAACACTTGTTCGTTCTTGAAGGTTGTGCATTGATTTGGTGAAGATGGGTTGCTTCATGTTCTTTATATACACAATAATGTTTTCTTGTAGATGGAAATCAGCAAGAATCTTGATGGGTTTTCAACAACACTAAAAATCACGGAGTAGCTAGGCGGGTTTTTTTCAAATTGTTCCTAAAAACTTAATGCAGAGTGTGACAAACTTGGCCCACCCGCACGTCCAATTCCAAATAAGAGAAAAAATGCTCTACGATAAAATTATCTGTAGTAGTTAGTGAAGGCAACTACAGCTGATTCAGTTTCAGTACTGTTTATT
>JBAIZL010000001.1:284650924-284708424 GCA_036971475.1 Prosapia bicincta
CCTATAGTTTTTAGTCTATCTGCTACAGATAAGAGAACTCGTTTGTTTAAAACGTATGATGAACAACGATACGCATTCGCAAACAAAATTTCGGACCGTTGGGAATCAAAGACGCGCTGACTGACTAAACGGCGCTAATACGGACTAATAGTGGCAGTTACTCAGAGCCGGGTTCCTGACAGTGATAGGAAGGGATTTGCAAACCTGTGATTTGGTCACTGTTATTCGTGAATTAAAGTTCAACCTGTTTCGTAGCAAGATGAAGTAGCTGGTTCTTGGCAGTGATAGGAAGTGATTTGCCAACTTTTGATTTAGTCACTATTATTCGTAAATTACAGTTAAACCTGTTTCGTAACGAGATAAAGGAGCAGGTTCTTGCCTAAATAAACTGTGACAGAGTGGAAAAAAATGACTACTCTTGAAGCGGGACCCAAACCGTTTGCAATTGCTACACCCACAAAGGCGAAGGTCGTCGTTCGTAAACTATCCATTGTGTATGTGGAGGAGCCTGGTGTCGAAGTGGGATGTGTAAGTCACTGATTTGAAAAAATGGAGAGAACGAAATGAGCTGAAAATAAGAACCTGTTTGTTTATTGGGGTTATGATTCTCAATTTCTCTTTCTCACTTATTGTGACGGTCATTTGTGTCGGTGACCGTGTTGTGATTGTGATCGCTAAAGACAGTTCTGAAAATTTTTTGTTTTCAGTAGTTTTTTATTTATTTATAAATAATTTCTTTCATTAAAGTCGATAATGTTTAGTATACATTACAGTACGTTTTATTTCAAAACTTCAAATCGTATTTAAAAAGGCACATTACTTCAAAGCACTCGACAGTTTCAATGAAGTTTTCCAATCCTTTTTCACAACCTCATTTAATTTCGGCACAAGAAGAACCAATGGTAAGTAACTGTTATAGTTATTACTGTTATTACAACCAGGAATAATAAGAAAAAAAATATGAAGCAAAATATTACTAAAATTTGTATATTTCTTTGTTGTATCACTTTTAATATGTATGAATTGTATTAAGTTACATGATATACGAAATAATAATTAAATATAAAAATTATAAATAAAATCTATATTTAATTTTTATGAAAGCACAAAACAGTTTCTGCTAACGTATTATATTGTACACATTGATATATATATATATATATATATATATATATATATATATATATACCTGTATATACACATATATTGCGCAAATTTTCAGTCGTGAATAAAATACGTTTTTATTCATTTAATCCAGTTCAAAAACACTTTTTAGAAAGTGTAGTAAATGATAAATGATGTTAATATAGTTTTTTCCATTAAAAATAATTCAATATCAAGAAGCTATTCTACGATCAGGTCATACTCCGATTGAGTCCGAAACTTTAAATATTGTATTGGGAAATAATGTTTTTCAGTGAATAAATTAAAATAACGTTTTTTAACATTTATAATAAATTAATTACCTATTAAAGTATTTTCGATTTGTAAAAACTAATATTCTTAATTGAGAAAAAATTTTAAATATGAATTAGTATTTTTAAACTAATTTTTCTCTTATGTAATAAAACATAGAACATAAAAAAGGCATGGGAAAAAGCATATGAAATAAAATAAAAATTTTTTATAAATAAATTTTAAATTTATATAATCTTTTGATAATTTATTTGAGTTGATGAATTAAAAGCTGCTACATTATCAAAGAAAAACCTTCATCTTGTTAACATAGTTGTTAACACAACTATTAATTAATATAAAACCATCATACTGACATATCATTACCTAACTTTACTAACTATTAGCAACTGACAATCACAGTTAAAAATCACAATCACGGTTTAAAATCACAGTTGTTTTAAAATAGCAGTCAAAGTTTGACCTGTTAGTGTAAAATCACTGTTAGTCACATCACTGGTTTCTGGTAACGGACAACAGTCAACTATACAGAACTGCACTGAGATGGTGTATCGGCATCCAAATAATGTTTGCGCTGCGCCTACATTAGTTTCGTGGAGAAAAAGCCAATAGCACATGTAGTGAAAATCATTATTTGGGAAATCTCATTACGGTTTTTTCCAAAAATCTGAAAGATAATCCCAATATCAGCGGCTAGTCGGATGTTCAGAATTCGAATAATCGAAGTTCTACGATTCACCAACACTATACGCCATAGGTCAAAGCCCTCAATAGTTCATAATCTGTTAAACGACTACATATGATCGTATTAAAAGTATCGGATCG
Source organism: Prosapia bicincta (assembly GCA_036971475.1). NCBI lineage: Eukaryota > Metazoa > Arthropoda > Insecta > Hemiptera > Cercopidae > Prosapia > Prosapia bicincta. The sequence continues at coordinate 284,653,166 of JBAIZL010000001.1, forward strand.
GTTCATTAAAATACTGACAATGAATGTCGCTGACATAATTAGTTTAGATAATGTTATTCTTGTGGTCAAAAGTTAAGTAAACGACAAGAATACCTTCGTAGAGAATAACATTTATATATATCTTTACTGAAAGACATTAACACTCGTAATACGATCATTGGGAGAAAGAAAGGAATCGTAGGGACTGAAAATAATTGACATAATGTATTTACACTTAATTTCAACCGCAAAGATATTTCAAAGTCCTAGGATAAAATAAATAAAAATGTAAATGCATCAAAAATATATAAATAAAATAGCTGTGAATTGTAAGCTAATCCACCGCACACACACACACACACACACACACACACACAAACACACACACACACACACATATATATATATATATATACAAACACACACACACACACACACACACACACTCACAAACACACACACACACACACACACAGACACACACACATACACACATATATATATATATATATATATATACAAACACACACACACACACACACACACACAACCACACACACACACTCACACACACACATACAAACACACACACACACATTTATATATATATATATATATATATATATATATATATACAAACATACACGCAAACACTTTTGCGTTTTACTTCCATAAATGGGGAAAACATTGAGCGTTCGCCTGAAATGGTTCCCTTACACAGATGAATATCTATTGACGAAGTGGCACATCGTCTGCAAATTAATCACGGTTCTCCTTATGAAATCATCCACTACACACTTGGGTTTCAAAAAGAACACATACAATTGCATAAACAAACGCTCTTGGACATCTGCAAAAAACGTTTGAATCGCTATATTAACGATCGGGACAGCTTCTTAGATAGGACCATTAATTATGACGAAACAGGGATCCATCATTACGACACGGAAGACTAAACTGTAGAGTATGGAATGGAACATCTAAATTCGCAGTGCAAGACCCTACCGTCCACAGGAAAACTGATGCTTACGGTTTTTTTGGACTCACAAGATCATTAGTGGAATATTACTGTTGAAGAAATTGGCACAACAATATTTAGGTTACAGTGAGATGCTCACTGCCAATCTAAAGCCGGCAAATCGAAGCAAACACCGAGGACTGCTGTCAAAAAATGTTATGTTGTGTTGTTGTACATTACCCTTCCGCTGCTAAAACGCTCAAAAATTCAATTTTGAAGTACTGGCTCATCTTCCATATAGTTCCGATCATGCCCCTTCTGACTATTACTTGTTTAGTCCACTCAAAGAGCCATTATTGGGCTGTCGATTTACCTCGCAAAAAGATTGAAAGAAGTGATGCATTCCTAGCTCACAGTTAACTGAAAACCTTTTTTATGAGGTCATCAGGAAGTGTGTACAACAATGGACAAATTTGACTACAAAAAAATTTTATAACTACATTGCAGATAATAATTGACTTACCCTCTTACATTACGTTCAAACAATACGTTCATATATATATTAATATACAATACGTTAATTGTTTTGCAAAACAGCTGTTTTGCGAACTAACCTACAAACATATAACAATTATTATCACGTGCCGAGTGTCAGCAGTACGAAAAAGCGTGACTACGGATATACTTTGATTAATAGTTACATCTGTATCAATAATTCTTATATTTCAATTAGGATACTGACATTTTTAGTTTGAAGAATATCGACTACCCAACGCAAGTACAAACATATATATATATATATATATATATATATATATTTTTTTAACAGCATAGGTTATTCAAATACAAGAATATTTATTAATTTATATCCAAAGCTTTTCGTTGGCAAACAGTACCAACATCATCTATGTATTTGAATAACCTATGTTGTTTTAAATTATTAAACGAGAAACGTATTATATATATATATATATTATTAATATGTGCATAAAAAATATTGTTCTATGTTAATTCAATATAATTTTCGTTGGAAGTGACATAAACTACGTTAGGTGTATAGCTAGCAGAAGGAGCACCGTTGAGTATGTTTGAATGATTGCAAGAGTATGGCCGCAGCTAATGGGTTGCCACATGCGCTTCGTGCAAAGAACACATACGAATCGCATTATCATACATTTAAACAAATCATGTGCCCAACACAGTCCACGCAAGCACAAGAGTTTGGTTTCTTTTTGCAGACAAATTAACGATTTCTGAATAAGGATTTATTTAATTACATATGTGCTTACAAGAGAGCCATCAAATATGGATCGGTGAACTTGTCCGGAGCAGATTAATATGGCCGTGTTGCAAACTTTGGCAAACAAGCTGGTCGCGGTCGCCGATAATTAAATTGCAAATGAACAAGGCTCATTTAAACAGTCCGACGCTCTGCGACTAGGTGGTCTCAATGGCTGCCAAATGTACTTCCAAATTTCTTTCCAGCTTACTCCAGTGTTGGACGACTACTCCATTAGTTTTATCTGCAGCGAAAAATTGTTTCATTTTATAAAATTGTAAACACAATGTTTATATTTATATACTCAAGTCGTTTTCATCCTTAAAAACGGAATATTCCTTATCTAGATATAACTACCGTATCTTCTTGCAGAAGAAGCCTATCTCAACATAGTCCTTTAAAAATAAATAAATAATACAAAAAAAACTTTTAAAGTCTAAACCTACTAAGGTCAACAAAAACTTTTTATTTTTGTCACTTGTTATTAAATATTTACAATTAATATAATTAAAATAACATAACCTATCTGTTAAAACAGCTGTTTTACTACAAATCCTTGCCTACATAATCTAACATAAAATCAACTGTTTGATTAAATCTCATGTTATCAGTTATTTTAAGCTAAATGATACGAAATAATTAACTATATTAAACACATTGCCTATTTCTGCAAAAACATTTTCTCCCGTAAGAAACTAAAATTAATTCATTTTAAATCTAATTAATGATTTTTTTAAAAAGAATTAACATAAATTATCATCGACTACAAGTTTTTAAAAATGTATTTGAACTTGAATATATAAATGAAAAGTATATTATTAACGATTGAAAATTTGACCTTGAATAAAAAAAGAAAACATGTCATACAGAATATAAAACCTTATAAATTTATGAAATTTAATTAATTACCTCTACAAAGGCAGCTTATTAAGAGAGAGATTCTACCTAAGATATTAACATATTGGTTCAACAGATTACAATTTCTCATGTTCAACGCAATAAATGGTTTTACTTAAAAACTATCCAACGCCAGAATTTACCTATCAACATTGTTCCGCAGAATTGTAGGTGGATTGATGCTTCAGTATTGTAACTTGGTTTGTCGAATAATCATGTACTAACTATAGAGTGCTTGCTTTTATATAACTAGTTATAGCCTTTAAAGGAATGTGATAATGGTTAAATAACAATTTTTGTAATTAATTCCATTATATATTACTTAATCCTCTTTCTAAAATAAAACACAAACTCATATACACGCTCAGGCGCCTACAATTTATGAACAATTAAGCGCTCATAGCTTTTACAAGTGTGCTCCTAAGTTTGTAATTGCATGTCATGTTTGTATTAATTATTGCTATGAATTGTTTAATCGTTATTTATGCTTACTGTTTTGAAAATATTGACATTACAATGTTTATTTTTATATAAATTATTTTCGTAGCCTCTGTTATTGTCATGATTATTTTTAATGAATGATACTAGGAAATATATGTGATACATTAATATATATTCAGTGAGAGAGAGAGAGAGAGACAGACAGAGAGAGAGAGAGACTATACATTAACATAGAATTACATTGAGGTTCACTTGAAATGAAAACCATGCCACAAAATTATCTTTTTGTTCATTCAATTCCTTTATTAGTTAACACTCTCCTCATATGTATTTTGTTCAAATTTTCAATCGTCAATAAAATACATTTTATACATACTCTCAAGTTGTAATTCATTTTTTTTGTAGGGGATAAAACTTGGTTGTTGATACAGTTTTTTTTCAAATATTAATTTTTTAATTAAATGTAATATTGAATTACTTTTCAGTTTTATATGGGAGAAAAGTTTTTCGTAAAAGGTACTAGGTATGCAATATAGTTGTTTCGTCCAATTTAGCTTAAAATAAGTAATAACATATGATTTCATAAAACAGCTAATTTTACTCTTGAATTTTGTAGTCCATTACGTTCAGTGAAATGTAAAAGTGGTAGAACAACTGTTTTAACGCATAGGTTATGTTACTATATTTAAATTAATTTCAATTATTAAGAAAAGTAAGTCAAACTAAATTTCTCTTAGTTGACCGAAGTAGGAATTAACTTTAAATAATTATTATTTATATTACTTGCTTTTTACTAAGTTCGTCAAAAAAACGTTTATTATTTCATTTTATCAAAAGTCTTTTGTAACTAGGTTAGAATCTATATTTATTGTGGAAATATTAATCGGAAAGCCCGTGATGTACTTCTCATGTTAACCAATTGCGGTCCGAGCGATCTGATGGCACGAGTTAATTCGTCTTGTCAAGTAATCACGGCCCCTAAATTGTGTTGCCCTAAAAATAATAATTGCTTAGACAAGACAAAATTGTTGCACGTGTTTACCTGAAGCTTGGAAACGATAACACATCAACAAGGGTCATGTGACTAACTTTCAACGACACAACCGACTTAGATTCTTCAAGTAACAACGACATTCGATCGACTTGATTGATCGAGAAAACCTAGCCCAAATGACCGCGATCAACACATTTTGTATTGACGAGGTAGCTTCATCAATGGGAAGCAATGACTTGACAGTTATATTCTTCTTCAAATTATCTGTTTCTGTGGTTATCTATCATCATGGAATGAATGAGTTCTACTTTTTTATAGATTGTCATTCAGCCGTGAGTGAATGACACAGACAGACACACACACACACACACACACACACACACACACACACACACACACACACACACACACACACACACACACACACACACACACACACACACACACACACACACACACACACACACACACACACACACACACACACACATACATACACACACATACATACATACACACACACACACACACACACACAAATACACACACACGCGCACACACACACACACACACACACACACAAACCCACACACACACACACATACACACACACACACACACACACACACAAACCCACACACACACACACACACACACACACACACACACACAATCACAAACACACACACAGGGGACACACACATAGACCGACTCACACAACTCACACAATACAATAAATACACTTTCGACCTTACATATCTCGCCTTATTGACCCCTCAAGTGCTCATTACAAAACTCGCTTCCCTTGAAGCTTTTTATATATTGGTCTGCAAGATAATCGTTCACGGTGTCAACAGGGACAACTTGAAGAAATCGTTTAATTTAAAAATATCAAATAAATAACGACCTTTAAATTCTTGTTGCACATTAATCAAAAGATTATTCAGTTTTAAAAGCTACTTCTATCCAAAAGGATTATGAGTTGGTCGTCTGATATATTTGTTAAGATGAAGTTGTAGCTGATGACATTTGAGACGGGTTCTTTCACCAGCTTTAGTCTCTAATGTTGATGACATTCATTCTTCACCTTATGTGCGATATTGCAGTAAGTACATAGATGTAAGTTAGACCTTCATTAAAAGCGACATAAAATTAAATCTTGCGTAACTTGCCGAGTTCTTTTCAGTTTTACTATAATTCTCGTCAAAAAGCAAGGAAGTTATTTATTATTTCATTATTTTTATAAAGTTCTCTACGTCTCCTGATTGCCACTCTCTACGTCTCCTGATTGCCATTCTCTACGTCTCCTGATTGCCACTCTCTACGTCTCCTGATTGCCACTCTCTACGTCTCCTGATTGCCACTCTCTACGTCTCCTGATTGCCACTCTCTACGTCTCCTGATTGCCACTCTCTACGTCTCCTGATTGTCACTCTCTACGTCTCCTGATTGCCACTCTCTACGTTTCCTGATTGCCACTCTCTACGTCTCCTGATTGCCATTCTCTACGTCTCCTGATTGCCACTCTCTACGTCTTCTGATTGCCACTCTCTACGTCTCCTGATTGCCACTCTCTACGTCTCCTGATTGCCACTCTCTACGTCTCCTGATTGCCACTCTCTACGTCTCCTGATTGCCACTCTCTACGTCTCCTGATTGCCACTCTCTACGTCTCCTGATTGCCACTCTCTGCGTCTCCTGATTGCCACTCTCTACGTCTCCTGATTGCCACTCTCTACGTCTCTCGATCTAATCACTTTTATTCCAATTCTTCGTCTTTTATTTTTCGATTTATACTTTCTCTGAAACGAAGGAGCGGTTTTTCTCTTTTTCCTCTACAGGGAAATGCCCCCGTTACAATTTTCTTACAAAGCCAATCTTTAGGAATCCTCTGACGCGCATTACTATCTATGTTGTTGGGTACCAATTTGTCTATTATGTACGTTTTACTTTCGTGATCTCTTTTTTCGTTTGGTACGTTTATCTTTCTAATCTGGATTTAACTGTTGCACGTCTCCAGAAATCCATTTCTGGGGTCTCTAGCTTTTTTTAAAATTTTTTCTTCACCTACCGCGCTTCTCTGCTGTAGTTGGTTATGGCCAGATTTATGTATGTAATTTGTTCTTGTTTGATATGGATGATCCCAAAAGATACATGCTATATTATTTGTTTCATTTAGTAATTTGTTTCCTTCCCTGACTGTTTCTTTCTTTTGTTTTTACTGGTCTATTTCCATTCTTTGTATGATCATATCCAGGTACGATATCCAACGTTTCTCCCATCTTCCAATGTCAGGTCCTGTTGCCGGAACAAACACACATTAATTTTGTTTTTCTTGTGTTTATTTCCAAAATAACGAGTTTATCCTCTATTAATATACAGGCAGATAAGGTTATATTTTTATAACCGTATGTATATGTTTATATCTTGTGTCTTTAACGTCTGTGTATATATAAATAGTGATAGTAATACGGTCTAGTAAGATGGTCGCTGCTGTTAAAACACTTTCTGAACATTACCTGTTCTCCATTAAATTTTTACGTCGATTTCTGCTTACAGAAATTCTGCTTACATTTCTGTGAACAGTTTTTAAACAACATTCTCGGACGTTTAATTAAGTCAGTTTTACTCTGATTACTGCAGTTCATGTAGGGTTATATTTTTCTCTTATTATAAAATTTAGTAATATAAAAGTAGGCGTGTATTTTGATACTCATGCTTTTTCATCTTGATTAACAATTTCTGCTTTGACCTCATTCCTATTTGAGGCTTTGAGGTCTTTATTTTTCTAATTGCTATTTTTATTTACGACTTCTGTATTACCGGATGTGACTAAGAATTTATTTATTTTGTTTGTTTGTTTTGTATTGTTATTATTTTTTGTGTGTGATTAGTTCATTCACCTTATAAAACTTCAAATTACTCTTTCGTTGTGACTATGTTGTCTCTCAAGCAAGAATATTTTATGCTGTATGCTATTCATTTTATTGACTTTCGTTTTTCACAGGGATAGCTGCAGACTTTTCAGGCTTTTTTTTTTGTTCCGTGTTTAATTTTGAGTTGAATTTTTTTGTCTATCTACTACTCTTGTTGGGTTCGACAAATAATATTTTGCACCCTTTTCTATTCTATTCTCGTATCACGTCTTCTAATTCCCATACGTTTTTATGATATCTGAGATATAACTTATTTTGTTTTTTGGAACTATCTCCCAACGATCATTTAAGAGTTTCAGTTATTGTTTTGAATAATTTATGTTTTCTGATTGTAAATCTACAAGTCGTTCTTTGTATTTTTTTAAACTTTAAATTCTTGTTTTCCTTACATGTATTATTTTTATTCCTAATATTACATTTTCTAATCTTCTCCTATTTCTTCTGTAGGGTTGGTATTTATTTTAGACGTACTAATCCGTCCTCGATTCTTGTTTAGAATCCTACGTTACGTTTGTGCTCGGATTTTTAGGAAGAAACCTTAGGAATCTTAAGACTCCTATGGAGATACCCAAATAACTCTTGCTGATAGTATCTCCTTAAAAGTTCTTAACTATTCTTAAGGACGAGGTTTGCAAAAACGTTGAAGATGACCTTTTTGTTTGTATAAAATCAATCGTTTTGCTGGTTTCTTAGGTGGAGTGTACATGTCTGGAAAGGATGGTTCCAAAAAATTAAACTAAATTGTGTAACACTAAATACCCTGAGTAACAGAAAATATATTTTGTATATGAAAATACGAAGTAGCGTCTGATTAACATTATGCGTTTGCAAACTGCATGACGTTTTAAATCCCCTACCCAAAGCAGCGATATGTTTTAAATAATACTGAGATCTATCAGCTGAAGCAACTGTCACAACCCCTCTGCGACTTACCACTGTGAAGGCGCAAAAGGTTGACGAATAGAGGTGAAATAATGTCTTAAAATCGTTACACCATAAAAGGTTTAGAAGGGAAGCAAGGGTTTAATCGCAGAGATCAATCAACACTTCTAAAATGAAATGACAGAAACCAGAAGCAAGGACGAAAACGAGTAAATTGACATAGGTTATACTCTACCAATGGAAATAAAGAATAGATTTTTTAGGAAATGATAAAATTATAAACTGAAATATTATCCGAAACTGAAATATATATTTATTAAACTGAATATTATAATATTGGATTTTGTCACGTGATAGGACATTCTTGAACAGTTATATATTTTATACTCTCTTTGAGTGGTATTGAACAATTTTCAAAGATGCACTTTTCCAAAGATGAAGCTTTGCAATTTCTTTTGCTAACTCAGCGATGAATATTCTTCTAGCAATTTTCGTCCCAGTGTTTTTCTTATATGTATATGATCTGAGCGTTGATTGTTGTCAAGTTCAATTCTCGTTTACTTACCTTAGTAAGTCATTGGCCATCTATTACTTACTTTTTTTTACTGAATATTCCTTCTTCGTTCCAATAATTACATCAACTCCTCTCTTTAATGAGTTGTAGAACGATTCACCACTGGTTTGAATCATGTTTAGTGATCGATTTCATCGTCTAAATGTAATGTTGATAACATTATGTCATTTTTTTAAATTTTTTGAACGTATGAAACCGAAAGTGTTCGATTATGATTGGTCTCAAAACCTAATATAGTGCTAAAACTGTGGCACTCGGTCGCGCGGCTAGGACACTACCCGACACCGCCTCAGACATCTGTTAGACATCGGATTAACACAAAAAAAGGTTGTCAGATAAGGATAATGACACTGAGATAACTCAGCAAAACTGTAGTGCAAAAAAATATTAAAAAATCCTTTACACTAACTATTCTTGTTAGGGCTCCCCTAACGGCGATCGCGGATTAAATATATATCATATAATTCTTTGACGCGACTCAAGTTTTCTGCCTCAATGTTTATTCCCACTTACAAACATTACGTCCGGTCAATTAATCACAGAACGTTCGTGGATGAAACCGATTAGAATAATGTTTTTGTAAATCAAATTTTTGTTGAAAATAATGAAAGTCTTCACGATGTTTATAGTCGTAGCTAAGATGAGCGTAGTTACATCGTCTGTTTTCGTAATCTTTTTGTTCGCGTATAAAACGAGTCAAAACGAGTCATAATTACCTGGAATAGGTATGTAAAGAGTTTTTTTTGCTAAACTGCAAACTGGCGGCCGAGTAAAGTCCACGTCCCAATAATAAAGTGAGCATTTGTTGTATGTTTATTGCCTGGAATCAGCTGTTATTACATGTAGAGTGGGGTTGTAAATCTTCGTGGGTTGGCCAGCTTTAATTATTTCACACGCAAGTATGCTTCTCGGTCTATAGGTGGCATCACTTGTTCATCTTAAAAACAAAAAAAACGTCTTTCATATCAAAAACATTTTAAAGTGTTCGAGTTTTTTATTGTCTAAGCAAATATTTACATTTAGATAAAGATATTGTGCATTGAAAGCAATTAAACATTTTATGATGAATTAACGTGTTATCAATTTATGACAACAATAGTTTATATTCGATACTGTTGGAAAATTAATGATAATGAAATAAAACCTGTACCTAATTACTTGTTGAAGAACGTTGAATGAAATTTAAAGATCTAAAAAACAAAAAATACTTTTAAAAGCCTGGGGAAATTTATTTAGTGATATTGTAACACAGTTACAAAGTAAATTTGTTTATACAAATTTTCGTTTCCAAGTGAATTTTTATCATTGTAGATATTCTCAAACTAAAATTTGTAAACTAAAATGTTTAATATAATTACTATCACAATGTTAAAAAAATAACTACTACCACCCTCCTTTGGGTCTGAAAATACGAAATCTGTGTATCTTAATATAGCGTTAAGAATTACATGCTTAATTCATTTGTCTATATGTTAGAAATATTAAGGTGTAACTTTATTTACTGTGACGTAAGTCAACATATATACATACATACATATATATAAATATATATATATATGATGATTAATTAATATCCGGAGTACAACCGTTCATTTTGTAGTTGTTAAAATCGCAGCTCCGACATTTTTCTCCAGCCTCATCTAGCGTTGTTTCTCATTTCAACTGTTATTGGGTTCACCTCGGCAATGCTAGACGAGATTCTAGCGAAACGTCAGAACTGCGATTTTATGCACTGCAGAATGAACGGAGTACTCCGGATGTTAACTATTCATAATATATTTCATCCGTAAAGGAATACGTATCAACACACACGTGTATATATATATATATATATATATATATATATATATATATTTAATAAATTAAAAATATTTATTCATTATTTTTGAAATATTTTAAATTTATTAACTATATATACAAGAATACATATCACCATATTTAATATATATATATATATATATATATATATATATATATATATATATATATATATATATATATATATATATATATCGTTTGAAAAAATATTAAGTAAAACTGACGACGAAATAGACAATTGTTCGATTTTCCCAGTTTAAAATAATAAATTTGCGCCTTTAAACTAAAGTATTTTTTTATGGGATCATCCTTCTATTAAATGAAATATCTCTATAGGGACTCCATCACTCTCTGGACTTTATTTCTCTACATATAACTACAAATATATATATATATATATATATATATATATATATATATATATATTATAACGAAATTCATTAAGTTAAGAAGGCTGTTGGTAAAATTATTTGAACTTGTGAAATATCCCTAGCTAGCAAGGGGTAGTCTATTGTTACATTTATCGGCCGAAATAAGTTACTGCACACACCTGCAAATCATAAATAAAAATAATTCGAAAGGCGTTCATTGTAAGTAAACCAAGACGTGTCTCGTTCATGGGAGAGAAGCTTTACCTAGCCATCCACGGACCAGGGAGATTTATTACTAGGAATCCTTGAGAATACAGAAAAACACATGCACCTGTGGGGAAATTCAACAAATTCCCACGAAGGCAAAAAAGGAAAGTGCGGTAAGTGTCAATATTTCATAGGCTAGCCACAGTTTGAGCGCCATAAGGGAGCCAATCAAATTTGAAGAGGGGATGAAACCCATACGGATACCAACCAAGGGAAACAGGAAGAAGACAGTCAATTTTCAGTACTCGAAAGGGTCAAGTGGTAGGCCTCGAGGAGAAGTAATGTTCAGTTTTTAGTAAGAAATATCAAATTCAAACAAGGAACGTGGAAATTTAAAGTAAGGGAGATTAATAGAGGGAGATTAAAAGGTAACCAGGGAGATTATTAAATAGAAAGTGAAGTATAAAGAGGGAGATTAAAGGCTAACAAGTGAGATTAAAATAAGGGAGTGAATTAATAAAGTCAGTTAAGGAATAGAAGCAACATATCACCATATTTAATATATATATATATATATATATATATATATATATATATATATATATATATATATTATGATTTTGAAAAAAATATTGTTTAGTGAGATTCTGTCTTAGAATCTCTATTTCGTCCTCACTCTTTGAAGTAGAAAATAATTCAGTGGTTGAGAGCAGAAAGTAGTTATTTTTTTTTGTTGTTTATTGGATATATTTTAAAAAGAAGTATCTTATTGTTGCTGTATGGAAGTTAACGATATTTCGCTATGAAAGCAGCATCGTATTACGTCATTTTATTACGACGATTTGTAGATCTTTGTATATGATATTTCTTATGTATTCGGATATCCGGATGTATGTTTTATATTTCTAAAGGTATTTTTCAGAATTTCGTGTCCAAATCTGCTCCTTTCTCAAATTAATGCTATCCTAAGCCTGAAAAATAAAATTTTGGTAAATCCTTCCTTAGTGAGCCTCTATTTTACGTAATAGAAGGGTCAGGCTGAGCGTTGGTAAGTCATTCATGGCATTGTATTATATACACTGAGATTTAAAAAATTATCCCCTATTTTAGTATCTTTTATATCTGCTGGTCTAACACACGATAAAAATAATGTTTTGAAAGAATTTCTTATAACATTACCATCAATATCCGCGAGTTTTACACTTAGTATTAAAAATAATTATAAAAGTCAGTATAAATACTGACTATATTATTAACGTTTCTCTAGTAGACGTTAGTCAAGGGGTGGTTCCCCTGAATAGCAACCCTTATGCCCATACGGCCTTAAGCACTTCGCAGAGGCTCAACTCAGAATACTGTCATTTGAGCCACTTAAGTCTTCTGTACCGGATTCAGTTCGTCTATTATTTTCTTCACACGTTATTTCCAGTTCAGTTTAGCGTCCAACGTTAAACCTAGGTATTTCACTTCTTCGTTATAAGGGACGATTTGCCCCATTTATTATGTTTTTTTTTGTATTAATTAATTTAACACAATAAAAACCCAAAATCTTAAAATTAGAATTAATTTATTCACTATAATTAAAAACATAATATTTCAAATAACTATTAGGTAACTATCGAAAATATTCATCAAGTAATCGATTGGTAAATAGAGGTGGATTTGTGATTATGTAATTAAATTTGTTGTTTTTTCTTTGATGATTTACCTAATAACGTTTCTACAACTCCTTAAGAACTTCTAGTTCCTGGTAAATTTGTTTCTGCATTTATTATAGTTGTTACTTTGATTACAGGCAGCGTAAGTGGTATTAAATTCTTAATAGTGTAATTTAAATCTAAGTAGTGGTATTACTACATAATAGGCGTATTAAACCTAATGGTATTTAAGCCTTAATGATGTTACAGTGGTTAGTAAATGTTTAATCCTTATCTTAAAGCCCTTAGTTTAAATATAAAAGCATGTTTGAATACAAATAGCAAACGAACTTGTCACTTCCTCCTTACTACGTAATTCGCTCACATTCTAATCAGCACAAATATGTTTACAGTTTATTTAAATTAATCATGGTAAATTGACCAAATAATTCCTTGATTGTAGTAGATATTTTCAAGTATCTCGGCTGAAGAGAAATGATAAGATTCCGAACCGTCAGTTGAAGCTTCAGGAATAAGCAACCTAAAGCTAACCACAGATTAAAATGGCAGTATCATAAACTTTGTCGAGAGAAGAAAATTCAGAAATAAGAGACATGTTTGCCATAAAGGCTCATCCTAACGTATAAATACAGTGAAAACCCGTTTCCCAGACGTTCGTGCTGGACGCTCTTTACAGCCTAGGGAACCAAAATTAAATATTAGTCGAGCATAACAACAAAACCAGTCCAACAGCAAGATACTGCGCCGAATGCTGCACGTATGCAGTTTTGGCTGCATAACTCAGTCGTAAATCAAAGCGGTATGATTGAAAATAAAACTCATTTAGAGAAGTCTGCGTGCAGTAAGAGGCTCTCTTCCTGCAAAACACCGTCACGCGAGCCTAACAATGCGTTTAAATTAACACTCCGCATAAATTTGGTGTCATGCAAATGCATTGCTTCTAATTCAGCCTTTATGTGCTTACGTACATGGGATTATATGGCTTAGCTTCATCTTAAGTTCCGTTCCATACTATGCCAAGTACGGCGAAACTGTAAAGCGAAATGACAGCCTGAAGAAATACAGGAGATGTATAAAACATACTGAAAACATGTTCATAACAATAACCTTTAGTAACGTAATTACAACCCACTCTCCTAAGTCCCTTTTGTCATCCATAGAAAGTTTCTAAGCTTTACTGATATATTTTGAGAGTATAAATAAATTTCGATGGCAATAAATCTATTTTAATGTATTTTTTATTAAAAAAATAAATCAAAAGATCAAAAACAATGGTGATATTAACCGTAAAGGCGATATTTATGGATCAAACGTGGTGGTATCAGATGATTATCTAGTTGATGGTCTTTAAACCTGATCGAATTAATTCAGCATTGATGGTGGTTCAACCCTTGGCGGAAGTATTTAAGCCTTGGTGGGGGTGTTACAGCCTTTGGGGAGATATTTAAGTATTATTGGTGGTATTTGCCATGATGGAAGTATTTAAGACTTTTTTTTAAAAAGTATTTAGTCCTTTTTGAAAGTATTAAAGCCTTGGTGGGGGTGTTACAGCCTTTGGGGAGATATTTAAGTAGTATTGGTGGTGTTTGCCTTGGTGGGAGTATTTAAGTCTTTTTTTTTTAAAGTAGGCCTATTTAGTCCTTTTTGGAAGTATTAAAGCCTTGGTAGTGATTTTTAAGTCCTGGTAGATGTATTTAAACCTTGTTGTAAAGTATTTAATTATTACTGATAGTAGTATTTAGGACTTGATGGAGGTATCTAGGATTTGGTAGAGGTATGTGTAGGTATTTAATCCTTGGTGGGGGTATTTAGGCCTTGGTTGAGGTATATAAGCATTGCTGGAAATATGTGTAGGTATTTAAGTCTTGACAGTATTTATAGCTATTTAGGGCTTGGTGGAGTTATTTCATTATTAATCGTAATATTTAGGGCTTGATAAAAGTATTTAAGCGTTGGTGGAAATATTTGTAGGTATTTAAGCTTGTTGAAGGTATTTATTTATCGATGGCGGTGTTTAAGATTTCACAAAGGTATTTAAGCATAGGTGGAGGTGTGCATAGGTTTATAGTGCTTGTTGAAGATTTTAATTATTTATGTTAGTATTTAAACCTTGCCGAAGTTATTTAAGCCTTGAAGAAAGGTATTTAAGCTTTGGTGGAGGTACGTGTAGGTACTTAGGTGTTGTTTGAGGTATTTAATTATTGATGATGGTATTTAAGCCTTGACGGACGTATCCTTGGTGGACGTATATGTAAATATTTAAGCATTGATGGTGGTATTTAAGACTTAATTGAGGTAATAAAGTCTTTCTGGAGGTACGAGTAATTATTTAGGCTCTATTGGAGGTATGTAATTATTAAGGGTAGTACTCAAGGCATGACGGGCGTATAAAAGCCTTGGTTGAGGTATGTGCAGGTATTTAAGAATTAATGGTGGTATTTAAGTCTTGGTGGAGGTCTATTTATCACTCTCTGAGCTTTACCTTATTAAAAAGTATATGATTAAATCTGTGTTCTGTGAATGTATTGATTTTTCTGTAGTATATTTTGATGTTCTAATTATCTTTAAAAAAATAGTTTTTTTATAATGTTCTGTTATTTTTTTAGCAATTTAATGACTTTCAACTTACTGATTTAAGCTTTTGTTTTCAATACAAATTTAGAGCTCCACCTGTTGCGTACCAGGCACCTATTTTTATACATTGTTATTTAGAGGTAAATTTACTATTTTTTGGTGTGCTTATATTATCTTATTAACGTTATTATAATGTTTTCAAACGTACCAAGATATGTGTACATTTTTAAATACAATTTTAAATATATAAAGCCAAATTTATTTAAAAGAAAAAAATCAACACATGAGGTTAATATGGTATAACTAATAAGAAGACCTTTAATGACGTCAAGTAAGAAACAAGCTTTAAGTCTTATATTTTAAACTTAATAAAACCAGCCAACCACGGGGTGTTTATTTCACTGTGTACTATATATCATAACACCGCCATTGTAGTTCGGGGTGGAATTTAAGTTGTTGAATAAGTTATGTGCGGTCACTGCAATAACCACATAATCTCTGAACACATAATAAATTCTCTGCGCTGGTAATGTGTCAAGATATGTGGCTTACACAATGCTGCAGAAGTAGGTGAAATAATAGAAAATAAAAGCTTTGACCCAGGACCATTCCTTGTGTACTTTTTGTAGCAGACGGAAACCCAAAATGGGACACTATGTTGGAGGTGTTCATTTGTCATCAGAAAGCTGATGTTCACTTGAACCTGAATAGATATCTCTTTATTTGTTCGTTTTATTTTTATTTTTATTTCTCTTTTATTATCTCATTCTTTTAGTTCAATTTTTTCTTTATTTTTCGATTTATTTTTATTTTTTTTCTCTTTGATTTTCTCATTCTTTTAGTTCTATTTTTGTACTAACCTGTCTTTTTTTCTATAACTTTACCATCTTCAATCATATTACTATTCTAATTTTCTACTACTTCCTATTTCCTGAAATATAAATACAACTTACTGTAAAATTTGAAAACTTTTGAAACAAAAGTTATCATGCAATACACACACACACACACACACACACACACACACACACAATCTTATAACGCCAGGTATTTTTATGTTACAGAATACTATGTCATCTTAGTACTGACATAAGCTATCTTATTAACAAGGGAATTGGCTTCCACTTTGGTACATGTTTTTGCATGAACGCATGGAAGAAAAAGGCTGTGTTTCACTTTTACCACTGTTCACTATGCTAGTTAATAATTGTATAACATTAATATTTTTTAAAACACAAATCCTAACTGGATTGAAGCTATATTGCAATGCAGCTATATTGTATTGCAGCTATATTACATTGTAGCACTGTTATATTTTTACATTCGTATATTGCAATTCAGATATATTACAATGGAGCTTTATTGCAATACAGCTTTATTGTAATGCAGCTTTATTGCAATGCAGCTCTGTTGTAATGCAGGTATATTGTATTGCAGCTATATGGTAATGCAGCTATATTGTATTGCAGCTATATTGTAATGCAGTTATATTGTATTGCAGCTATACGAGTATTACATTGTAGCAGTGCTATGATTCAACATATTGCAATTCAGATATAATACAATGCTGCTTTATTGCAATGCAGCTCTGTTGTAATGCAGCTATATTGTATTGCAGCTATACTGTAATTCAGCTATATTGTAATCCAGCTATATTGTATTGCAGCTATATTGTAACGGAGCTATATCGTAATGCAGCTATATTGTATTACAGCTATATGGTAATGCAGCTATATTGTATTGCTGCTATATTATAATGCTGCTATTTTGTATTGCAGCTATATTAAATTGTAGTAGTGTTAAAATTCAATATATTACAATTCAGATATATTACAATGCAGCTTTATTGCAATGCATCTTTATTGCAATGCATATGAATTGCAATGCAGCTCTGTTGTAACGCAACTGTATTGTAATGCAGCTATGGTAAAGCAGCTATATTGTACTGCAGCTAAATTGTAATGCAGCTATATTGTAATGTAAGTTTGTGGTAATGCAGCTATATTGTATTACAGCTACATTTTAATGCAGCTATATAGTATTGCAGCTATATTAAATTGTATTAGTGTTATAATTCAATATATTGCAATTCTGATATATTAGAATGCAGCTTTATTACAATACAGCTTTATTGTAATGCAGCTTTAATGCAATGCAGTTTTGTTATAATGCAGCTATTTTGTATTGCAGCTATATTGTATTGCAGCTATATTGTAATGCAGCTATAGGGTAATGCAGCTATATTCTGTTGCGGCTATATGGTAATGCAGCTACATTTTATTGCTTCTATATTATATTGCAGCTATATTGTATTGCAGCTATATTAAATTGTAGTAGTGTTAAAATTCAATATATTGCAGTTCAGATATATTACAATGCAGCTTTATTGCAATGCATCTTTATTGCAATGCATATGAATTGCAATGCAGCTTTGTTGTAACGCAACTGTATTGTAATGCAGCTATGGTAAAGCAGCTATATTGTACTGCAGCTAAATTGTAATGCAGCTATATTGTAATGTAAGTTTGTGGTAATGCAGCTATATTGTATTACAGCTACATTTTAATGCAGCTATATAGTATTGCAGCTATATTAAATTGTATTAGTGTTATAATTCAATATATTGCAATTCTGATATATTAGAATGTAGCTTTATTACAATACAGCTTTATTGTAATGCAGCTTTAATGCAATGCAGTTTTGTTATAATGCAGCTATTTTGTATTGCAGCTATATTGTATTGCAGCTATATTGTAATGCAGCTATAGGGTAATGCAGCTATATTCTGTTGCGGCTATATGGTAATGCAGCTACATTTTATTGCTTCTATATTATATTGCAGCTATATTGTATTGCAGCTATATTAAATTGTAGTAGTGTTAAAATTCAATATATTGCAGTTCAGATATATAACAATGCAGCTTTATTGCAATGCATCTTTATTGCAATGCATATGAATTGCAATGCAGCTTTGTTGTAACGCAACTGTATTGTAATGCAGCTATGGTAAAGCAGCTATATTGTACTGCAGCTAAATTGTAATGCAGCTATATTGTAATGTAAGTTTGTGGTAATGCAGCTATATTGTATTACAGCTACATTTTAATGCAGCTATATAGTATTGCAGCTATATTAAATTGTATTAGTGTTATAATTCAATATATTGCAATTCTGATATATTAGAATGTAGCTTTATTACAATACAGCTTTATTGTAATGCAGCTTTAATGCAATGCAGTTTTGTTATAATGCAGCTATTTTGTATTGCAGCTATATTGTATTGCAGCTATATTGTAATGCAGCTATATTCTGTTGCGGCTATATGGTAATGCAGCTACATTTTATTGCTTCTATATTATATTGCAGCTATATTAAATTGTAGTAGTGTTAAAATTCAATATATTGCAGTTCAGATATATTACAATGCAGCTTTATTGTAATACAGCTATATTATGTATATAGATGAAATGCTTAAACTTAAATTGAATCGTTTATTTCAGAAACCCGTCAACTGACATTTTTATCAAAAATGAGTTTAATACAGATTATGATTCTTCAAGTATAAATACACATTTTAGTGCAGAAACCCGTCAAATGGTATGACTCTAAGTGGTCCATATGTCAACAACAATATTGAGTTTAGTGCAGAAACCTGTCAAGCGATATCAGTTAACGGGTTTCTGCAGTAAATTTCAGTTTCGTAGTTTGGCAGCACTGGTTTGTAGAAATCTATTTCCACAGCTGACCAGCATTGAGATTATTTTTATTTAGACATGCAGCAACAGTCACATTGTTTTACAACACATATTATTTAGTTATAGATTAGAGTTGGTGTTTTGTATTCTTACTTTATATTTTGTGTTAAATAAATAGTTTCTTTACAAAAATGCATATTGAAAGTTCTGATGATGAACCTGAAGTGAAAAGAAACGTGGTATTACTAAGGAAGTGAAATATAAACGTAATATAATACGAAAATCAAGACTGAGAGGTGAGGGATACACAAACTATAAGGGTTATGTTGTTTCAAGTAAATCTGTTCCTGATAACCTAATATGCAAATGCCCACGGAAATGTTATTTATATATTGATTGTTAACCTCACTTTCCATAAACCACGTTTGTTGACATCTGTCATTATTTTCGATATAACCTCAGAACAGATGGTGTTCTTTACCACAGTTCAGTTTCCACCGCCTACTAGACATTCGTTGCCTGCCAGAATCTAGGCTTCTTTTACTGCAAAGAAATAGTTTTACGATCCAGTTACCAGACGCATTGAGCTTATTCATCTATGTTCTAGGTAGACTAGGTCCACGTAGTTTTCTGATCTAGTTGCTCTCTGCTGGCTTCTTCCTTTGACTAAGTTACTCACTTCTTGCAACAAGGCGCATTAGAATTCAGCAATCTTTTCTAGTCGAGTGCCTTTAGCCGGTTACATCGGGTTCTAACCGCGTTATAATATTACACCGCTTATTGATTATGTTCAGTTAATGTCTTAAATGCGTTCTAACTATAAATTACCGCAGTCAGACTTTAATAAGTCAATTTAACCGCGTTATAAGTTCGAATGCCATTGTATTCGGCAAACCGCGTGGGATTTCATTATACCGCAGACAGTTAACTATTTAACCTCGTGAGTGAAATATCAAGTGTTAATTAAAGATTTTCTATTGTTACGATTGAAGTGATTTTACTTTACATTAATTTTAAACTTCGCAATCTACGGTTCATCACTTCAGGACTTAACCCAGGCCTGGGAATACCACCGCTTCACATACACTGTATAGCTTGGAATGGTGAGTGGCGTAGACTTAACATCACTCATAAACTTGAACTATTTCTTTTAATTAACGTTTAGTGTTTAACTTAAATTCAGTGTCGTTTTTATCATTAAAGCAGCCCTTGCACTGCTTCAACAAAGCATGGTGGCTCCTCCGGACTTTATTAAGTAACCTCATACATTTTTGAACTACCATCTTGATTTCTAGTAATTCACACATTTTCTTTCTTTAGTTTTGCTACCAAAACTATACATTGATATTGGTGTTAAAAATCATATCTGGAAAGCTTTTTATTCTATGAATAACGCTACTGAAATAAGGCGCAGAGTAAAAAATAAATCCAAATCAAGGTAATATTCCTAACTTAGACCTAGATAAAACTCCAACCGCACGAATAAAAAATAAGTCTTCTGTATATAACATAAAAATAAATGGTATTATTACACCAGTTTGCATAAATGTTTTTATGCAAATTCACGGTGTATCACGTGATCGAGTTGCAAGGTTAACCGACCTATTAGCCAAAAACACAACGCCCGTTGATATGAGAGGCAAAAACCGTAGTGGTAATGCGATTGATGGTAATACTTGTCTTGCTGTACATAAACACATCTCTCGATTTGAATTCAGAGAAACTCATTATGGGTCAAATTAAAAACAATATTTAGATGCATCACTAAATATTTAAAAAATTTACGAAATGTTCCAAACTACATTACCCTGAATTAAAGGAAAAAGTCAAGTATAGTTTTTTTTACAAATATTTTAAGGAAAATTTTAACTTATGCTTTGGACGACCACAAGTAGACGTATGTAGCCAGTGTGAAAACATTAAAGCAAAACTCAGAGATCCAGATCTATGTGACAACGTAAAGCGTAGTGTAGCCGCCGAACAAATTGTACACCAACGCAGAGCCAAAAAGTTTTATTAAAAACAAAAAGAAATGGCCCAAAATGAGGACAATGATACGGTAGTTATGTGTATTGATTATACACAGAACTTACCATTACCACACATACCTGTTCAAGAAGTTTTTTACATGCGCCAGATTTGGTTAAATGTATTTTGCATTCATATGAAAGAAAATAAAGCCAACATGTATATACATCATAAAGGTGAAGCGAATAAGTCTCCTGATGAGGTTTGTTCTATGCTTTTGCATTATCTACAAACAGAAGTTTTTCCAAATGGAGTGAAACATCTTGTACTCTTTAGTGACGGCCCATCTGGCCAGAATAAAAATCAATGTGTTGTGAGGTTTCTTATGAATCTGTGTGATAGGAATTTGTTTGAGACTGTAACCCATTATTTTCCGGTCAGGGGGCACTCGTATTGTAGATTGAACGCAAAATAATTTTAGCTATTTTAGTTATTAGTAAATAATTTATTGTTTGCTACCCACTTACTTTAAGATGGAAACTGTTCTTACATATGAAAATTAAACTTGATGCTACCACAAGTTTATTACAAGTACATTCAGGAAGTGATTTATTTTTATTTAAGATACAGAATGTAACACTATCAACATGGTAACGATTTGCAACGGCCAAAATGACTGATGCAAGAAATATGATAGTAGTACAGAATACGTAGCCAGACCAAAGTGCCTGATATTAAAATTATTTTAAATCAATAATATGAAAAATAATAAATATAGACAAAATAAATATAAATAGATTACCTTAGCACTAAATTAGGCAAACTGTAAGTTTTAAAATATATTATAAGCAAACATAACTCTAAATAGACCAAAGTCTAATCCACCGGTATAAATTTAACGGTAAAAGTGTAGTTTGTTGAACCAGGCCAAAGTGCCTAATGTTACTTAAATATGGAGTAAATAAACTACAGAATAGTAAATAATATACTAAGAATAATAATATACAAGAATAATTTAAACATAGAAAGAACAAAATATAATTAGTAAGATATATTAAACAAAACTATAACCTAAAAGAGGTTATCTTGAATGACTGTCGCCAATAGAACGGTATTTATTTAGTTTATGGAACCAAGCCAAAATTCCTAATATTACATAAATATTAACTAAATATAATACAGAATAGTTAATACAAGAGAAAGAAATGTAAGGAAAGTAGCTTAGGTCTAGCTATCGAAAATTGTTGTTATTAAAATGTACTAAAATTAATCATAACCTAAAATTGTATAGCCTAGAAGAAAATTTATTTTACTCGGTTAGAAAACGCGGACAAGATTGTTTATAAGATCTTTCCACACGGGAGAAACAGTTCTGCCATCGTAATGGTATATGTAAAAAAAGAACAGGGAATTAAATAAATTGGAAGAAATATAGACAAATAAAGTATTAAAACGAAAATTAAAAAAATTGAATTTAGACATTGCATTAAAGAAAAGACTTACATAAAAATCGAGAAGAAATAATTAAGCAAATGCAAGCACAATAGGTTCGAGATTATATAGATAAACATGACGGCTTTTATGTCAACGAAGTTCCCATTGGTGGAAATCTAAGATGGAAGTATGACATACAGAGTTTGTACAAGGAAGCGTGCCTTCGTCGAGGTAACGCCTGAACAGGAGCGTCTCCACCGCCGTAAAAAGCAGTCGTGTTTTACCATCAGGCGATGTTAAAGAGAAAAAATGTTGCAATACAACAGTAAATAGTACTTCGATGTGACACGGAAGTGTAATGATATTTGGGTAGATGCCCAAATATCTTAATAACACCATGCTGACCAAGAAAATGAATAAACGCTGGACTTAGAGAATTTCACAGACTCCGTGCATTGTGAATACATTAAAACTTCAAGAAAGAAATAGACTATACCCAAGAGTCAAACAGTTTTTGAAGATATGCCTACTTCACCTTTTTGCAGTACAAGGTTATATAAACAATTTATTATTTTTTTAAATAAATCTTTTTAAAAATATATTAATTTCAAGTCAAAATTAAATAAAAATTGGATAGCCTAAGGCAGATAAATCTCTCTTAGGTTATCTAAATTAACTTATAAATATTCTAAATTAATTTTCCATTCAAACATTTGTCTGAAATGGGAGGTAACGTTTTAAGTTTACATGAAAATTCAGATTTGGCTTTATTCTTGAATAACTGATAGAAATCATTTATTAACATCCCAGATAATTATTAAAATGAGTGAAATTAAATGACGTTTGTATTAAATGTGTAGCCTAGTATAACTAACTAGGCTAACCTAAAAATGGGTAAATGTTACCAAGATTATGATATTGAATTAAATGAATTTTGTATTATAAGGCATAGCCAATTGTAACTAGATTAACTTTAAAATGTTTACATATTAACAAGACTATGAGATTATGTGAAATTTAACTTGGATAAACAAAATTATTTGCAAAATTAATAATAATAATTAAAGTTGGTTAAATGTTAGAGTATATTATGAACTTTTGGCTTTTTGGTATTATTAGAAAAGAATAGGGTATATTTTTATGTATATGTGTGCTAATAATAATAATGTAGACTTAATAAGGCGACATATTCTGCCCTAATAATCTGAAGCCGGATAGACAGGTTAACTGTAATTTCAGGTTAGATAAAAAATAAGAAGATACGGCTTATAAGAGGCTAATTGGTTTGTGTAACCAATTCAGGGGTTGGTTCCCATGAGAGATTTATTCCTTGAGATACAGGTCTCGATCCAGGGTTCGTAGTCAGGGGATAAACCATTACTTTCTTACGGACTAGGAGAAGTCATCGAGATGAGGTGAGTTGAGGAGTAGCCGGAGGTGGTCGAGAGGAAGGCAGAGGAAGGTAAGGTCCGTAAGATTTGAAACTCCAGACGAAATTCAATTAAGTTATTTATATTAACATTTTGTGTGGAACAAGTTAAAAACCAGTATCATACGTATGTTTTAATTGAGATAAACAGAGAAAACTATTGAATAAAATTTTAATAAGAATATTAATAATATCATTAGTTCAAGATTACCGTACAATGCAATTGCAATAACTCACAGATTGACAATAATTTCAGTGAAATTACTTGAATCTGTCCTTTGAGTTCATGATTACAGAAATGTTAGGTTCCCTATTTTTTCCTTTTATTCTGAAATCATACTGCACATAGGCCGATTCCTATATATATTTTTTTTTCATGAAACACTTAGGTTGCGAATGTCTGTTCACATCGGTAGATAGTTGGAAAAGGTATTATTACCTTCAAGCCTTATAGCTGAGTGTTTTCGGCTACGTGCTGTCAACCGAAATAATGCTCTCGCCATTAAAAAAACATTTTTTAATGTACCACTGCTGGTTAGGCCTACAAGTTGGCCTTGTTTTTCTCCTGAAAGACTCTGGATTTTTTCTATTTCAGGAAAGCATAACGGATTTCTAATCCAACTCTCATTAGGATGCGGCATAGGAAATCATTCCCTGAAGTGGTTACTAAACTTGGAAGGTGCTCAAATATATTTTTTTCATTTGGTTTATTAAGTTTTTATCAGAAGACCCTAAAAACTCTTCAAAAGTGGGGAAATTCGTAAAAGAGCCTTTTTATTGACCCTTTTTACCCACAATTGACATTTTTTAACCATGGGACTAACTTTTTCTTCAACTTTGAAAATATCTATGTTGTTACCTTGTAAGTCTAGATTCAAACTTATCAGCTAAGTAAGCAGTTTCTCAAAACAAAGAAAGGTTTTTAAGAAAATCTACGTAATTGGTATGAAGAAGGAAAAACCTGACCTCATCCTTAAATAAAAAAAAAACTTTTTCAATATACTACCTCAAGAGAGCTACCTTACTTAGGTATGAATACGAAGCTGCACAATGTCACTGCCCATTTCTTTGCACAACAAAGAAAACAATCTATACTGCAAAGGTCGAGTCTGAATTTAGTTAATAATTTGAACCACTTCATCGAGAGTTTTCTGCAAAATTTTAGTTAATCTCTTTGCTACTAAAGCCTCGTGATGAATGCGACGATTGGATTCGGCCTCAGTGAACTTGTTAAATAAAAATATTTTAATTTCAGTGACATCTCACGGACCCCTAAGATATTTTCCGCTGACCACCTGTTGAAAACCACTGCTACAAAGAAATGTCGATTTTGTGACATTTCTTTGGAATTTTGTTAAGAATTTCACTCTCTGTTACATCTGTTTTCTAATTCGTGACTAGTTTATTCGCGCACTTATTAAAAGTTTTAATCGCAAAGTATGCACCCTAACGCCACAAGCAGTTACACAGGTTGTAGTCGTTTAGAGCCAATGTTTCTCAGTTTACTTTCAAATCTCTTTAGATGTGCAGTCTAATATTAAAATTTCCTTATAGAAATCAAAATTAAATTTAAATTTAATTTCTTACACAACTGCCAAATTTAAATTATTTTTTTCAAATAAAAGATTGAAAAGAAACTTTATAATTATAATCAATCAGATGGTTTTAACTCCAAACTTCCCCCCTGGGCTAGATTATTTCCGATTCGTATTGTGTGATCCCTTTTCTTTTTTTCTCATTTAAATAAATTTCCGTCGCTTACTTTCCCCAGACCTAAGAAATGATAAAGATTGCACTGGGCATATCCGTATACGCTTGACTGTGGAGCATGAAGCATTGTTTTTATCCATTCACGATACGACACATTGACACATAAATATTACTGTTATTCTTCAGTAGTTTTATTATTATTCTTATAATTTACAATCTCACAATAAAAAAGATTATTCCAAGTTTTACATAGTCGTTTATTTATTTTCATACCAGCCGAATACAACTATGGTGACAATTACTTCACTTTCAAAAGTGCAAACTTTGGGCATACCTTCCGGAGTAAGGCTATAAACATATTACGTTACGTAAGGCTTCCGATTTTCCGAGGAGAAACGAATTTTCCCGAAGATATCTGGAATTTAAACTTGGACTTAAAGCTAACTCTCTTAGTGGCTATGTTTAAAGTATGTAATGTTATATATTGTTTGATAACCTAATTAAATTTTGTGGTGACGTGTGATTTCATACATCTATTGAGAACAATTAAGAAATGATAAGAATGTAATTTTTACTTATACGAGGCTGCATCATATATTGGCTTTTTTAGTTGGAAAATATTCCATTGGCTAAATCAAAGTTTTAAACGATTCTGAATTATATTACGTAAATAATACACGTTGGAAAAATTAGCCATTGGTCTTTTATAATCAAGAAAATAAATTTAATAAAAGAATATTTACGACTGTTAAATTTGCAGAACAATCGATTGTGTTGAAGAACATGTGCGGAAAATAAAAGTGAGTGCGAGTTACACCAATAAAAATATCAGAAATGGTCATTGGCAGATAAAGAATTAAGTTTAGGCTACACCAATAATCACGTAAAGAAAATTCGTGAAACTTTAAAGGATATTATATATTTATAAAATCTATATGTCATACGTTATGGAACACGTATATTTAAAATCTATTTTAAAACTATTAAATAATAATTTTAAAAATATTTATTTTAAATAGTTTATAAAATCTATTTGATACTTCGTATTCACAATCCCAACTCTATCTCATGTATTTGCAGCAGTTTTATTAGGTGCTATGGATCATAAAAGCAATAAAATTTCGCGTACTGGCGCATGAATCACATATGAGACGCTATTACAGCAATCGTTAAAACTTCATTGAGCCAATTATACTTTACAATAGGATATGCATGATGGCTGTTTGCTGAATTCGCCCGTTTTATGTAAAAACTTTGTTGACAAATGTGTCGACAATTGCGCCCGTTTTATGTTCTCTTTGAGCGGTAAATTATTATATCTGTGACTATAACAATGCAATAATAGCGTGGCGTAGGGCTAAATTGATTCTGAAATAATATTTCTCTAGAGCTATTTATCTTGTCTTCTATTTCACTATTTTTACTTCACGTTTATAAAGGGTGATTTTAATGCTACGGTGAAACAATTGTTTTCTTCAGCTGTAGATTTTCATATAAATAGGATTTTATAATTGTGTATAATTGATTCTTGAAAATATTTTTTTTGTAACTTTTTAAAATTAAATGAGATATTTCATAACGAATATTTTCGTGTGACTAATTTTCATCGTAAACATTTATATACAGACCTATGGCACGGCTTATACAGTGTAATTAGAGTTTAAATAAATAGGTTTAACAAAATATAATAGGTATTACAAGCTGTACCCTACCACGCTTTGCTGTTGCACATTGTGGTTGCATGAATGAGAAATAAAGAACAAAACAAAGCATAAGTTCCATGGATGTTTAACTTTGCAATACTTCATAGGCGAAGGCAATACAAAGCTATGTATATGTCATTTTTGATCAAACAGTTGCGTTGCCAGAATAAATATAATAAGAAAAGTTTGTTCAATTCCTCCTGGCGCATGCTAAAAGGTGTTCCCTCCAACTACGTCTTTTAACGTTGGATTAAGAGATCATAAATGCACGCGTTAATTTGGGAATGTTTGATTGGACATATGACTGAAAATAACCGGTGTTTTAATTCTGTTTACGGAGCAAATCCAATTCAAACAAAGCTGACGCAACTTCGGTGGGTGCTGGCATCCTCAAATAACCTCTAATATTTTGCGAATGGTGCAGCTCGATCATGGCATGATCACAGGAAACTACATCGATTAAAGTGAATATTTTATAAATATATTATATTAATTCAAATGGAAAGCAAGTGGATACGTAAGTTTTTGTTAATAATTAATGTAATTGGAAGAAGGTAATGTTTGATATGGAATTATGGTTGTCGGTAGCTAGTATGCCAGTGATCCCCCGCCTGCTCAGATGGAGCAGGTGCTGGTAAACAGGTGACATTTGAAACGCAAGGTATGTTACTGGCGCGTAAAAAACATTAAAGCAATTTTTGGGTTGTACGTTGTGTCAAATTTTGAACTCCATTTTCAGTTTTTAAAATAATTTCTTTTCAAAATAAAAAATTATTATTATTAAAAAAATTTTTTAAAAATACTCTTATTTAACAGTTCTGATAATAATCTGAAGCTTTACCAACGCCCGACTTACCACTCCTAATGGTAAATACCCAAACTATTTCGTGATAGTTGTTCATTTCAAACTTTTATCACCATACACTGTGTTTTTCCCAGACATATGGTAAATGCTACAAATAGATATAAACAACCCTAATCTAACCCTGTTCGTTAAATACCGAATTATAAGATATATATTGATTATGTTTATGAAACCAAGTTGAGAAATATGTAAAGTTTGATGTAAGAATAGAAAATATTTAAGGTTCGCAATTGAAATAAAATAAAAAATACTGAAAAGCAACATTTATTACCATTGGTAAAACCTAGCATCTCATAAACTTTGCTAATAAAAGCCCGAATAAATATCTCTAATTAATAAAATTCCTATATTTACCAAATCATGTTGATAAATCGTAAGATGTATTACTAAAACTTAAAAGTGACCAAAATACGGATTTCTACAGTAACGTAAAGTAGCATGAGAAGTTACAACATTTTCGAGGTGTACCCTTGTTATAATGCAAATATCATCGCGATTCCTAGGTTTGAAACCTTTTGTTTTTATTTTTTGTTATTTCCAAAAGTTTCCCGTTTTTATATATCAGTAAATAATCTCTTACCGACAAATTTGAGGTTAAACCGTCATGATATACAATCTGCAACAAAACAAATCTATTTTAGTACGGATGTATATCATTTGGCGGAGAGGTAACTTTTTGCCGCACATAATTTATGTGCGGTCATTACTCAGTGGCCACATACTTGCACACATTGTAGCTACTGAAATACTGCGGGCGGTGTAGGGATGGGATTTATGTTTTGCGTCACTGTGGGGTAAACAACTGGTATCGTTCCAGATCATGTGGAATAAGGTCGATTCTATTAGCTGATAGTATTTAATGTCAAAAAAGTTGGACACTGTTTAGAAACCTATTCTGCACCATTTTAACTATATAAAAACTGTACTTTCTCCGTATTTGAGAGTAAATAATGTCACATATTCTACAATTATTTTTTACGATTATCGATTATCCGTGTAATAAGGAACGTTTTCTATGGCATTCATAATGAATTGACAGAGGATGTATATATATATATATATATATATATATATATATATATATATATATATATATATATCAGTTTTTAAATCATCCTAAGCCTAGGCTAGATCTACACCAAACATCACATAGACCATCTCGAGAATAAATATAACAATCTCTTCAAACTACCAGTATATTAACTTTTATTCAGCGGGTTAAAAGTCCATAAGGCGCATACGTACATACATACACACAAACATTTATTCTTATAGATATATATAGATCACACAATCCAGTATAACCTTATTATAACGAACCCTATTAAACCCGACATCGTATATAATGGACTTTTTATTTAAAGATAGATTACAAAATCCAATATAACCTTATAATAACGGACCCTATTAAACCAGTCATCTTATATACCGGACGTTTTATTTAAAGATAGATTACACAATCCAGTATAACCTTATTATAACGGACCCTATTAAACTAGACATCGTACATAACGGACGTTTTATTTAAAGATAGATTACAAAATCCAGTATAACCTTATTATAACGGGCCCTATTAAACCAGACATCGTATATAACGGATTTTTATTTAAAGATAGATTACACAATCCAGTATAACCTTATTATAACGGACCCTATTAAACTAGACATCGTACATAACGGACGTTTTATTTAAAGATAGATTACAAAATCCAGTATAACCTTATTATAACGGGCCCTATTAAACCAGACATCGTATATAACGGATTTTTATTTAAAGATAGATTACACAATCCAGTATAACCTTATTATAACGGACCCTATTAAACTAGACATCGTACATAACGGACGTTTTATTTAAAGATAGATTACAAAATCCAGTATAACCTTATTATAACGGGCCCTATTAAACCAGACATAGTATATACCGGACGTTTTATTTAAAGATAGATTACACAATCCAGTATAACCTTATTATAACGGACCCTATTAAACTAGACATCGTACATAACGGACGTTTTATTTAAAGATAGATTACAAAATCCAGTATAACCTTATTATAACAGCCCCTATTAAACCAGACATCGTATATAACGGATTTTTATTTAAAGATAGATTACACAATCCAGTATAACCTTATTATAACGGAACCTATTAAACTAGACATCGTACATAACGGACGTTTTATTTAAAGATAGATTACAAAATAAAGTATAACCTTATTATAACGGGCCCTATTAAACCAGACATCGTATATAACGGATTATTAATTAAAGATAGAATACACAATCCAGTATAACCTTATTATAACGGACCCTATTAAACCAGTCATCTTATATACCGGACGTTTTATTTAAAGATAGATCACACAATCCAGTATAACCTTATTATAACGGACCCTATTAAACTAGACATCGTACATAACGGACGTTTTATTTAAAGATAGATTACACAATCCAGTATAACCTTATTATAACGGACCCTATTAAACTAGACATCGTACATAACGGACGTTTTATTTAAAGATAGATTACAAAATCCAGTATAACCTTATTATAACGGGCCCTATTAAACCAGACATCGTATATAACGGATTTTTATTTAAAGATAGATTACACAATCCAGTATAACCTTATTATAACGGACCCTATTAAACTAGACATCGTACATAACGGACGTTTTATTTAAAGATAGATTACAAAATCCAGTATAACCTTATTATAACGGGCCCTATTAAACCAGACATCGTATATAACGGATTTTTAATTAAAGATAGATTACACAATCCAGTATAACCTTATTATAACGGACCCTATTAAACTAGACATCGTACATAACGGACGTTTTATTTAAAGATAGATTACAAAATCCAGTATAACCTTATTATAACGGGCCCTATTAAACCAGACATCGTATATACCGGACGTTTTATTTAAAGATAGATTACACAATCCAGGATAACCTTATTATAACGGACCCTATTAAACTAGACATCGTACATAACGGACGTTTTATTTAAAGATAGATTACAAAATCCAGTTTAACCTTATTTTTAACGGGCCCTATTAAACCAGACATCGTATATAACGGATTTTTATTTAAAGATAGATTACACAATCCAGTATAACCTTATTATAACGGACCCTATTAAACCAGTCATCTTATATACCGGACGTTTTATTTAAAGATAGATTACACAATCCAGTATAACCTTATTATAACGGACCCTATTAAACTAGACATCGTACATAACGGACGTTTTATTTAAAGATAGATTACAAAATCCAGTTTAACCTTATTTTTAACGGGCCCTATTAAACCAGACATCGTATATAACGGATTTTTATTTAAAGATAGATTACACAATCCAGTATAACCTTATTATAACGGACCCTATTAAACCAGTCATCTTATATACCGGACGTTTTATTTAAAGATAGATCACACAATCCAGTATAACCTCATTCTAACGGACCCTATTAAACCAGTCATCTTATATATCGGACGTTTTATTTGAAGATAGATTACACAATCCAGTATAACTTTATTATAACGGACCCTATTAAACTAGACATCGTACATAACGGACGTTTTATTTAAAGATAGATTACAAAATCCAGTATAACCTTATTATAACGGGCCCTATTAAACCAGACATCGTATATAACGGATTTTTATTTAAAGATAGATTACACAATCCAGTATAACCTTATTATAACGGACCCTATTAAACTAGACATCGTACATAACGGACGTTTTATTTAAAGATAGATTACAAAATCCAGTATAACCTTATTATAACGGGCCCTATTAAACCAGACATCGTATATACCGGACGTTTTATTTAAAGATAGATTACACAATCCAGTATAACCTTATTATAACGGACCCTATTAAACTAGACATCGTACATAACGGACGTTTTATTTAAAGATAGATTACAAAATCCAGTATAACCGTATTATAACGGGCCCTATTAAACCAGACATCGTATATAACGGATTTTTATTTAAAGATAGATTACACAATCCAGTATAACCTTATTATAACGGACCCTATTAAACCAGACATCGTATATACCGGACGTTTTATTTAAAGATAGATTACACAATCCAGGATAACCTTATTATAACGGACCCTATTAAACTAGACATCGTACATAACGGACGTTTTATTTAAAGATAGATTACAAAATCCAGTTTAACCTTATTTTTAACGGGCTCTATTAAACCAGACATCGTATATAACGGATTTTTATTTAAAGATAGATTACACAATCCAGTATAACCTTATTATAACGGACCCTATTAAACCAGTCATCTTATATACCGGACGTTTTATTTAAAGATAGATTACACAATCCAGTATAACCTTATTATAACGGACCCTATTAAACTAGACATCGTACATAACGGACGTTTTATTTAAAGATAGATTACAAAATCCAGTTTAACCTTATTTTTAACGGGCCCTATTAAACCAGACATCGTATATAACGGATTATTAATTAAAGATAGAATACACAATCCAGTATAACCTTATTATAACGGACCCTATTAAACCAGTCATCTTATATACCGGACGTTTTATTTAAAGATAGATCACACAATCCAGTATAACCTTATTATAACGGACCCTATTAAACTAGACATCGTACATAACGGACGTTTTATTTAAAGATAGATTACACAATCCAGTATAACCTTATTATAACGGACCCTATTAAACTAGACATCGTACATAACGGACGTTTTATTTAAAGATAGATTACAAAATCCAGTATAACCTTATTATAACGGGCCCTATTAAACCAGACATCGTATATAACGGATTTTTATTTAAAGATAGATTACACAATCCAGTATAACCTTATTATAACGGACCCTATTAAACTAGACATCGTACATAACGGACGTTTTATTTAAAGATAGATTACAAAATCCAGTATAACCTTATTATAACGGGCCCTATTAAACCAGACATCGTATATAACGGATTTTTAATTAAAGATAGATTACACAATCCAGTATAACCTTATTATAACGGACCCTATTAAACTAGACATCGTACATAACGGACGTTTTATTTAAAGATAGATTACAAAATCCAGTATAACCTTATTATAACGGGCCCTATTAAACCAGACATCGTATATACCGGACGTTTTATTTAAAGATAGATTACACAATCCAGGATAACCTTATTATAACGGACCCTATTAAACTAGACATCGTACATAACGGACGTTTTATTTAAAGATAGATTACAAAATCCAGTTTAACCTTATTTTTAACGGGCCCTATTAAACCAGACATCGTATATAACGGATTTTTATTTAAAGATAGATTACACAATCCAGTATAACCTTATTATAACGGACCCTATTAAACCAGTCATCT
This sequence comes from Prosapia bicincta, assembly GCA_036971475.1. NCBI lineage: Eukaryota > Metazoa > Arthropoda > Insecta > Hemiptera > Cercopidae > Prosapia > Prosapia bicincta. Next base: position 284,686,934 of record JBAIZL010000001.1, read on the forward strand.
TATATACCGGACGTTTTATTTAAAGATAGATTACACAATCCAGTATAACCTTATTATAACGGACCCTATTAAACTAGACATCGTACATAACGGACGTTTTATTTAAAGATAGATTACAAAATCCAGTTTAACCTTATTTTTAACGGGCCCTATTAAACCAGACATCGTATATAACGGATTTTTATTTAAAGATAGATTACACAATCCAGTATAACCTTATTATAACGGACCCTATTAAACCAGTCATCTTATATACCGGACGTTTTATTTAAAGATAGATCACACAATCCAGTATAACCTCATTCTAACGGACCCTATTAAACCAGTCATCTTATATATCGGACGTTTTATTTGAAGATAGATTACACAATCCAGTATAACTTTATTATAACGGACCCTATTAAACTAGACATCGTACATAACGGACGTTTTATTTAAAGATAGATTACAAAATCCAGTATAACCTTATTATAACGGGCCCTATTAAACCAGACATCGTATATAACGGATTTTTATTTAAAGATAGATTACACAATCCAGTATAACCTTATTATAACGGACCCTATTAAACTAGACATCGTACATAACGGACGTTTTATTTAAAGATAGATTACAAAATCCAGTATAACCTTATTATAACGGGCCCTATTAAACCAGACATCGTATATACCGGACGTTTTATTTAAAGATAGATTACACAATCCAGTATAACCTTATTATAACGGACCCTATTAAACTAGACATCGTACATAACGGACGTTTTATTTAAAGATAGATTACAAAATCCAGTATAACCGTATTATAACGGGCCCTATTAAACCAGACATCGTATATAACGGATTTTTATTTAAAGATAGATTACACAATCCAGTATAACCTTATTATAACGGACCCTATTAAACCAGACATCGTATATACCGGACGTTTTATTTAAAGATAGATTACACAATCCAGGATAACCTTATTATAACGGACCCTATTAAACTAGACATCGTACATAACGGACGTTTTATTTAAAGATAGATTACAAAATCCAGTTTAACCTTATTTTTAACGGGCCCTATTAAACCAGACATCGTATATAACGGATTTTTATTTAAAGATAGATTACACAATCCAGTATAACCTTATTATAACGGACCCTATTAAACCAGTCATCTTATATACCGGACGTTTTATTTAAAGATAGATTACACAATCCAGTATAACCTTATTATAACGGACCCTATTAAACTAGACATCGTACATAACGGACGTTTTATTTAAAGATAGATTACAAAATCCAGTTTAACCTTATTTTTAACGGGCCCTATTAAACCAGACATCGTATATAACGGATTTTTATTTAAAGATAGATTACACAATCCAGTATAACCTTATTATAACGGACCCTATTAAACCAGTCATCTTATATACCGGACGTTTTATTTAAAGATAGATCACACAATCCAGTATAACCTCATTCTAACGGACCCTATTAAACCAGTCATCTTATATATCGGACGTTTTATTTGAAGATAGATTACACAATCCAGTATAACTTTATTATAACGGACCCTATTAAACTAGACATCGTACATAACGGACGTTTTATTTAAAGATAGATTACAAAATCCAGTATAACCTTATTATAACGGGCCCTATTAAACCAGACATCGTATATAACGGATTTTTATTTAAAGATAGATTACACAATCCAGTATAACCTTATTATAACGGACCCTATTAAACTAGACATCGTACATAACGGACGTTTTATTTAAAGATAGATTACAAAATCCAGTATAACCTTATTATAACGGGCCCTATTAAACCAGACATCGTATATACCGGACGTTTTATTTAAAGATAGATTACACAATCCAGTATAACCTTATTATAACGGACCCTATTAAACTAGACATCGTACATAACGGACGTTTTATTTAAAGATAGATTACAAAATCCAGTATAACCGTATTATAACGGGCCCTATTAAACCAGACATCGTATATAACGGATTTTTATTTAAAGATAGATTACACAATCCAGTATAACCTTATTATAACGGACCCTATTAAACTAGACATCGTACATAACGGACGTTTTATTTAAAGATAGATTACAAAATCCAGTATAACCTTATTATAACGGGCCCTATTAAACCAGACATCGTATATAACGGATTTTTATTTAAAGATAGATTACACAATCCAGTATAACCTTATTATAACGGACCCTATTAAACTAGACATCGTACATAACGGACGTTTTATTTAAAGATAGATTACAAAATCCAGTATAACCTTATTATAACGGACCCTATTAAACCAGACATCGTATATACCGGACGTTTTATTTAAAGATAGATTACACAATCCAGGATAACCTTATTATAACGGACCCTATTAAACTAGACATCGTACATAACGGACGTTTTATTTAAAGATAGATTACAAAATCCAGTTTAACCTTATTTTTAACGGGCCCTATTAAACCAGACATCGTATATAACGGATTTTTATTTAAAGATAGATTACACAATCCAGTATAACCTTATTATAACGGACCCTATTAAACCAGTCATCTTATATACCGGACGTTTTATTTAAAGATAGATTACACAATCCAGTATAACCTTATTATAACGGACCCTATTAAACTAGACATCGTACATAACGGACGTTTTATTTAAAGATAGATTACAAAATCCAGTTTAACCTTATTTTTAACGGGCCCTATTAAACCAGACATCGTATATAACGGATTTTTATTTAAAGATAGATTACACAATCCAGTATAACCTTATTATAACGGACCCTATTAAACCAGTCATCTTATATACCGGACGTTTTATTTAAAGATAGATCACACAATCCAGTATAACCTCATTCTAACGGACCCTATTAAACCAGTCATCTTATATATCGGACGTTTTATTTGAAGATAGATTACACAATCCAGTATAACTTTATTATAACGGACCCTATTAAACTAGACATCGTACATAACGGACGTTTTATTTAAAGATAGATTACAAAATCCAGTATAACCTTATTATAACGGGCCCTATTAAACCAGACATCGTATATAACGGATTTTTATTTAAAGATAGATTACACAATCCAGTATAACCTTATTATAACGGACCCTATTAAACTAGACATCGTACATAACGGACGTTTTATTTAAAGATAGATTACAAAATCCAGTATAACCTTATTATAACGGGCCCTATTAAACCAGACATCGTATATACCGGACGTTTTATTTAAAGATAGATTACACAATCCAGTATAACCTTATTATAACGGACCCTATTAAACTAGACATCGTACATAACGGACGTTTTATTTAAAGATAGATTACAAAATCCAGTATAACCGTATTATAACGGGCCCTATTAAACCAGACATCGTATATAACGGATTTTTATTTAAAGATAGATTACACAATCCAGTATAACCTTATTATAACGGACCCTATTAAACTAGACATCGTACATAACGGACGTTTTATTTAAAGATAGATTACAAAATCCAGTATAACCTTATTATAACGGGCCCTATTAAACCAGACATCGTATATAACGGATTTTTATTTAAAGATAGATTATACAATCCAGTATAACCTTATTATAACGGACCCTATTAAACTAGACATCGTACATAACGGACGTTTTATTTAAAGATAGATTACAAAATCCAGTATAACCTTATTATAACGGGCCCTATTAAACTAGACATCGTATATACCGGACGTTTTATTTAAAGATAGATTACACAATCCAGTATAACCTTATTATAACGGACCCTATTAAACTAGACATCGTACATAACGGACGTTTTATTTAAAGATAGATTACAAAATCCAGTTTAACCTTATTTTTAACGGGCCCTATTAAACCAGACATCGTATATAACGGATTTTTATTTAAAGATAGATTACACAATCCAGTATAACCTTATTATAACGGACCCTATTAAACTAGACATCGTACATAACGGACGTTTTATTTAAAGATAAATTACAAAATCCAGTATAACCTTATTATAACGGGCCCTATTAAACCAGACATCGTATATAACGGATTTTTATTTAAAGATAGATTACACAATCCAGTATAACCTTATTATAACGGACCCTATTAAACTAGACATCGTACATAACGGACGTTTTATTTAAAGATAGATTACAAAATCCAGTATAACCTTATTATAACGGGCCCTATTAAACCAGACATCGTATATACCGGACGTTTTATTTAAAGATAGATTACACAATCCAGTATAACCTTATTATAACGGACCCTATTAAACTAGACATCGTACATAACGGACGTTTTATTTAAAGATAGATTACAAAATCCAATTTAACCTTATTTTTAACGGGCCCTATTAAACCAGACATCGTATATAACGGATTTTTATTTAAAGATAGATTACACAATCCAGTATAACCTTATTATAACGGACCCTATTAAACCAGTCATCTTATATACCGGACGTTTTATTTAAAGATAGATCACACAATCCAGTATAACCTCATTCTAACGGACCCTATTAAACCAGTCATCTTATATATCGGACGTTTTATTTGAAGATAGATTACACAATCCAGTATAACCTTATTATAACGAACCCTATTAAACTAGACATCGTACATAACGGACGTTTTATTTAAAGATAGATTACAAAATCCAGTATAACCTTATTATAACGGGCCCTATTAAACCAGACATCGTATATAACGGATTTTTATTTAAAGATAGATTACACAATCCAGTTTAACCTTATTATAACGGACCCTATTAAACTAGACATCGTACATAACGGACGTTTTATTTAAAAATAGATTACAAAATCCAGTATAACCTTATTATAACGAGCCCTATTAAACCAGACATCGTATATAACGGATTTTTATTTAAAGATAGATTACACAATCCAGTATAACCTTATTATAACGGACCCTATTAAACTAGACATCGTACATAACGGACGTTTTATTTAAAGATAGATTACAAAATCCAGTATAACCTTATTATAACGGGCCCTATTAAACCAGACATCGTATATAACGGATTTTTATTTAAAGATAGATTACACAATCCAGTATAACCTTATTATAACGGACCCTATTAAACTAGACATCGTACATAACGGACGTTTTATTTAAAGATAGATTACAAAATCCAGTATAACCTTATTATAACGGGCCCTATTAAACCAGACATCGTATTTACCGGACGTTTTATTTAAAGATAGATTACACAATCCAGTATAACCTTATTATAACGGACCCTATTAAACTAGACATCGTACATAACGGACGTTTTATTTAAAGATAGATTACAAAATCCAGTATAACCTTATTATAACGGGCCCTATTAAACCAGACATCGTATATAACGGATTTTTATTTAAAGATAGATTACACAATCCAGTATAACCTTATTATAACGGACCCTATTAAACCAGTCATCTTATATACCGGACGTTTTATTTAAAGATAGATCACACAATCCAGTATAACCTCATTCTAACGGACCCTATTAAACCTGTCATCTTATATAGCGGACGTTTTATTTGAAGATAGATTACACAATCCAGTATAACCTTATTATAACGGACCCTATTAAACTAGACATCGTACATAACGGACGTTTTATTTAAAGATAGATTACAAAATCCAGTATAACCTTATTATAACGGGCCCTATTAAACCAGACATCGTATATAACGGATTTTTATTTAAAGATAGATTTCACAATCCAGTATAACCTTATTATAACGGACCCTATTAAACTAGACATCGTACATAACGGACGTTTTATTTAAAGATAGATTACAAAATCCAGTATAACCTTATTATAACGGGCCCTATTAAACCAGACATCGTGTATAACGGATTTTTATTTAAAGATAGATTACACAATCCAGTATAACCTTATTATAACGGAACCTATTAAACTAGACATCGTACATAACGGACGTTTTATTTAAAGATAGATTACAAAATCCAGTATAACCTTATTATAACGGGCCCTATTAAACCAGACATCGTATATAACGGATTATTAATTAAAGATAGAATACACAATCCAGTATAACCTTATTATAACGGACCCTATTAAACCAGTCATCTTATATACCGGACGTTTTATTTAAAGATATATCACACAATCCAGTATAACCTCATTCTAACGGACCCTATTAAACCAGTCATCTTATATACCGGACGTTTTATTTAAGGATAGATTACACAATCCAGTATAACCTTATTATAACGGACCCTATTAAACTAGACATCGTACATAACGGACGTTTTATTTAAAGATAGATTACAAAATCCAGTATAACCTTATTATAACGGGCCCTATTAAACCAGACATCGTATATAACGGATTTTTATTTAAAGATAGATTACACAATCCAGTATAACCTTATTATAACGGACCCTATTAAACTAGACATCGTACATAACGGACGTTTTATTTAAAGATAGATTACAAAATCCAGTATAACCTTATTATAACGGGCCCTATTAAACCAGACATCGTATATAACGGATTTTTATTTAAAGATAGATTACACAATCCAGTATAACCTTATTATAACGGACCCTATTAAACTAGACATCGTACATAACGGACGTTTTATTTAAAGATAGATTACAAAATCCAGTATAACCTTATTATAACGGGCCCTATTAAACCAGACATCGTATATAACGGATTATTATTTAAAGATAGATTACACAATCCAGTATAACTTTATTATAACGGACCCTATTAAACTAGACATCGTACATAACGGACGTTTTATTTAAAGATAGATTACAAAATCCAGTATAACCTTATTATAACGGGCCCTATTAAACCAGACATCGTATATAACGGATTTTTATTTAAAGATAGATTACACAATCCAGTATAACCTTATTATAACGGACCCTATTAAACTAGACATCGTACATAACGGACGTTTTATTTAAAGATAGATTACAAAATCCAGTATAACCTTATTATAACGGGCCCTATTAAACCAGACATCGTATATAACGGATTTTTATTTAAAGATAGATTACACAATCCAGTATAACCTTATTATAACGGACCCTATTAAACTAGACATCGTACATAACGGACGTTTTATTTAAAGATAGATTACAAAATCCAATATAACCTTATAATAACGGACCCTATTAAACCAGACACCGTATATAACGGATTTTTATTTAAAGATAGATTACACAATCCAGTATAACCTTATAATAACGGACCCTATTAAACCAGTCATCGTATATAACGGATTTTTATTTAAAGATAGATTACACAATCCAGTATAACCTTATTATAACGGACCCTATTAAACTAGACATCGTACATAACGGACGTTTTATTTAAAGATAGATTACAAAATCCAATATAACCTTATAATAACGGACCCTATTAAACCAGACATCGTATATAACGGATTTTTATTTAAAGATAGATTACACAATCCTGTATAACCTTATAATAACGGACCCTATTAAACCAGACATCGTACATAACGGACGTTTTATTTAAAGATAGATTACAAAATCCAATATAACCTTATAATAACGGACCCTATTAAACCAGACATCGTATATAACGGATTTTTATTTAAAGATAGATTACACAATCCAGTATAACCTTATAATAACGGACCCTATTAAACCAGACATCGTGCATAACGGACGTTTTATTTAAAGATAGATTACAAAATCCAATATAACCTTATAATAACGGACCCTATTAAACCAGACATCGTACATAACGGACGTTTTATTTAAAGATAGATTACAAAATCCAATATAACCTTATAATAACGGACCCTATTAAACCAGACATCGTATATAACGGATTTTTATTTAAAGATAGATTACACAATCCAGTATAAACTCATAGTAACGGACTCTATCACACCAGATATCGAATATAACGGACTGTGTTATGAAAACAGATAACTGAAGCCAGTATAACCTTATTATAACAGGTTTTAATAAACCAGAAACTGCATATAACCTACATGCTTTCGAAGATAGTCACATAACAGGCGTCGCACAGGACCTCTTACCTAAAGAAGTTCCTGCCACTGTTTTTAATGTTTTTGCTAATAAGACACACACAAAAACAGCAATTACATTATACAACCTAATACCAGCGGAAACAGTTTTACATCAATACTGATGTTATACAGCTATGATGCTGATTTCACAGATCAAAATGATGCTGTGAAAATGTAGATAGTTTTTCGTTATATTGTAGTTGGTTTTCATGAAATTGTAGATAGTTTTCCGTGATATTTTAATTGTTTTTCGTGTAATTATAGATGTTTTTCCAAGAAATTGTAGATGATTTTCTGTGAAATTATAGTTGGGATTTTCGGGACATTTCTTTGAAATTATAGTTGGTTTCACGCGGTATTGTAGACTGTTAAATTGTAGATGGTTTTCTGTGGAATTGCAGATGCTTGTTATTTGAAATTGTAGATGTTTTATCGTAAATTTTAAATTGTTTTCCGTGAAATTGTTGATAGTTTTTCGTTAAATTGTAGATGGTTTTCTTTAAATTGTCGATAGCTTTCCGTGTAATTGTAGATGGTTTTCGTGATATTGTAGATGATCTTCCGTGAAATTAAAGTTGGTTTTTTAGGAAAATTGTTTTTTGTGAAATTGTAATTGGTTTTACGTGGTATTGTAGACAGTTATCCGTGAAATTGTAGATGGTTTTCTATGGAATTGTTGATGTTTTTTATATGAAATCGTAGATGTTTTTTCGTTAAATCGCAGGACTATTTTCCGTAAAACTGTAGATGGTTTTTTTTTAAATTGTAGATAGCTTCATAAAATTGTAGATAATCTTCCTTGAAATTATAGTTGGGGTTTTCGGGAAACTTAGGATGGTTCTGTTAAAATTGTAGCTGGTATCACGTAGTATTGTTGATAGTTATCCGTGAAATTGTAGATAGTTATCCGTGAAATTGTAGATAGTTTTCTGCGGAATTGTAGATGTTTTTTGTTAAATTGTAGATTGTTTATCGTGAATTTGAAGATGGTTTTTCTTGTAATTGTGGATGGTTTCCATTAAACTTTAGATAGTTTTCCGAGAAATTTTAGATCGCTTTCACGACATTTTAAATGGGTTTTCATGAAAATTTAAATGGTTTTCGTGAAATTGTAGATGGTTTTCTGTGAAATTGTAAAGGATTTCCGTAAAGTTGTAGATGATTTTTCGGGAAATTAGTAATAAAAACGAGTTTAAACGACCTAATGTACAGTACTCAAAGGCTCCAGTTGGCGCCTGAAGCAGCGTTCTATTGATTAATCGGCTTCAGGAAGTCGACCTAATTGTTTTATTCGAGTTAAACGATTTAAATAAATAATTACCATATATTTTTTAGTTTATCATCCATTTCATAGTAAAAATAACTGACACACGTACAATGAAACTGGCTTACAATATTGGTCTCACTAGGTTCATGTCCACAGTAGGGCCTAATTTCTCCTGAAAATTAATTTCATGAAAACCTCATATAGCTAAAACACTTTTATAATTAAATTTGTAATTTCTAAAATAATTTTAGAATACTACATAATTGATTACTTTCTCTACGTGCGTTCATTTCTGAGCTGCAGTTCCGCTTCGCTTCCAAAGATAGCGTTGGCGTCTCCGGAATTTCCAGTTGAAACATCGGAATTGCGAAGAAAGATTCGTTGCGATCAAGTATGGCCTTATAATTACACGAGAATAAATATTTGGAGGAAAATAATTATGACACGCATTAGATCTAAATATGTAAAATGAATTAAAGTCTTTCAAGACGACGCTCCGTAATGTTTTGCTTTCATTTATTTGGATTAATTGATTGTAATTTTCGATAATTGTTCACTCCAAGTAGTCAACCAAATTGTAAAAATTATTATAGACCTTGTTTAAGAAAAGATGATCCTATGATTGCTAAATATTTTTTAATGAATAGAAATAAAGATTAGAGTTCAAATTGTAGCATTTATTACTTTTTTTTCTTTTAAATTCATAGAAAATTACACTACATTTTTATTAGATGAAAAATGTAAACATTATTTCCATATTGTTACACTAAATACCATTATATCGCCACAATATATATATATATATATATATATATATATATATATATATATATATATATATATATATATATATTTAATAAATTAAAAATATTTCAAAAACAAGAATATTTTTAATGAATATATTTATTCAAAGCTTTTCGCCGATAAGATAGTACCAGCATCTTCAGGAAAATAATTATCTAATCTCATATTATATCTTCAGATTAGATAATTATTTTCCTGAAGATGTTGGTACTATCTTATCGGCGAAAAGCTTTGAATAAATATATTCATTAAAAGCATTCTTGTTTTTGAAATATTTTAAATTTATTAACTATATTACAAGAAAACATATCAAAATATTTAATATATATATATATATATAATGGTGTTCCACCTAAAATTTTAATCTACTTCTATTGTTCTTCGTTAAGATGTCTAAATGTTCCTGCTACTGCATATATCCTATGTTAACTAAAACGGAATAATATCACATATACTGGTTCAACAACATATCTTGTTAAGTTAGGTTAGGTTATAATTCACCTTAAAATCTAATGCTGCCTGGAGAATGTTATAAATTGGCCAACGTTACGGCGAAATAAAATTCTCATAAATAATATTAAAATCAAGGTATTTTAATAGACTTTCAAGAATTCGGATGCAAACTCGATTCGAAAGAATAATTCCTAAGTGTATGAACTAATCTCAAGTTTGTTGAACTCCTCGATTTAACCGATGGTTTGATTCGAATACACTTCATAACACTTAATCATAAACTGTGTAACAATATTGCGTTGTTATGGAAAGCCACGGCCAGAAATTAACAGCCTACTGTTAACGTTTTTCAAAATATAAAAAAGGCTTGTTTGAAATACGAAAATATTTCTTAATATTGTTAAATAAAAGTGGTTGACTTGTGAGTCAGGTACAACTATTTATTTATACAGACAAAGTTTCAATAACCAGCACGTCATAGTTTTCAGGCCTACAATACATAAGTACACATTAAAAATAACAAAGAAAAAAATACTAATTCACAAATAGCCACAGCACAATGAAATTACAATAATTATAAAACAGTACATATACCAATAAAATGGGTAACTTCAGAAAGAAATTCATTGTGCTCTGTTTGTTAGTGTACTAGTGTTATTTTTGTTGATATTTTTAATTGTGTACTTATGTATTGTATGCATGAAGTCGATAACGTACTCGTTAATGATACGTTGCCTGTGTAGATAAATCGTTTTACCTGACTTACAAGTGACCTTATTTATTTAACAATAATCTCTGCGACTGTAAACATAATTAATTTCTTATTATTTTTAAAAAAATAAAATTATGTGCCTGATTATTGTTTCGGGTGCAATTTAAAACAATATAATACAATTATGGTGTAAAAACGTAAAATAATGGAATGAAGGCAAACAGTAATGGCCTCATCTTCGTATGATATAAGCCCAGATTGATAGAATAATCTTATTTCTAAATTTTAGCCCTGTAACTCCGGAATGGGATGTATTCAAAAACGTTTTAAATTTTTTTTCATTTTTACTCAAATAAAATGCATGAAACAATTCATAGACTTTGGTGAATGTCTTGAAAAAATAGTCGTCTTATTTAAATAGCTTAAATAACACAAATTATATCGCGTGATTTTCAATGATTTTATTTATTGTTTGATTGTAAAGCGTTGTGCATGTTAAATATTTTGGATGTAATGGATTTAAGTGCCTGTATCAGAACCTGTATATTTCTCAAACCGTACAAAGTAGGTAGTAAAGTATGTGATACTTTGTTAATGATATCAAAAACTTTACGGTGAATGTCTAGAATGTAAACCTCGATACATTTTTATGTATCATTTCAAAATCTCTTATGTATACTTCTTAACGATATTTGGCATCTCATAATATTGATAGATTCTAAGGTGAAACCAGCAGATTGAAATAACCTGAAGGGCGAGCGTGAGCTTCGTTAATTAATACCACAAGTTAAATAAAATATTTTTTATATATTTAAACAAGTGGTTATTGTCACCTTCTTCTACTGATTGATTTTGTTTTGGGGTTTAAAACATATTTTTAACTAAATGTTTCTGAATTTTAAATGAAAATGATTCATGTATAATTTTATTTTGAAAACGAAATTATGCTATTCTGAATTTACAATCTATCTTGGAATTTTCTCAATAAAATATACATGAATACACACACACACACACACACACACACACACACACACACACACACACACACACACACACACACACACACACACACACACACACACACACACACACACACAAACACATACACACACAACACACACTGTAACGGGTTGAAATGTCCCGTCACAATTCAATAAAAAATTAAAATAGTCGCAATTTATAAAATATAATTTAAATAAAATTTTCAAGCCATGAATATTGATCATTAAGCCTATAATTCTAAAATAAATTGTAATTGTACAAAAATCATGACTTCGGGAGTGTTTTGTGTGCTACGTAAAAATCAGGTTTCTACAATATTTTAAATAAACAGTTAAGACAAGAAAAAACGGCAAAATCGAAGTCAGACAAGCAAATCGAGGGTGGGGAAATAGAGACGATAAATGTCGCTGAGCGTTTAGGTGCTCTCTCGTAATTAGGCCATTGACTAGAAAGGTCATAGTTTCTGTTAAATTAGCAAAATTACCAAAACTGATTTCTAGAGCATAAACTCGAGGCCGTGGAGTGCGGGAATAATGTAGTATGTCTTAATTTATATCTAGTGAAAACTAGACATCGAAATATGAAAAATCATATTTCTAGTCAAATTTAGAACAAGTCACAATTTGGGCAAGTCATAATTTCTATACAAATTTAGTAATTAACTAAAATTTGATCTTGAAATACGTTCCAAAGATTCAAAGATTCAAATAAATGCTTTAAATGTGTAAAACTATAAATAATGGCTTTATTTCCTTGAAAATTAAATTAAAAAATTGGAAATTACAAAATTATTTAGTTATAAAAATCGTTATGTAAAAATGTTCAAATGTTTGCAAATAGAGAAATAGTAAAGTATATGGAAAAAGATAGAAAGAAGATTAGGCATATTTATAAAATAAATTCATTCATAATATCTAAGGAAATGCAGTAAAGTTTGTTACAACCAGTAGTTAAATAAATTGGGAAAAAATATTTATCAATATTTAACTTGTAGAAAAATATAAATAATTTCCCAACCAGAAATTATTAAACAAAATCAATCACAAATTATTTAGTACTTTCTGAATGAGTCATAAAATTTGAAATTTAGTTGTAATTAAAATATTTCAAATTATATATATATATATATATATATATATATATATATATATATATACATATATATATATATATATATATATATATATATATATATATATATAAATTCATAAGCTTGTAAATCAATGATTTCTGTGGTAGTAGAATTAGTAACAAATTTGGTTTAAATAATACAATATGTAAATTTATTGAATGTCATTTAACTGCTGGCACAAAATAAAATCATAAATTAAATTTGAAATTTATAATAATTGAAATAAACTTAGCCAACCTCAATGCAATAAATATCAAAGTAATTTTAGTTTATTTAAGGAAAATTTAATTTATGTTTTGTTAGCTAAGGACTTTAAGGTAGTACCATTTGAAAATATATATTCAATTTATTTCAGTTACAAATTTCTTTATTATTTAATTCAGTTTCCAACAACAGCCAAAAGAGTAATTTTTATTGAATTAATCCTGTGTACAAAAATAATAAATTTAATTATTTCCCAACTAGTAAATTATAATAGTAAATTAATAAAATCAATACAATTATTAAAATCCAGCCTATTAGGGTCAGCCATATTTATTTAGTATTAAATAGCTAGAAACAATGTGCAACCTAAAGATAATCGAGCAACCCACCCAGAGAAATGAATTAAATTAAATTATAAATTATTAGCTAGCTCAAGGACTAGTTGGTTTTGCTTTAAAGCCTAGGAGTTGATACTCACTGGCAGGTTTTACCATATGAAACTTAGGACCTCTTTTAGGAGGACATGGTAAGACTCTATCTTGCACGGACCTCACTAAAGCAGGAGCATGGTGGACAGATGTCTTCAAAGCATGGTAAGGCAAATTTATTATGTGATAACTTTTATGTGTTTTCAGCTGACATAAATTAGACCATATGACAGATCACTGACCTTACCGTGACTTTAAATACACTTTATAGACAACGTTCCCAGGGTATACTTATTAGATGGGATTTTAAATACTTGCTCATGTAACTGGGTGAAAGGCAACTTTCGACAGGTTGAAGGTTGGCGGGGTGAAGCACCGTTGCAACACACACACACACACACACACACACACACACACACACACACACACACACACACACACACACACACACACACACACAAACACACACACACACATACACACACACACACACACACACACACACACAAACACACACACACACACATACACACACACACACACACACACACACACACACACACACACACACACACACACACACATATATATATATATATATATATATATATATATATATATATATATATACATTATTTACGAAGTGAAAAATTGTAAATAATTTGTTTTCACAAATCGTTTGAAACAAATATTTGTCACTATCTTTCCAAATTTTTCCCACCCCGAAAAATTGCAAAACGCAAGTAGATGCGCAAGTAGTAAAAAAATTATTGTTACACTTTGGTGTAACCACACCTTTCGTTAACTAAAGGTTGATAAATTGTTAACTTACTCTTGGAGGAAACGTTTTCGTCTTACTACTTGTTCAGCTTCGTATTTTTGCCACTAGGGTATCTGCAGTTATGCTTCTTTGGTATGTGCTCGAAGAGTATGTGTGATCTGTGTCATGTTTGTTCATTTAGGCTGTCATTTATGGCATCTAAGTGGCATCCTAAATGAACAAACACGACACAGATCATATCACTACTCGATCACATCACTTATAACTTTCAAAAATTGGTACCAAAGAAACACAACTGCAGCAAAGGGGCAAAAATACGATTCTGAAGAAGTCGTAAGACGAAAACGTTTCCTCCAAGTGTAAGTTAACAATTTATAAACCTTTAGTTAACAAAAAGTCTGGTCGCAAGAAATATCAAATTACAATAAGTCACTAACAACCAGCTCGCATGAACAGCAATAATATTTCGATATTAAAAAGTAAATAAAACAATCGCTCTTAAAATATCTTATTTGGCGTTGACAAGAAGAAAGAACACTGCTCTTAACCTTATTTGCTTCTATTGTAGGGAAGTATTTCTTACACAAAAACTTTTCCTTTAAAGCAGAAACTCTCCTTCCGACTTCCTTAGAAAACAACGCCCCTATTTTATGTAACACTTCCGGTCAATTGTTCCACAACTTCTGGCTTTAGAGATAGAATATGTTTCGAGAGTAACGTCCAAGATCTCTCAAAAACAAATCGTTATTTACAGCGTGTTTGTATCTAGGATCAAATAACCAGGGGTTGTATCCAGGACTTTAAGAGGGATAGCGAACAACTTATCCACTTGTTGCGGAAGAAGACTTGTTCCATTAGGCCATATTAAAACAGACGCTGTATGCTCTAGAATAAGTGTCTGGTTATTGCCCGAAATACCGACAGCAACTCAGCCAAATTTAAAAATAAAAATAATTTTACCTCTAACCAAAACCTTTGAAAATTCACGTTGTTCTAACGTTTCATCAAATCAGGCACAAGCACTCAAAAACAAGTGATATAACCAAAAATATTTGAAGTAATTTCTACTAATGTAAGCTACATTATTAGGAATTGTTCACCAACGAAAAGCTTTGAATATAAATTAATAAATATTCTTGTATTTGAATAACCTATGTTGTTTTAAATTATTAAACAAGAAAACGTATTATATATATATATATATATACATATATATATATATATATATATATATATATGTGTGTGTGTGTGTGTGTGTGTGTGTACAGTATATATGAAAATGAAACATTTTCATAAACAAGAATCTTTAATTTATTTTACTTATTTGTTAAAGCTTTTCGCTGATGCATATTATGAGCATTTACAAAACTTGCATAGCTCTTTGTAGTTCTGTGACTATATTAGGACTCATAGAGACCTAGTACTTAATTCATATAAGACTTAAAAATTATAATTTAATTTTACAATATACACACACACGCACACACACACACACACACACACACATACACATATATATATATATATATATATATATATATATATATATACACCTTCAAATTGGAGGAAACAAGAGGTTCTTAACCTAAAAACGTGATAAAATTAAAGACAAAACTTGGCAAGCTGACTTTGCATAGAATTATTTAAGAACTCTTTGCCACTCACCACAAGACAGATAATATGAATCCCATTGGACGATATTAAATGGGTATTACTCTTTGGCGCAAATTCAATTGTAATAAATTGTTTAAAGTGCAACAATTTTTTAAATAAAAAATTTTAATTTAAGTTTTAAACGAAATATAAGAAACGTTAGTTGTTCTTGGAAAAGGCCGTTTTTTAAATTAAATTTTTTATTTCTAAATAATTGCTTTATCTCCACAATTTTTAAAATCAATTTTGTGCTCCAATATCTTAGTATGTTCGAAGAAAATCTAAGTAGAAGAGTGTTTATCCGTTTTACCACTGTTTTCATATTGTTTATATTTATCGTAGTTGAGTATACTAGTTTTCTATGACGGTCTCTATAAATATTTTGTAAATCAGTGTCAGGTATGAAAGGGCAACAAAATGTGGTTAAAATTACTTTATATTGAATTGACTTTTTAATCAACCGTATTTTCCTCAAAAAAGAGTTTGACTTCAGTCGACTGCCTCAATAAACGAAAATTGTTCTAATAATTATTATTATTAATGAATTTACTACAGTTAGAGCACGTAGAAAGGAGGCGCATGAAAATCCAATTCATTGGGAGTTAATCCGAAAAAGCTCTTAATAATGAAAAATGACAATTTCCTCATTACATCAAAATTAGTAAAATAACTAATATTTATGTGAACACCATAGATAATAAAACAAAAAATATAAATTAAAATATAAAAAAAGATTATCATGATGTCGTTATTAAACGTTTTCTGTGTAGTTTAATTAGACCAAAGTTCAATGATGGTGCAAGTATTGCGCTCTGTATGACTCAATCAATCATTCCTTGCCTTATGTTAAGCTGTTTCTAACAGTATACCTTTGTTAAATTACACACAAAACATCTTTATAAACAATACATGGATATACTGTGCGTATGACAGATGGCTTCCACACATCTCACAGACAACACTTCGAATATAATCTACCTAGCAGTCGGTATAAATGAGTTGGCTTCACCATGCATCTACATTATACACCCCTAACGCAATAAATCTCCCTTGTAGACCACCCTCGGGGGATTACAAGCTATTTGTCATTAGTTGGATTCATTTTCAAAATTCCAAATTTCTCCCAATCGTGAGTTGAATACTTTATGACGGTTAAGCCTTTAAGGTTGGCAGAACTGGGTCAGTAAAAATATCGTTTATCCCCTTCGCTAGTGGTATTTGATTTATTTATTCGATAATGTTGCTAAGAAATTAAATTCTAATGACAATTGTTTATTGTTTTACATTTTGCATACTTCACAATATTAGCAACTGAATATATTTTGTGTGAAATATTTCGTATATTTTGGATATTTTTTGATATATATAAAGAGAGCTAGAAGAGGGAGAGAAAGAGAGAAAAAGAAAGACAGAGAGAGAGAGAGACAAGGAGAGAGAAACAGAGACAGACAGACAGACAGAGCGAGAGAGAAGGAGAGACAGACAGAGAGAGTGAAGGAGAGAGAGAAGGAGAGAGAAAGAGAGAGACAGACAGACACAGACAGAGTGAGAGAGAAGGAGAGAGAGAGAGAAAGAGAGAGAGAGAGAAAGAGAGAGAGAGAGGGGGGGGCAGACAGACAGACAGAGAGACAGATAAAGAGGGATTCAGACGATGACATTTAGACACGGCTATGTAACTTATATATAGCAAAATTATATTCCAGTACTATTTAGTAGGTCTCCTGTCGTATTCAAATTACAACTCTTGTTAGTTGTACAGTGAACTATATTTAATTTAGAAGATAATTAGTTTACTATTTTGCATGTAGTTTGTGTTGTGTTAAATAAAAAACTTTATCCAACTACCATAGTAGCTTTTTTCAACCAAAACTATCCAGTCAATAATTTCACTTGAAAAGAACTATAAAAGAATGTTTATTATGGAAAGTATAGTGGAGGGGAGTAGAATATATATAATTTAAAGTGGAGCAAACAAATAGTCAAAATAAAACAAACAAGTGGGTCAAGAACTATGCAACGTTTAGATAACAATGAACAAATTTCATCGAAGAAAACAGAAACTTAAATGTTGAAAGAATCGATCACGTTGTATGTATTTGAACAAAATAATTTCTAGTCTTTGGCGTCAACCTCAGATACATATAATCCAGTAAGCTAACGAAAGTTTTACTGTATTGTTCAGTGCTGCCAGTTAGTAAAAATTTTTTTAAACAATTAATTCTGAGGTAATTCAGGTGATATTAGAGCACATAAGTGATAATTGATTGCATGAAGATAAAATGGTTAGAATTGTTTGTGGTAACTATCTTATGCAATAGTTAGGGCGTAATAATATAATGTTTAGTGTTTAGTTACCTATATACCTAAATACCATTAATGGTATTTTATATGTATAATAAAATCCATCATTTAGTTAAATAAATTTGAGGGTTCAGAACGGTAATGAAAAATTAGTCAAGAGCAATGGCAAGAGATCAGTAATTGTAACCAATAATGAATGCCTAGTCTGGCAATATTTAGCCCTAAAGTTAGTTCATAATATGTTATTGGTCAGTGTTAAAAAAAATTATCCAATTCCTACTATTATTTCACACTGACACTATATATACATATATATAATTGTAATATATATATTAGTATATATATATATATATATATATATATATATATATAATATGTAATTGATTTGGCATAACTATTTATTTGATCTAATTTGCACATATGTTAATTTTAATTGTTTAATATTCCTGATGATGTTGGTACTGTTAGCCAACGAAAAGCTTTGAATTGTAAATTCAAAAATAATTCTTGTATTTGTATTTTGACTTTTGTTCTTTATATATATATATATATATATATATATATATATATATATATATATATATATATCACTTTCACTATACGTACTTAAACAAGAATCTTACTTGATATTTATGCGAGTTAACTTTCAAAGATTGATAGTATCTCCATTATCGAGCATCACTGACCGAAGGTTGTAGTAGACTGAGAGCTGTGTGGAATTTCCGTTGTCACGTGGTGTACCGTTATTGTTCTATTTTCGGATTCACTGCACTGTGGGAATCTTTTAAGTTTGTCTTGGGGTTAATTTTGTCTATTAGGTTGAATAACTTATTGTTTTTTTTTATTTTACTTGTACTTGTTTGTTTATAATGTTATTTTTATGTTTATAGATTTTTAGTTGTTCCCAAATTTTCATTTTGAGGTCTTTTTGTACTTTTTTTAGTAGGTGTATGTTTTCACACGCCATCAAAAACAAACACACATTCCCCACATTAGAATGGACCGATGTCATTAGATATGACAACCTTCGCTCAGTGATACTCGATAATGGAGATACTATCAATCTTTGAAAGTGAAGTCGCAAAGAAGTAAAATTCTTGTTTAAGTACATATATTAAAAGTGATAAGTCAATACAAGAAAACAGTTTTGCAAAGTTAAATACATATATATATATATATATATATATATATATATATATATATATATATATATGTATGTATACATAAACATAGTTCCAATTTTCATTCTTGAAATACCTTTTTATTTAAAAACATTCAATTACGTAGAATGTTATAAAACAAGTATAGAAAATGCCCTCTATATCTTCAGGATTAGGATTCCTGTTTTCAATTCAAAAAATTACACGTCTAAAAAACGGACATTTCAGGACAAAGGATGCCCTAGTATTATAGCGTCCATTGTAAATAATCGCTCATGTGTTGTGGTTATTTGCGACAATGTAAACTAATTACTGCATGGTTAGTAGGTTATTTGATCTGTGCGATTAGTGGTGCAGGTAGAGTCCAATCTGTGTTCGGTCTAGTCAATTTGAATTCTGTAATGACTTCCGACAACAATACTATACTGGAACTGTCAGTGTTATTTGGATAAAATTTCTGGATAAATTATTTAATAAATTAATAACGTTTTACTTGTAATCTATTAAAAATGAATATATATATTTAAAATATTAGTACGCTTTGATTAAATTGCTAAAACATTTGGGTCTTTGTATGGTTTTATTTATAAAAAACTTTCAAAAATATAATTATTCTTCAATATAATTCCTAACTTTTTTCAAGTTGTAGTGTTTAAGGTTTAATATATTTTAGATATTCAAGGCAATACATATTTTAGTTTCAGTACAGTTCCAATTTTTTGCAGGTAGTTTTATTTTATTAAAATAAAAATAGTATCTTATTAGTATTTATTAATAAATCAAATAAAAATTATTTTATCAGTATTTTTATTTTGTACCTTACTACATAGATACACGCAAGTCATAAATACCCGAACGCGCGAGAGAACACACACGCACAAACAAAAAGAACAAATTCAAAGAGGGAAACAAACAGAGGCAGATTTTCAGTTGTATAGAAAACCTGAAAGAGGCTTCTTGCGCTTTTCCATCCATTGTTGTTGCCTCCATTCTCAGTTTCGTGGTCTTCTAAGAATATATCAGCTTTTTTCCCTTCCGCTACAAAGTATATTTATTTTGCAGTTTTTTCTGTTTCATTACTTTTTCGAAAAATTTTTTTTACGTTAATCCAATACTCTTTCATGTATCTAGGATTTATCTCCGTCAGACAAATACACATTTCTTACAAATATTTAAAACAGTAAAACTTTTCGTATCCGGTACAATGAGGAGAAAGCCGTATTCGGTTAGCGAAAAATCCGGATATGGGAGAGTGTCCTCAACGTAATCACAACTGTTTCACTAGAAGTAGATGTATGATTCTTTTATTTGAATAAGTTACACTTATTAAAGATTGTAATTACATATTAAAAGCAATATAAAACTTTACGTACAATTTAGTTAGATGTCTGTATGTACAGTTACTTAATTCTGTTCTGTACAATACATATTTACATTAATTATAAGTTTTGGTAAAGGGTAGTAATGGTGGTTTGCTTGTTTGAACACGTTTCTTTGATGAAATATCCCACCGCCT
>JBAIZL010000001.1:284713424-284733424 GCA_036971475.1 Prosapia bicincta
TTAAATAATCATAAAACTGTAAAAGTTGGAAATTAAAGAAATTTGTAATGTTGTGACAACCTATTAAATTACATTAAAAAAAAAACATACAACATAATAATTCCAGTAAGTACATCTATATTGCTACTCTAATAATCTCAATACAAATATACATTTTTCATGCCCCAAGAGACTATTGTGGAAAAGAATTCTAATACCTCTTTCCTTTATTAACATGCCAACTTTGCAATCATTTTAAACTGCAACTCAAACATTATTCTCTAGCGAATAAAAATTAATTAAAATAATATTAAACAACTCTTGTGTATCAAATCGTAATAAAATAAATAGAAATATATTTACAATAGTCCAGAATTGTAATACAAATATATTAAAAAGCGACAACGAACACACACGAACATAGACATACACACACAGATACATTCCAACGTACAAACATTAATAGCAATATAAATATAAATATAAATAAATAAATAAATATATATATATATATATATATATATATATATATATATATGTGTGTGTGTGTGTGTGTGTGTGTGTGTGTGTGTGTGTGTGTGTGTGTGTGTGTGTGTGTGTGTGTGTGTGTGTGTGTGTATGTGTGTGTATGTGTGTGTGTGTATGTGTGTGTGTGTGTGTGTGTGTGTGTGTGTGTGTGTGTGTGTGTGTGTGTGTGTGTGTGTGTGTGTGTGTGTATGTGTGTGTGTATGTGTGTGTGTATGTGTGTGTGTGTGTGTGTGTGTGTGTGTGTGTGTGTGTGTGTATGTGTGTGTGTGTGTGTGTGTGTGTGTGTGTGTGTGTGTGTGTGTGTGTTCTAAAAAATCTGAAACAACCTTTCTCAATATCATTATTTATTTAATAACAAAAAACTGAAAGTCGAGTTATAAAAAAGGCTGTTTAGTAAAAGAAACAAACAAAGAAAATCTATAAAGTGCTTAAAACAATATATGTATATATATATATATATATATATATATATATATATATATATATATATATATATATATATAATTAATTTATAAAATTATAATTAATTAATAAATAAATAATTACTTAGACGTAAACTGAGTTTTTAAAAATGTGTTAATACTTACATAATTTATAACGTTTTAATTACAAATATTAAAATTTTAAATTTAATAAAAATAAAGTATTTTAAAACTAGCGATAATGTTAAGGTGGACATTTTTCTGAAAATTATTTTAATTTTTTTTTGCGCTGTCGCCTTATAATAAACTACCTAAGTTTAAGAATGTACAAACAACCTAATTAAATTATTGTAAAATAATCAGACCTGAAAATGTCTATAAAAAGTTACGTCCATTTGACAATATTCTTTACTCACATTCGTGTGAAACTTTGAAAGCTAACGTCGTATTAGCTTGTCCTACACGAGGCGTGTTTTTTTCGCGAAACAAAATTCGATACATCGACTTTCAATGAAGCATGATCGAGCTTTAAAGTTAATTGATAGGACCGGCGTTTTCATCGGTCTCGCAAGTAATCGATACGAAAACTTTCTGCTTGATCAAGTTTTGATACATTGTTAAGCCAAGTTATTTCTATGAGAATGTAAGTCTAAGCGGAGACGACAGCGGCCTCCCTACTCGCTTCGTCGCTTCCACTTTACGTCACTCGGACGAAAGCGGCCGCTATCACTCACCCGGTTATTGTTGCAGTCGATGATTTAAGTAATTCATTTAAAAACACTATTCAATGTAAAACAAAGTCAACTATAGAATTGCGTTAAATACATATTGGTACATAAACAATTCTAAAGTTCCTTTGTAACACCAATTCGCTACAAAAAAAATGGATATTTTTACGCAAAACTGGTTTACGGCCTAAAGGCTTTATCTTTTGTTATTATTATTTATTAATCTCGAGCAACTGTGAATTATAAATAAATTATAACAAAACAACAACCCAAAATCCAAAACAATAAATTATTTTGTTAATATTTTTGGTTCAATATCAAGAATGAACAAAATATTAAATATTATGAACCGAATAAAATAATTAAATTTGTTCAATGAAAAAATTTATCTAATGGTATTAAAAGAGAATGCATATTCAAATAACATTTTAACCATCTTTATACATTTCAATAAAACCGAAACAAATTTGTTTAAATTAAAACTGATTTAAACTACATCAGAAGTTCTATCAACTTTAGTAAGTTATTGTGAAACAAGTTTTGGAAATTTGGTTCTGAGTGATAAAAAATTAATGTGCACTATATATAAATGAAATAACAAGTATGATACACAGCATTGTCTATTATAAAACATGTAATAAAAAACCTTTAGTTACAAATAAAACAAGGGCATTATAGCTTTATAAAACCTTTAATTACATTAGGCTAACGCAGTTAGCATCTTCAGAAGGGTTATATGTTTTTTAACAGGTCTCGCAGAGGTTTTTCTTCACTGTAAAAGGGGTATTTACCTTGTTTATTGGCCTATTCCATATGAGCTAAAATAAATAATACTGAAACAGAATCAGCTGTAGTTTAAGATTCTATTCTTTCAGATATAGAGTTATTCTTAGTCGTCTTGTTGAAGACCTCAGGAGAATGTTTTGTATCCGAAACCTCCCTTTTCGTTCACAATGGTTCCAGCAAGATGGCGCAACCAGCCACCTTGCCTTAGACAACAATTGCTTTCCTTCAAGAAACTTGAAAACCGCCTCATATCCCTGAGTGAGGTTTCACACCAAAGCCGGACCGGGCGTTGCCGAGAAGTGCGTTAATCGCCTGGTCACTAAATACGCAGTGTTTATATGGGAGCTTTCAAATACAACGCCTGGCCGGGCCGAGCGATGCCGGGTGATACGACGATTTGTGCAGTTCTACCTAACTCCAATAAAGCGGTTTCTGCCTTCGTTCAGACTAATCCAGTGTACCAGCCCAGTGAGTTGAGAAATATTACGCAAAGTATTGTTTTTTATTGTTTCAGGTTGTTTTTGTTTCACATTTTTTTAAGTTAAAAAATACCAATAAGGTGAGTATTGATATTAAAATACTAATTATTTCGATTCAAGAAACACCTCCGTTATGGGATTCATCTAACAAGAATGGATACTACACAATCTGTAATATAGTTTTTTAACACTCTAATATCCACAATAATACAGTTGTTAACAATATTATTGTTCGTTTCTTGTGGCAAAGAATTCAGATATTGTAGCAAAGAAGAACGGAAACATTTGAGGGACAACTTTTGGAGTGGATTAAATTTCCGAGTTTCTCGTATAGAGGTAAGAACTGTCCCCTAGTCTCGTGAGCTTTATTGCTATTGTGAGTCCAGTATTAATACAAGTGAGGAACTATCCAATAAATTCATCATCATCATCAAAGTTAAACGCAGTTACACTACGTTGCAACTGAGACTGACAGGAATGTAGCACTTCTCACGGCTAGGAAACCCACAACGTGCGAATCGGCTTCGTGAACGCATAGCAGATCTTGTCCAGCTTGGCATCGCATCGCATCGGCTTGCCCGGCTTGGCCGGCTTGGCTTAGGTGTGTAGGTCGCCTTAGATCCAATTCCCGTACTAGCCCACTCCCCCGATCATTCACCAGCTGACGCCTACGTTTAGGCATGATGAAGGGGAAGACCTTCCGTGATGAGGTAGCAAAACCATCGTCCAACTACAGGAAAAAATATTATGTATAACCACCATGAAACATCCCCTCTTTACCAAATGACACAAAATCTTCAAGAACGGTACGAGTTTTGTCTCCAACTGAACGGAGGTCATATAGAATATGTGTATACACAAGTCTAACTGATTTAGCTTCTTTTTACTACTAAGTGTTTGTAAAACCATGTAAATTAAATTAAATAAAATGAAATATGATCTTGTAACTAATTTCGTACTATTTATTTTGGCGCATACGCCACAAGTACTTGCCTATTGTAATACTTACTTTGCAAAAAATAAATACCTTTCTAGAGGTATATTGGTTTGTAACACCGTTTGCCGGACTGATAATGAAACAGATCTGATCCTTTTTATTTAAGAAAAGATATGCTGTATAAGGTATATGCTGTTATAGGGTAGTGTTTACATTAATCTATAGCAAAAAGTGTAGTCCAGGTGTTGAAGGCGCTCAAGATGAAGATAGAGCAAATCAAGCTTATTTTTATTTGGGAACTGTGTAAGAGTGTTTCTATATGTTTAAACATAATAATGTTAAAACAAAAATAATACTAAAGGCTATTATACAAATTATAAAACTAATTTTGTAACATATTTAATAACTACCACAATTACCTTATCCAATTGAAATTGTAATAAAGCTGTTTATTTTCATAATATCTGTATAAATTTGTATTGTAAAACTTAAAGTACCCTAATTGTACATTAAAACATCTTTACTTCTTCATTTTATTTTCTTAAATTACATTCAAACGTTCAAGTTTTTAAGAGTTTATAAATATTGTAAGATTTGACCATATTTTTATTTGAATTATAAAGCCCAGGTTATTCTAAATGTTTCAGAAAGAGCTCAAAATTTCACAAGTTTTAACAGATTTCATTTGAAAAATAAAACTGTAACACTTTAAGTCAATCTGATTTTTAATAAAAAGTTCCTATCTGAAAACCTTTTCTCGCATTTTGTACAAACATTTGGAACTAAAAGAGGTAACTACGAATTCAGAATAAAGTTAATTTAGGCTTTCTCCTTCCGGAACATTACGACTATCAATATGTATTATCGTATACGAGAATGTTATTTATTTCAGTTACCATCCTTTAACATCTCTTCCCTTTATTTAGGGCTGCTACAAGCAATTTACGTTAAATTTGGATTCGTATAGTAATCGGTTCCTGGCAGAAACGTATCTCTCGTAAGGTACCAGGTTATTCCTTAAGTTCGTATCTGGGACAAGCTTTACTCTTTGTAACCTCTTTAACTTATTTTTAACTTGTGCCCTACCCCTACATATAACTTTCAGTATTACTTTGTATTAAACTGCAATGTCTTTCCTATTTCTTATACAAAAAATTTCATTTAAATATGTTATCTGACAATATTACCATTATTTTTGTAATTTTAACCGTTTTTTAATTCCCCGTTATCTGCATTTATGCTCTTATTTTGTGCAGAAGCTCAAATTAATTAATAATCCAAACTTGTATAACACAAAACCCTATATTAACTTTGATAAGACATAGAATAAGTCTTTTTTATCCCTGCTACCTTAAAATCATTACAATATTGCAATAATTACATTTTATGTTGATATTATTTTTCGTAAAGATCCTATTTTTGAAGTATTCTAAGCAAACTATTTTTACGCATTAATTTCTTTTCAACACTGGGGCACTTCACTATGAATGCACTCGCTGCATACCCAGCGTTCAAATCTCCCACTTGAGCTGCTGTAGTGTATTAAATATTCACCGGGCTGTCTTCACGTAGGAAGGCCATTTATATTTCTCTCAGCGTGAGTGCCTGTCCTTTTGACAAAATGATCTGGGCAGAATAAAACATCACTTTGTTTTCTGAATGATAGTCCGATTCTTTGCTTCGACCCTTTTGTTTAATTTTTAATACTTATCTGTCCCTGAAATAACAGATTTTTAAATTTAGGCGTTCATTCATTTACTTCACTACTTTATATATTATTTCTATTTATAACAACTAAATACGAGCGAAATTGGACGTTATTTCTTGTTGTAGGTTTCATTAATTTTACTCTCTTTTCGTTTTAGTTTTAATTTATACTAAACATACTTTTATAAATTTATTTTTCTTAAATGATTTTTGCAAAAGTGTGTTTTTTCAATAAGGAGAAATAATTAATTAGAAATTTCGCATAAATAAAATTGAAATTCCTAAAAATACGAATTAACAGTAATTTCTCAAAACATTTTTTTTTACCTTTTCGAAAACAGTTAGATAATTGAATTTCATTTGACTTATGCATGACTTGTCAACTGTCGTTTAATTACAGCTAAACAAACTTCAGATTTTCCGAAATTACGTAGCATCTAGGTTTGGCATTTTGAAATTCGGCATTAAAGTTACTTCTACACACTAATGCTTCCTTCATATATTTCAGTTTAGAGTCTGGTTGTTAAGAATATTTTTCTAATTGGCTAAATTAAATTAAATGTAGTTAGTACAGAAGGGAAATATTTCTTAACTAGACATTTTGTAAAAGCAGCCTTAACAACAAATATTAAAACAACTAAACAAAGATAAATATACTTGAAGAAATTTGAACTCTACAGAAGAGAATAGCTAGTACAAGGTCCGGCAATAAAATCTCCCTAATTTTAAAAGATAGTTACAAAAAAAAATTAAGACAGATACAGAAAACATATCTAAATGTTTTATCTGACTTCGTTTAAAAACATTATATCCGCTAAATGATGTCCCCATTGTTGATACATTGACGAAGTCTTTCCCGGAAGTTCTTCAATATTTTTTGTCTCTTGTTCTTGGAATGACTGCCACTTCCTGGGTGATTGCCTCTTTACGTGCTTACAGACTTGTGGGGACGATGTTTGTAAATAAACAGAAGGAAAACTCTATTGTTTACAGTACCTGATAAATGGAAGAGGGCTTTAAAACAATACTAGCACAACATCAGAGCTACCACTACGACTCACAAAACAATTTCTTCAAATACGGGAGGTTTTATTGCCGGACCCTATATAATGAAATTAATTGTTTGAATGTTTATAAAAACTTGATTACGAATTTAATGAAATTTACGATGTAATGTATAATTTCAGCATTCTATCCTACAAATAAAACTAAACCGGATATGAAATAAATAACAACAGAGTTAGTTACATTACACAAAGCAGACATAAATATTTCATTTCGCTTTGAAAATGGCGTTTACTATATACATGTGCATAGTATGGGCGCGAAGATAAATATTTTTGTAGAAATTAAAATCAAACACTAAAAAATACATAATGATTTTTCCAGTTACTTTTGAAAAATATTTGCCATGTACTTTTTTGAAAAAAATTTGTATAATCGGGTTTTTACTTTGCTTCTATATGAGTTAATAACTGTCCTTATTACAAACTTCAGGTAATCCTAAACGACTTGGCATTTTTAAATTCGGCTTTAAAATTACTTCGACACACTAATGCTTCCTTTTTATTTATACATTTGCTCCTGGTTCTTTTTGACATTAGTCTAATGGACTAAATTTAATTCGTATAAAAGGGAATTGTTTTGTGATCAGAATAGTAAACGAGGATATTGTAAAATCAGCCTGATTGTAATAAACAAGAAACATTGAAAACAACTAAACACAAATAAATAGCTATAGTAACTTTACACTCACTATAGTAAATTTAAACTTTACACTAAAAGAATAAAAATTATAATAAAATAAGTTGTAACAAATTTAATGTATTTTACTTTCAGTATTCTAGATTACCATTACAAATGAAATTAGGTAGCAAATAAAATTAATAGCAACAGATTACTTCATTTAAGCGTAGGAAGTGCTGTTTAGTATTTACGTGTCCATAGTAAGGGCTCAATCCATTGAATGAGTTTTAAAACTAAATTAGGGCAAAGTCATATTCATTACCATCAATAAAAATGAAAATTATACATTGATGTACCACAAGACTAACTCGTGAATAAAATGAGCAGCTAACACCTGATATGAACAATAATTTATCGTAATTTTATAATATGATACGTTTATAATATTTTTATATATTCACTTACTTTTATATTTTAAATTGTATATAAAGTGGTTCTTATTTTACATGAAGTAAAAAAAAAAAAATACTTTTATATATTTGCGAGTCTCCGGAAGGAGTGAGAGATAAGACCTATAAGTATGGCTATAAGTATAAGTATGCGACCCTTCGATCACGTGACATATAACACATTCCTATGCAGTATTCCATATCTGAGAGACCTATATTAGTTCATTACACAACTATAATAAATCGTGCTGAATGGCCACCGTTCCCCTTATCATGTACTAATTTTGATTAGGTAAATAATTTATTCATCACCACTATTTCAATTAAGGTACATATTACTTCTATTCAGATTATATTTGGCAACAATGTTTAGACAGTATTTCTACATTTAAAATAGCCATTGTCAAAACCGAATTTTATTGATTTGTGTGTCTTTGTAATGTCACATTGAGGACGGATTTATAGGTGGAAGAAATACAAGTATTTAGTCATATAACCTGCAGTTTTTGTGTTGTACATCTTCACCTTTTTTAAATGATTACTTTTGGTATAACTTGCCAAAACCACGGCTACTTACAGATATGTCACAGCAGACGCGTCTCGCACTATATCAGAGCATTGTTCAATGCTGTGTCACGGGCTCAGGTGCGTTGTATTAATGTGAGTGTTTGGTACTGATGTTCTGTGGTGTGTTTAACTTTTTATAGAGTAGTTGTTAATTATGTGTTCAAATATAGTATTAGGTTGTGAGTGTGTTTTGTAGCTTAGAATTATTGTGGATGGTTTATGGTTCCTTAACACATAAAAGATATAAAAAACACACAAACCAAATCGAACTTTGCCATTATCATACAGAACACACTAAACACATACACCAACATAGACACTAATCTAAAAGTCTTTCACTACATCAGAAAAGTAACAAACTAAAAATAATAGAAAACTACGAGATATATAAACACCACAAAAACCATCCACAATACATTATAAATGACAAAACACACTCACAGTCTAATACTATATAAACACATAATTAACAACTACTCTATGAGCAATCACACACCGCAAAACAACAACACACAACATATTTACACTAATACAACTGATGCAACAGTCGTGTCCGTGGCTCACAGCATTGAACAATGGACCAATCTAGTGCGAAACGCGTCTGCTGACAAATATCAGTAAGCGGTGGTTTTTTGTCAAGTTGATACTAAAAGTGTAATAAATGGTAAAATGCGTTGAACATGTGATATATGATTATAATGTTAAGAATCTCATGTCAGGTAACTTTTAATTAATTTTACTAAAATGAATAAAATATAAATAATAAAATAGATTAACTGTTAATTTTAATTAAAGTAATGTAACACAATCTAAAGAGTATAATTATTTTATATTTTGATTCGTTCAATTTTAATGTTTTAATTTTATTAAATAAATTTTATCTTTACACTAGGAAATATAATTATAGTCTACTACTTTGTCCACAGAAGCCAATGGAAATTAACCTGAAAAAGTAAATGTAATTAGGCTTATTTTTTTCAAAAGTACTAATGCAAATTATTCTTAGACCATTATACGAGTAGGCAAACAAAAATACATATAGCTCTTTAGATAAAGAATATCTAAAAGAATTACCTAAATAACTATCTTGTACTTAGGTATATGTATTATTAGAACTTTATAGTCTATATATAGACTAAATATATAGATTTCAATTGACAATATTAATACTGTTTATAATTATTAATTTAATTGTTATTTTACAATTGGCAATATGATTTGTATTCGATATTTATTCGCAATTTATATATGTCAACATAAATAGACATTTCACTAAGAGCTAATAAAGTCAATATTATAGGCGTATATGATTAGACTACTACAAACAAAGAGGAAAGCTCCAATTAAAGAAACCTGAAGAGATTAATGTAATTAGAGCATTCAACTATTGTTAATTGAATTTGGATATATTGTATATTTTGAGACTAAAATTGAGCATTTTTAACCAAAATAAATTTTTTTAAAACAACAGAAGATTACCTTAAATATAATCATACATATAATACACCGAATAATACACCATATTATACCGTAAATATAAATCATATGTAATATAAAACGAAATTCTGTTATAAAAACATAGATAAAACCTTCATTTTATGGAACCTCCTATGTACCTTTTCTAGCACCACTGTCTCAAATCACCTCCGGCTAGCTCATCTCCTACCTCCCTCTCTCTGATGTTACACCACACCATGCCCGTAGAAAAGTAATGGTTCATTTTATGGAACCTCCTATATACCTTTTCTAGCACCACTGTCTCAAATCACCTCCGGCTAGCTCATCTCCTACCTCCCTCTCTCTGATGTTACACCACACCATGCCCGTAGAAAAGTAATGGTTCATTTTATGGAACCTCCTATGTACCTTTTCTAGCACCACCGTCTCAAATCACCTCCGGCTAGCTCATCTCCTACCTCCCTCTCTCTGATGTTACACCACACCATGTCCGTAGAAAAGTAATGGTTCATTTTATGGAACCTCCTATGTACCTTTTCTAGCACCACCGTCTCAAATCACCTCCGGCTAGCTCATCTCCTACCTCCCTCTCTCTGATGTTACACCACACCATGCCCGTAGAAAAGTAATGGTTCATTTTATGGAACCTCCTATGTACCTTTTCTAGGACCACCGTCTCAAATCACCTCCGGCTAGCTCACCTCCTACCTCCCTTTCTCTGTTGTTACACCACACCATGTCCGTAGAAAAGTAATGGTTCATTTTATGGAACCTCCTATGTACCTTTTCTAGCACCACCGTCTCAAATCACCTCCGGCTAGCTCAACTCCTACCTACCTCTCTCTGATGTTACACCACACCATGTCCGTAGAAAAGTAATGGTTCATTTTATGGAACCTCCTATGTACCTTTTCTAGCACCACCGTCTCAAATCACCTCCGGCTAGCTCATCTCCTACCTCTCTCTCTCTCTCTGTTGTTACACCACACCATGCCCGTAGAAAAGTAATGGTTCATTTTATGGAACCTCCTATGTACCTTTTCTAGCACCACCGTCTCAAATCACCTCCGGCTAGCTCATCTCCTACCTCTCTCTCTCTGATGTTACACCACACCATGCTCATAGAAAAGTAATGGTTCATTTTATGGTACCTCCTATGTACCTTTTCTAGCACCACTGTCTCAAATCACCTCCGGCTAGCTCATCTCCTACCTCTCTCTCTCTCTCTGATGTTACACCACACCATGCCCGTAGAAAAGTAATGGTTCATTTTATGGAACCTCCTATGTACCTTATCTAGCACCACCGTCTCAAATCACCTCCGGCTAGCTCATCTCCTACCTCTCTCTCTCTGATGTTACACCACACCATGTCCGTAGAAAAGTAATAGTTCATTTTTCTATTTTAAACTCTGGTTCGAAACTTGTGTCTTAAGAAAAAAATCTTTGAAATGTACCAATTCCACAATTAATAATAAAACCAAGTAGCCACCTATAACCCCTTAACGTTTTCTTCGGGGTTACGGATTCGTTAAGAGAAATTTTTAAATTTTAAATTAGTGAAACCTAATTTATATAAAAGAACAATAACTGCTAATTGGCAAATGACAATTTTTAATCTTTGATCAAAAGTTTAGAAATAATTTGAAATTTTATTTACAAGACAGATTTTGGTTTAGGCTATCTAAATAATAACTATCAATTGTATTTACATTTACATTTTTAAGATATTTTAGACCAACAATTTAAATTTAATTCACATTTTAATTTAATGTGTTATTACCCTAATCATTCCCTAAATTATTTTAACGATCCCTAAGTTCCTAACCTAATCCTAATAATTCCTAGGACTGATGAATGTATAATGAAGTATTACCACTCTTCTAACATAACCTACTCTATTTTGATATATTTCGATAAATTCATTTTTATTTAGCTTTATTATTATTACTTCTCTTAAATTTGATACAAGAAAATTATGTATCTTTTTATAGTTACAATTATTCAAATTATCATGTCTACTCAGAAGTGCAACGCTTCTGGTTATAAAATTATCATTTAAGGTTACAATTTCTGTTATACAATTACCAAAGTTATCCTTGTAGGTTAAAATTACTGTTAAATTCTAATTGAAAGATACTTCCCTTTAAAGATACTTTAAAATGATACTTCACTTTATTAATATTATTAAATTCTGTTTAATTAGACCGACCATTAATTTTTCTTGCATTATCTTACCCTAAATACAAGTATAACAAAGGGTTCATAATTTCTTTAGTTCTTGTCTGGACATTGTCAATTACATATATTAGAACTAGCATAACACAAGAATACACTACCCTAATTCAAATGGTTTGGTTATTTCAATCTTTTAACAATATACTGGTAATCGAGAAGTTGAAGAGCCACTGCACTTGGATAAAGGTGAGGTATCTTTTAATGTTTTTTGGCCTTCTTCTATATTTCTTCTGATGTTCTCGGGCTATTCGTATCTCTGTGAATGCCTTTGTGTTTTACACACTAAGGGGCATTACCCATATTTTTCAGTGCCTTATTTTTAATCATGTGAACATTACATTTCTTAAACATATTTCACATGACATGATTATTAATGATAATAAATTACAACTAACAAAATTATTATTCATGAATTAATTTTATAATAAAGCTATATTTTAATTTATATTATGAAATAATTACTTATTTTCCATTACAGGCAACCGACTGTATGAAAGCCAAATTCGAAAACTAATAAATTTACTTTACTAGCCTAAGAGGAATGTACGTGTCTTATGGTATTTATCTTGTATAAATTTTAAGTTTTAGATATTAATATTGGAATTAATATTGGTTATAATTTGAAAGAAATTGAAGTTTTTAAAGACGTGGCCATATTTTCAGTTGTCGTTTGGCGGCTGCCACTCTTTGAAGTCTGTATTACCTCGGTAATGCATTTGATAAACTGTTGTTCATGTTTTCTTACTTCTATTATTTTTATTTTATTCTGAAAAGATTAACCGAGTTCGGTGATTTTGAATTTTTATATATTTTTCTAAATCACATTATTTACGGTGCCTTTTAAGATTTGTAAAATTCGGCGTCTTAGATATTAAAAGTGCGTGATTCACTGTTACATTGGTCGAGACCGGTAGTTTTGGATACTTGTACTTTACGTCCAAACAATCTTTTAACGCTACGGATCACATTTCGGACTACAAATCTCTCTTTAATCCATACTAGCTATTATTACTGGATCACTAATAAAACACATCTCACTGTTTTTGAGGCTTGGTTCCAACTAACTCTTAGGCACGCTAACAAGCTTTCGGTCACCGTGAAATAACTTTTAGCCCCTTTTATCCGTCTTGGTCCAGTAACAGTAGCATTGTCCTAGCAACCAGTTTGTTTATTTGTAATCTCGAACCCTCTTCTCATTAGTTTTTCTTTAATTCTGTTTTCTGAGCTTTTATAACAGCGAGTAATTTTACTAGATCTATTTATTTAATTTTTAAATTTTATTCTAACAATTTCCTCATTTTTATATGTCACTATTTTCTTAATCCTATCTCCTAATTTTGATTAGTTAACAGCTAGTAGCACTGTAGGCCTGTGTGACCAGATTCTATAAGCCTTCAAGCGAATGAATACATTCGATATAACTTTATTTAATTTGAAACCTATTGTGGGGCTATTATTTGTTCAAACGTTTGTCCCTAGTGAGCTAAGCTATTTATTTGACAAATCTAGGGTACTTCCACAAATTTCAATATTCTAAGAAATTCTATTTTAATTATAATATAAATGTTGGGCTATTCTAATTTTGTTACTTTGTCTGTTTCTAATCTGGTCTAATCAAGTTTGTTTAATTTGTCGGAATATTCATAAATTTTGCCTAATTCCCTGTTCTACGATTACTATTTTGTAACGGTCAATTTGGCTGTTGAAAACCGTTACTTTTAACATTAAAAACCACTAAATTAGAAATTGATTTAAAATCTAAAAGACCATTATTTCCTAATTTTAATTATATGTTCAACTATTAACAATTGTATTGACTAAATACTATTTCACTAAGCCAGGTTTCTTTCCCATTTTTTAATACGTATTTATTTAATTACTTAAATTTATTTTGTAAAGACTCATTTTTAGCAGCTACAATCAATGATTACAACTTAGCTTAGAATCTTTAAACACATTTAAAGACGTAATCTTTAAACCCTGCTAATGATACAAAATTTTATATTGATATACAAATAAATATTTCATTCCAATTATTCTTTTTGAAAGATTAGTTTTAATTATAAGACAGTACCGAGAAGTTTCAAATGCCATTAGCCCGAACAGGAAGCCCGTTGGGAGCAGGTGACAGACAGACCCTTGTTTTATGACCTCCAATTCTGATTAGATGCAGTCGGAAAGCTGAAGCCACAGTTCACTGGGTCGGATATCTACTGCGGCGTTTAAATCTTTCAACCGTAACAATACGGACTTATGGCCAATCCAATGGGAGAGTCCATCTTGATTTTTACAGCATCTGGCAAATTGGAGCCATAATGCTTGCGCATACGTAACAATCTCTTGATCACATGTGACTACTTCCACTTCATTCGAATTCTACACACTTAATTGGTCTGGAAAATATAATGGGTTAAAGTTACGTGGTAATAGAGTGAACTTCACTGTGTATTAAATTCATTGTTTGAAAGAAGTTAAATAATCAAAATACTTTTCAAAATTCCATATTCTCAATATACTTGCTTGTGACAAACGCTTGTCTGTGTGAGAGTGAGGGAAAGAAAAGTAATTGAAGATATTTAGACATTAAATAAATCAGCTTCGGCCTTAGGCTGTAGCATTTATTTGGGCAAGATTTCTTTTGACGCCTTTGTAAGAGTAGATTGAAGTAGGTTTACCAGTATTAAAAAGTATATCCAAGTGCGAAAAATTTACTAAATACCTAAGTTTCAAAATTGGTTTTAAAAAATTGTATATTTGATTGGAAAACTTCAGTAAAAAAAATATTAAAACAGTAGAATGATTATAGCTTTTATTACAGAACCTACAGATGAAAAATAAATTTTCTCGCGACTGAGAGAAGGAAACAGTTTGAGAGTGAAAACAAAAAAGACACTTTTTCCCTGGACGTGAGGAAAATGCTATGCTCTACTCTGGAGGAATAGTAAAGAAGGCTGAAATTTATCTTTGTAAAAGTGTGTTTTTCAAAAAAGCTCAAAATGTAAAAAAACACAATAAACGTATGAAAAGCAAAATTGTTTACATAACTTATAAACAAACGTATTTTTGTCGTTTTATGAAGACGTTAAGTACATTATAAAGTACCAAAGATATGTTACACTGAAATGTATGTTAATCACTTTATACTTACGTATTCGGTTACAATTTCTACCTTTCCTAATATTACAATATTTTCCTTTTTTGACGCAAATCGGAATGACTCCATTTTTCAGAACTTAAATAGTACTTCATTAAATAGAGTACTATTTAAGTTTTGAAATAGTTCAAAATGAAGTTATTGTAGTGTTGGGAAAGGCGGATAAATGTATTTGAATATAAGCAAATATTCCTGATAGAAGTGAAGATATTAGGAATTTAATTTTACACATTTTTGGGGAAACATAAAATTCAGATCTTTTTTCATCCCTAATCTCTATTGCATGTACATTTCGGCTTAATTTTTTTAGTTTCTACAAATATCTTTTGAGAAAATTTCCTTTAATTATGAAAACCCTTCAGCTTCTCTAAGCGGCCGACATTCCTCTTCCCACCAAAGGCCAATACTGCATTAAATTAGCAGAAATAAGTAACACAAAATGAAATTTTTAATTCTGTAAGTACTGTACACTTGTGGTAGTTGTAACAAACTTACAATCAAGCAGGCACTCGTGTGCTAATACAAAGACATTGTTTCGCCCGAACTATCCTCATTTATTCTAGTTCGTTCTTGTTACCGACTCGGAAATACCCTACTTTCGGATTTAGCTCATCTCATATTCTGTTAGGCCACCCTATCTTGTTACTTAGATTGATTACGTTGCCTTGTGTAAGTTCAGGGCTATACCTTACCATAGCAGATACACTTCGACCCATGTACGTCTTGTTTCCTGCAATACATCTTTAATGAACAAAACGTACTGTCTCTAATCAGCGGTTTAGGTTAGCTGCAAAAGGAAAGTACTCAGCGAACACAGCCCGTAAACTTATATCTTCAAAAGTAAATCGTTAATTGAATCTGTATTATTAATAAAGAGTTTTATTTCTAACGTTTACATTCATTTGAAATTGTTTGCTATAATTGACGGGTAAAGTATAAATAAAATATCACCCAAATTTAACAATTATTTAAAAACGTTTTTTACTGACTCATTTGTCACCAAGTATGTGTAAAAATGTAGTACCATTGAATAACGTACTCTTGGGTTTTCAATTCTCCGGTGTTTCAATTAGAATTGACAAAAATATAAAATAGGAGCTTCTAGCGTTACTAGAACCCTACTTGTAATTGAAGCGGTTTACAGATTTCACCTACTGACTGGTCATAACAACCATCTGACATTCAGGAGAACTATCTCCACCGGATCGGCGTTGTATAAGGACCACATCTACTTCCTCTGCCAAAGGGCAGAATACACAGCTAGCACTTGAACTCTTGTACAGGTTCCACTGAGGAACCCGCTGGCCGCTACTGGTTTCAATTAGCTGGAATGGGAAGAACGGGCTTACGTTAAACCAAACCATATTAGAAATGACTAAATTTTCAGTAAAATAATTAACTACTTGCGGCACCATAAATTTAAGTAAAATTTTTGAAACGCATACTGAGACAAAACGATGATGATCGTACTAGCCTATCCACTACCCCGGTCAATAAAATCCATGAATAAATACATGTAGTATAATATTTAACTACTGCTATACCTTTTTTAAAAATTAAACCAATGTGTTTGTGAATTTTAACTTAAAGTTTTATCTTCTATATTATGTAATTATCATTAAAGTTATTCATTGGTATGCTTTATTTAGAGTGACTCAGAGAATATATCTATTTTATTAAATTCGTCCATTCTTGCAATCATCCAACTTGGTAACGCTATTCCACAACAGTACCCCCTACCCACAGTGAGCGATCCATTCCTGAGCCGATTTTGAGATGTTTAGCATCCATGACTCCACATCCGCTTGTACTCCGATTTTAAGTAAGTGTACTGCTAGGTGTCATTTTCTGTTTTGATGCGGAAGGTTGCAACATTTTCCTCTCTCAAGAGAAAATGCTATATAGGGTCAATCGTCCCAAGGCTTTACCACTTGCAAGGGGATAGTTCCCTCCGTTCCAGCCACTTAACAACTGAAAATTTCATTGAAGCTGATGAAATATTCAGAATACTAGACGGCTCTGGTTGTGGCCATCATTAAACAATCTATTCTGCTTTCGATTCAGTTATTCTTCAGTGAAGAGATTCATTAAACCATACATTCAGACATTCACGCTACCCAACAGCCAGAATAGATAGAATCATAAAACAATCTCGTCAGACCTCTATTCAATCCAGGCAGCAGATTGTAGATAGATTCATTAACCAATCTCTTCAGTCCTCTATTCAAATCAGCCCAAAGTTAGTAGATAGATTCATTAAACAATCTCGTCAGACCTCTATTCAATCCAGGCAACAGTTAGCAGATAGATTCAATAAACAATCTCGTCAGACCTCTATTCAATCCAGGCAACAGTTAGTAGATAGATTCAAAAAACAATCTCGTCAGACCTCTATTCAATCCAGGCAACAGTTAGCAGATAGATTCAATAAACAATCTCGTCAGACCTCTATTCAATCCAGGCAACAGTTAGCAGATAGATTCAATAAACAATCTCGTCAGACCTCTATTCAAACCAGGCAAAGGATTGTAGATAGAATCATTAATCAATCTTTTCAGCCCTTTACATAAGCCAGGCAACAGTTAGTAGATAGATTCATTAACCAATCTCTTCAGTCCTCTATTCAAACCAGGCAATAACTAGTAGATAGATTCATTAAAACATCTTTTCGGCATTCTATTCGAGCCAATTAAGAGTTTGTAAATTCATTTTGAACAATGTCAGAATAAATAATTTTTCCCTGCTTTGATGTATTTCAGTGTCTTTATAAAAAAGTTTTAGAAAGTCATTCCTAGAAATTTGTTTTTTCTGGTATTGCGGTTTTTTAGTAAACATAATTTACATCCTTAATTTTTTAAGAAAATGTTTCCAATTGATAGTAAAAATATTGGTATGGACACAATTAGTTCGGTTATAATATTCAGATTATGTTACAGAATTGGATATTTGTTTTATGGTTTAGTCATGTTTTCATTGTTTAATAGTTATAATAATAGTTACTAATAGTAACGGGATAATTTAGTGCATTTCCAAACTCATTCCTTTCTAGAATATTGACGACAATTTATAAACCATTCGCTATTAAAATAATGATTGGGGTTCATAGATTAAAAAATAAAATCAAATCACAGTTCCTACAAGCCATACATGATATTTTGTTAAAATGAAGTGAGTATTTTCATGTTTATATCAGAAATACACTTTATTGTTAAAGGTTAGAAGGGATGTGAAGAGGTTAACTAATATCTCCCCAATGCGTCTATGTAATGCTTTGTTCAATTATTTCTTACGCATATAAAGCACATTTTTGCCTAATGTTTAATTAAAAACTATACAAATGTATTTCACAGTTTAATAATAATGAATTTGAAATAAATGATAAATTTGGAGTTTTTATTTATGAAATACAAAAATAAACACTAATTATAGAACCTAAAACTAATTATAAAAACGTATACTAATTATAAAGACTCTTTATAAGAATTTCTAAAATGCCTTATTTTATTTGCAAACAGTAAATCACTAATGGTTTTAAAGATGGCAGCATGGAGGTTAGCTTTAAAAGTTTTTTAAAGATGGGAGAAAATTGTTAAACTAACTTTAAAACCGATTAATTAAATACTTTGTTTTCCTGAAGTCGATGAGAGTTTACAAAAGATCTACAGATTTACGTTCCCAGAATTCCACAACAATCAATGATGCCACATTAAAGAAATCGTTACTAAAACATAATTTGAGTCATTTTCGACACCGTACTAGGCAAGTAATATAACAGATTGTCGGCGACAAATTATGGAAGAAGTACAAATTATAACAAAACAAATTAATAAGCATACAATATCAGTTCAATACAGGATTATAGTTGAATTATCCAAGAATATAAATAGAAGAAAAGTGCAAGAATATTGGATGTTCCTTAAAAGGTTCTGAATTACTTTTCAGCTAGTAAAATGTCGTGAGGAACTAGCGAGGATGGTTTAGCCGAAATGAAGATTGATTTAATAATTGAGTGCTGTGTTTTCTGTATTTTCATGGTCTAGTGTCATGGATTATTATTACATTGGAAGGGTTGAAGGCATTTGAAATGTGGTCATATCGTAGAGTGCTTAAAATAAACTACAGAGACATGTAAGAAACCAAAATATCCTTCTTAAAGGAAAAAAAAGAAGAATAACTAATATAAAACTGGATCTTTTTTTCCAATTCCTTCAATTACTTCACGTTTTCCTTATGTATATATATCTCGTACAAATTTTCAATCGTTAGTAAAATACTTTTTATTCATTTACCAATTTGAAATACATTCTTTTTAAACTAGTAGCCTACTGGATGACACTTACATGACATTAATAAAGTTTTTTCAAATAATAATCAATTAAATAATTTTATATAATTAATTTAACTTTTATATAGGAGGAAAACTTTTCACATACCTTAATTCACATTTTCCATATGTATATATTGTTCAAATTTCAAATCGTAATAATATACTTTTTTATTCATTCATTCAAGCTCAAATACATTTTTTTAATATTTTAATGAGTGACACTTTATGTTAATACTGATTTTTCAAATATCATTACATTACATAAATTTAATTATAAATTAATTTTAGTTTTATATGGAGAAACTCTTTTCATAAAAGGGCCAAGGTATGGAATAGAGTTATTCCGTTACATTTGGCTTAAAATGAGAGATAACACATGATTTTATAAAACAGCTGATTTTATGTTATAGGTTATGTGGTAGAACAGCTGTTTTAAAGCAAAGGTTTTGTTACTTTATTGATATTGATTGTAATTATTTAATTCAAAGTAACCAAATTTTTTTTTTTTTTTTTTTGTTAATTAAAGTAGGAATTGTATTTTTTTTACTTGTACATA